>CM076575.1:1024729960-1025318787 GCA_034641835.2 Pinus albicaulis | reverse complement strand
TGCTAATGGTGCAACATAGGGTTTAAAGAGTGAATCCTTGTGCATGGAGTGAAATAAGGGTTTAGGAATGATAGGTATAGGAAAACATAAATTATCATGCTCTCCTTTAAGTTAGTAAATACCCGAGAGATCTTCTTCCTTCATGAATGAGTTTCCTGTAGCATTTATAGGACTTCCATGTAGTGCTACATGAATCCTGTAGTTGCTGGACTTGCCTGTAGCAATTACATTTTAGGAAAAAAAATGAATTTTTTGCCTATATATGGGGTGAAATGGATGAATGAGTGTATGCTAGAGTGGCTCTGTAGGTTTTAACCTGTACAAAAATTATCTGCAAATGAATCTTAAAAAATAGAAAATAAACAATAGTAACAGAATAAAACAGAAAATAGATATACACAAAGATTTTCCCCTGTATCCCAAATCAGGACTACCAACTTGATTTTTCATTATATTTATTTTAGTGTTACAACACATATATATACATGTCGAAGAATTCATAAACCCCAATCCATTAACGCTGGATTAGAACATAATCGTAGTTCCCTTGACCAAATCTACAAAATACTAGGGGCCAAAAACCAACATGCCCCAAAACCATGTGCAAACCCATGCACAAAACCATGGGCAGGTCCGCCCATCGAAAAATAGGGTCCAAATTTATTTTTCTTGGGGCATTTCCATAGAACCCGCACAAGGGGCTACCCACCCCTTGTGACCCTCCCGCGTGTGCGAATAATCGTGGAAAGAATATAACACATACCCAACATTCTCCCACTTGTTGTTTTCTTTCCACAAGGGGCCATAGGAGAGCTTAGTCATTAGTCCAGATTTGCAACACCCATTTTTTCTCTACACCAAGACAACTTCTGAGTGCTCATAGAATTTGTAAATTCATCTGCAACATTCTTCAAAGTGTCCACCTTTACCAGCAACACCCTTTTATCCTCAACCATATCTCTCACAAAGTGATATTGAACATTAATGTGCTTTGTCTTTGAATGATAAGCAGGCTTCTTAGCCAAGAAAATTTCACTTTAGCTATCATGATCTATCCTTATAGCTTGCTGCACCAATTCCATGCTTGAACACAATATCTACAACCAAACTGCTTCCTTGCTTGCATTAGTGGCTGCTATGTATTCTGCCTATGAAGTTGAAAGAGCCACTACATACTATCTTTTACTCATCCAACTAACTGCACCTCCAAATAGGCTAAACACATACCCACTTGTAAAGCTTCTTTGGTCCAGATCTCCATCCCATTTTGCATTAACAAAACCATGGATGTCCAAAACTATGTCCAATCCTTGTCTTCCTTGGTAACACAAACCATAATCACTAGGGCCATGCAAATATCTAAAAACCCGCTTCATTGTTGTCTAATGCTTCTTCCCTGGTTTTGACATAAACCTACCCAATACTCCTACTGCATGTGCAATGTCTGGTATAGTATAGACCATTGCATACATCAGGCTACCCACTACACTTTCATATGGAACGTGAGACATATCCTCCTCTTCTTCTTGTGTCTTGGGACACTGTTCAACAAATATATTTACACCTACAAGAATAGGAACCTTCACCGGTTTACTATCCTGCATATTGAACCTCTGCAATATTTTCTCAACATACTTCCTCTGGTTTAACTAGAGCTTCCTCTTTTCCAAATATCTCTTAGTTTCCATGTCCAGAATATATTTTGCAGCACCAAGATCCTTCATTTTGAATTTGGAGAGCAATTGGGTCTTCAAATCTTGGATAATTTCTTTGTCATTTCCAATCAACAACATATCATCCACATACAATACCAAATAAATAACACAGTCACCAATTAATTTAAAATACACACACTGATCCTCTTTTCTTCTGGTGAAGCCAAGTCCCAGTATATAGGTATCAAATTTCTGATACCACATCCTTGGTGACTATTTTTTATCAGGAGCTTAGTATTTAGCTAAAAAATGAAAGTGCTCATAAATTCTTTAGACCAAAATGACTAGATAGAGCTTGTCACCAGGATTACAACGCAACTCCTTTCATCAAAATCTAAGTTTGTATGAGTGAGTTATGGTATGTTGTTCATTTTACCAAACATGTAAAAATTGTGCAGAACAATGACAGACTGATGACTTGGCAGTCCAGCCAGTTCCTCAGGAATCTTCAGGGAATATTCTCTAGTTTTTTAGCCAGTGACACTATTACAAGTGTCATCTCCAGATTCGCCATTTTTTCTTGGGGAAGTTTAATTTTTATCCTATTTCCCAAGTTTGGAATTATTACTTTGGTGGAATTTATAGGCCAATGGGGAAGAGCCACATGGTGCAACCGAGAGCCAAATAAATCTGGTTGATAATCTTCAGTTGGTGGTGTGTATATGCATAACCATCTAATCATGTACTTCGAAACTTTAATAAACCATCTAATCATTCACTTAATTCAACCATCTCATATCTGTAGTTTAGGAGTGGAGGACATAACGCAACAAAAAAATGATTTGCGATTTGTGATTACGCGGTATGTGACATGGTGATAAGGTGGGTCCTACCAATCGCATCAGGGGTTTTTAGGAGTAGGCAACATAAAGTGTTAAAAATGTGGCAGAATTGTGATGCGATATATCGCATTAGGGTATCGCAATTGCAAGACGAAGCATGCAGCATAGAATGATTTATAGTGGGGCTGCACTGTGATCTACTATCTGCGATAAGTGACTGCAATGTGATTTGTGGAGATTTAAATATGTGTTAAGCCATGTAATAATACAATAATTTGTGGTTATGTTATGTTAATCCGACATTAACGAATAAGTGCGAGATAGCGCTAAATGCGCTTAACCCCACTTAAACACCACTTATCTTAACATTAATCACATACTTATCTTGGCGGCGCCTTTGGAAAACCTGCCAGATTAGGCAGACTTCCACATTTAGTGGAGTTAATAGGCAGACATCTAGATTTAGTGGAGAATAACTAGGAAAAAATGGTTTTTCCATAACTTTGGCAATTTTCAACCAAAATGGGCTTAGGAAGAGTCATTCTTGGTATATTTTGATGTTTTGGATCCAATGGAGCAAGTTTCAGAGGAAACAAGATACTATAAACAATAATTTTTCACAATTGAATATGATGCAAAGGCCCACACTATGAAGCTAGACCAAGGAGATGTAGCCCAGGAGGGGTGAACACCTTCATTATGTTATTTGTTCAGCATTTAGTTTCCATGCTCTTAAGTTCATGAAAACCACTTAATCTCATCAAGTTTAACGAATTATCATTCATAAACACTTGTATAAACCCTCGTATGATAAGAAAACCAAAGCACTTTCATGTTAATTCTAAAACTAATATTAGCACAACATTAACTAAAAATCAATTTTAGATCAAGTTGGTATTAGAGCACAAGGTTTCTAAAGGTTTATTGCTTGCTTTTCCTGAGATTGTGCAAGAAGGGTTTTAATAGTTACAATTTTGTGATGCTTACAAAGTTGAAGTTGTAGAGAGGAGAAGGGAAGCTATTGGTTGCTAGTACTGAGATTAGGAAAAGGAGAAAGAGAGCTGAGAAAGCATCATCTTCACCCAAATTTCCACTCAAATTTTCACTTGAAGCACCTCACGTTCCATCTTCAACAGTTGAGATTGAAGAAGTACAAATTGCACAAGAATCTGAAGTGATTGAAGAGGTACAAGCATCAAAGGTTGAGCTTGAATCCTTAGCCATTATGTCAGGAGTTGGAGAGACTCATGGACATTTGGAAGAAGAGGATGTTAAGAGAGGCTTCAAAGATATACATGTTAGTGTGAATCTTTCGTCGTAAAAGATCACTTTAGCAACGCATAACAAATAGCCCTAACATCGATTATGGCTACAAAATATCTTTAAGTTTGCTGCACAAATTCAGATCTAAGCACAAAATACATTAAGAAGATAAAATATAATATGGCTCCATAAATCCAATGGACAAGACAAGAAGAATGTATTTGAAAGAATTTTGTATTATATCAAAGAATGGGGCAGCTGAGAAGAAAACAAGAAAGGTGTCTTCCGGTTCTCCTCAGTGGGATGGGTTCTTGAAAGTCCTCAGTGTTTCAGATCTAACATTTCTCTCTCTTATGGGTGTAGAAAAGCAAACATAGAACTCAATGGGAGTTCACAAAGCAAAATGGAAAATGGTGACCAAGAGTAGATCCAGAGTGATCTAATGCAATGAAGGTGACTAATGAATGGGGAAAACCCCCCTATTTATAACAAAATATTGGGGTGGTCTAGAACTCGGTGCATGAATAAAATATTATTAATCGAATTCTAGAAGCACCTTTTAGGAATATTTTATTATATTTGTTGGAGGGAAAAGGATTCTTGACTTGGGCCAATTCCTTTATTTATAAATAATAAATAAATAAATGATTTATTTATCATTTTAGGGGAATGATGGGAATATAATTAAATAAATAATGGTTTATTTAATTATTTATGGATGATTTAGTCAAATTTAAATAAGAATATTATTTAAATAATGATTTAAATAACTTGTTCTTAGGAAATAATTAAATAAATAAGGATTTATTTAATTAATTTCCTTGTTTTGGGTTAAATATGACCAAATGAGTTATTTTATATGGTGAAAGCAATTTTACTTAGGGTAAAATTGGTCTTACATGGTGTACTTGGGTTCATCTAATAGTAAAAGTTTAGATGACCAAAAAAATGGTGTAACAGATTGCCCCCCAACGTACGAGTGTTAGGAGAAAAACGTATGACCGAAGTATGTTGTAAGAACTCAATCAGTAGACATCAAAAGGGAAGTGAGAGAGAAGTGTAATGTTGTCTGATGTGCTAAAGGACTAGACCCTGAGGAGACGAGACTTACAGGTGCAACAAGTCTCTAGTTTATGAAGTGGTACCTGTGCTAAAGGCGGCGGGGGAGGCATACCTATCCCCGCCGAGACAAAGTACAAAGAATAAGGCGCCCAGAAAACCATGGAACACAATAATAAAGCATGTGCTGGCCTAAACATGAGCCAGATAAAGAACATGGTTAATCCCACATACATTCGATGCCTGGGAAAACCATCAGGACTTATACAATAATATGGTAGTACATGAGATACAAATACGCCCAAATGCCCCCTACACATGGGGAAGGGCTCACCAAATATGATAGATACATGTGAATCGAAAAGGCGCTGCAAGCGGATGAGGCCGATATCATCAAATGAGAGGAGCTGCATCAAGAGCGGAAATGAATAAGTCATCTGGGTATGTGGGGGGCTACCTACAGGGCCACCCCCTCATGAGGGTTCAGACATCTCACACATGCCCGGGAATCACCAATAGTTGTTTCTGCGTCAGTGGACCATCAAATGTATATATCACGATCATGCTGGGAAGAGCTCGAACCAATGGTACACTGCCCCCTAGACCTAGCTTCTGGAGTAAATGAGTTGATGTCGACAGAAGTAGGTCTGCCATAGGTGAGGCAATAAGGGAACCCCAACTAAGGCACGAGGGAAAATAGTAGAGCGACGGATAAGTAGACACTGATGATGATGATGGAATGAGAGGAACAGAGGAGCGGTTGGACGACTTCCCTTATTAGAGCATAAAGTGTATGAATGGCTTGGCAGCGACTGACACACTATCATGATGGATAATGGACAAAGGTACTAATGGAAATAATGTGCGACACGAGAGAGGGACCAAGCAGGAAAGGATGGAGGACTATGGCGGGGTACAAAAGGACTCGGGATAGACTCCGTGAATGTGATGGTGACTCGACTCGGATGCTCTAAGCAAGGGCGACTCAATGGTGTTGCCTTATAGTATGGGTCCAATGGGGGACCATAAAAGCATGAGTACAATAGGGTAACTCATGACGAAAATCAACCCAAACGAAGACGAGTAAGGAGGCAAAGTGGTGCCCCAAGTACAAGTATCGTAAGTGAAGAAATTCGATTTTAAGAAGAGGTGAATAGACCCTTCATGGAAAAAATCGGTCCTAGTGAAGTATCAAAACATAAAAATCTGAAAGATACCCATTTGAGTGCTTGGTGAGAGCTTTCCAACGGTGTGGACGGTGTGTCAAACGGGGCTACGGTTTGGTCGTAGTGGGCGAAAGAAAAAACAGGGGTTTTCTTCTAATAGGGCATTTTCCTTCCAAAATCATTCATTTTCTTGTGGAGCTGTGGTGAATGTGGAGAGGAGAGAAGGCCCTAAATCTTGCGGTGATCGTAGCGGACAAACTGACCGTTGGAATTGTGATCCGTCAGTTGCAGGGAAGAGGCCTAATCCTAAGCTCTTTCTTTGATGGATTCAAATTGTAGATTAGGGCTTTAAATCTTAGTAACTACCCCTACTTCATCATTACGGTCGGTTTGCACTTTTTGGGGCAAAATTTGCGACCTGGGATGCAAGCTTGGGCCTGAAAAGTGCGACCTAGCCCAGGTTTTGCCCAAAAAGTGCAACCTGTTAGATGTGGGGGGTTTCAGTGCTGTTATGGGTTGAGATGCTGTTTTGGTGTAAGTTAATGCAATTTTGTTGATCCAGAGGCTGAAAAAAATGATGTTTTTGTGCAGATATGGCAGATATACGGATCAAGTGGAGAGAGAGAGACTTAAGTACATTATAGACGGAAATCCAAGCGGATCAGGGTGTCCATCGTGCACTGGCTAGGTATGGAGTTTTGAAATTTTTGGAGAACCCTTTGATGAGGGCTGGAGAGCCCTTGTTGGCTCGGATTATTAGTTATTGGGATCCAGATCATGAGGCGTTTGTAGTGCAGGGGCACAGGATCAAGATGACGGTCCAGGATTTGTATTTCTTGACTGGTCTCCCACCATTAGGGATGGTGGGAAATACGCAGCTAGTGTTACCACGGGGGCGTAGCATTATGGAGTTTGTTGAGTGACATTGTCATCCAGGTGTCCGAGTCAAAGGGACTCGGATATCCATTGGTGATCTAGAGAGTTTGGAGAACTGGATAGTGGCCACAACAGTGTTGCGGGTCTTGGGTAGCCAGGCATTCCATCACATCACTGGAGGGCAGATGATTATTGTGGAGAGTGTGTTGAGTGGGACCTACTATGGGTGGGCCTAGATGATGTTGGTATCGGTGAAACGACAGCTGTCGCTATTCAAGTGGCAAGTGAATCATGGTTGCGCCTATGGGATGGTGTTGTGCTCTTTCTTCTTTGAGAAGATTCCGACCTTACGACCTCGTGTACAGTTGCCTGATGGGGGTCCGAGAGAGCCCCGGATGCGTTAGTGGGGACGACTACTATGTAGAGGAGAGGGAGGGGCGGTCAGACGGGTGTTCCGACTAGAGTTCTTTGCGCATTGGGATCAGATGCCATTATACATAGACGACTATGCCTATAGTGGGATGAGTTATTGGGGAGATTCGGACTTGCTGCTTCCGCCTAGTCAAGTGTGGGGGCCCGATGGTAAGGGACAAGCAACTAATCTGTTATGTTTATTTTAGAGTTTTGTGACTAGGATACATAGTTATAATCGTGATGTTTTTTGGAATGTAGATATAACTCCGGTAAAACCGGCCGGATATATGGGACGACCTGCAGTGACAGGAGCTACAGGTGCGAGTGGATCAAGGAAGGCGCAGAGCGAGGATATGGCTACTCCGGTGGAGGAAATTCGTCGTACATGTGAGGGGTTGCTGACCGGTGTATTGGAGCGTGGTTGGTAGGATTTAGACGACCGATACATAGAGTTATGTATCGAGATACCCTCGGAGTGGCGAGGTATCATGCGACGCATGGCGATGGCCGGTCAGGTTGTGCATGATCTATGAGCTGCGGGAGCAGAGACATTGGCTCAGGAACCTCTAGAGAGTGATTAGATGTAGGGCAGGTGGTGCCCCCCAGTGTCTATGTAGGGGTGAGTGGTGCCCCCCATTTTTGTAGTTTTGTTATTGTAACATGCTATGGGCATGTCGTATGTTTCAGAGTAGATGGACTCTAAAAACACATGTTATATAATATATATGATGCATTTGATTGATGGTGTTAAATTTTATTTTGTTGTGTGTGATATATGCCAGTCTAGAACATGATTTGTGATTTGATCTACGTAGTGATTTTGATCTCTAGGTATATGGCTAAATGTAATGAATCTAAATTCATGTATCAAAATTTTCACTCATAAATATTGTCTAAACAGGATAGGGTTATGCACACGATAGACACCATTAAGTTGTAAGACGAGAAGCAGGGAATCTAAATGGACATGCAGATGGAGGATGTGATGAGAGAGGGCATCGGCTAAGAGACCACGAACTGCATCATATTCGGCCTGATTATTGGTGGCTTGACCAATGCAGACCCCATTTGCAAGAACCAGGGTATGCAAGGGGGTAAAGATGGCCCATGCTAATGAAGCGAGATGGTAGGAATAGCGACTTGCTCCATCGGCGTAGCCCAGATAAGGTATGGACAAAAGGGCCGATGTAATAGTCTCATAAGACAAGAAATGGGAAGGATGAGACAAATGATGGCAGCATGAGTAGAGGATAGACCTCCAATGACGGCTACAAGAGGGAGCAGTTCAGGTAGGAAGTCTAGGACTCATGGATCGATGAGAGGGAGATGAATGAGAACTATGGGATGAAGGGCGGGCACTCAGGCTACGAAGAACATCGGAGATACGGATGGTATGATTGGGATTAGGAGAGGGAATTGAAGGGTCAAGAAGACCAGACGACGCTACAAAGGTACCGAAATCATCAGTATGGGAAGATATGCGCAGATACGAGTCATCATGGGGAATGACAGAAGAACAACTAAAAAGATGGTCAAAATATGAAGAACTCGTGTCTGGAGGAGAATCAAGCAAAATAGGTGGAGTGGGTTCAGAAGGAATGTACTTCAGGGAGTGCGTAGATGATGATAGGTATATAAGGGAAGCAGCAAGGTCCAAAATCTCATCATCAGTGGGAGGAATATCAATGGTAGTAGGGGGATCCTCGAGTAGACTGGATGCATATTGAGCAAGGATGGGAGAGGCGGATTGATTCTGTTCAACTTCGTACTCACGGATGACCTCTAAAGAGGCTCGGTAATGCGTGAGGTGAGGACAATGGTGAGAATAATGGCCATGGACACCGCACATATCACAGGGTTTGTTGGTGCGAAGAGTCTTTGGGTTCTTGGCTATGGATGAGGAAGAAACAGAGGTTTCAGGGATCATAGATTCAGGGAACGCGACTTTAACCATGGGTCGGATATGGGGCAACTCAGGACAAGTATGGGTGGGGTGACTGATACCATCACACAAGGCACAAGGCTTGGCGGGTGGGAGAGGGGTAGGTTCAGGTGCAGTGGCCTTGTCATTGGATGCCCACTTGCGAGTTTTTCATTTCTTGCCTGTAGCGGTCGCAACATTAAGAGAGTGCTGCGGAGGAGCGAGGGGCACTATGGTGGTGGAAGGAGAGAAGGGAATCGGTTGCACTGGTGTCACGGCTATGTATGGTTTGGGGTGGCCCGGTGGGGTCTCAGTGGGAGGGGTAAGATACCATACTAGAATTCCCAAGGTTAAATCAGGGAGGGAAAGGGTGGCCATGACGGGGACCGAATAAACGCCAGGGGGGGCAAGAAAAGGTATTTGACCGGCGGGGTAATGACCAGGGGGAACGGCTCCCATATGGTGGAGACCTGAGGGAACGGACTCAAGAGGGTGGGGGGGTTCCAGAGTGTGATGGGAAGGGTCAGGTGAAAAAGTTTTGGTTGGTTGAGGCGAAGGGCTAGGAGCAGGAGGTGGTGGGCAAGCTTGAGGTTGCTGACTAGCCGGAGCAGGATGTGGAAGGCCAGCCTGAGAGGATTGCATCATGCAAACATTCGCTAAGCTGGGGTCAGAGACAGGAAGAGGTGGAGGTCCATGAAAAGTTCCAAGCAAAGAGGAGTCTTTGTAGACGCCAGGGGAAACACTGGTCAAGGAATCAACAACTGGTTGATTGGCGACAGTAGAGATGGTGGACTCATGGGAGGTCTGAGATTTTGGTTCATGGTAGGTTAATTGGTCAATGGTGAAAATCTTTCCATTATGAGGGAAGAACATCTTGCGGTGGACTACGGATGGGATGGCAGACATGGCATAGGTGTAACTACGTCCCAAAAGGATGTTGTAGTCAAGAGGGGCGTCGATAACTTCAATGTCAACACAAACAGTCTTGCCGGCAAGGGTGATAGGACAGTTACGGAATAGGCCAATAGGTTGGGAGGCATGGCCATCCAATGCACGAAGGGTGATGGTGGAAGGGGCCAGTTCAGGGGATCCGAGTTGTTTCCAAACCGAAGTGGACATTACGCAGGTGGATGCCCCCTCATCAATAATACACTGGGAAACATTGGCGTTTCGGATTTTGACTGGGATTTGGAAAGCAACCGAAGGAGGGAGAGGGGGATGGTCTGACTGATGAGCGTCGAAAAAAATCAATTGGTCATCAGTAGGATCTACAGCACCCACGATAGATAGTAGAGCCCTCTTTTGAGAAGGACATGACTGGAGGAGTTCCAGTGTTGAAATGACAGCAGGAGATTGGTCCAGATCATCTACTATGCTGTATGAATGGGCAGCCTGACTAGAGGCAACATTTTGGCATAATGGTCCCTTAGGAGTCTTGGGATGAACCTTGGCTTTGGGCGAAGGGAGTTGCAAGGGACCATTGGGTGTTGATAGAGGCCCTGTAGAACCAGACGATGGAGACTCGGAGACAGACGGAATAGGAGGTGTGGAATACTGACGGGGCTGAGTTTGAAGGTTGAGGTCGATGGTGAGAGGTGGGTCAGAGGCCATCATAAGAATCTGGTAATCAGAGGAACCAGAAGGGGAAGGTTGAGTGGTGACCGGGGCATGAGGGGATTGAGTGGCCACAAATCCTTGTGGAGGGAAAGGATCGGTAAACACAGCAGGTTGAGAAGTAGCTGGGGTAGGAGGGACAATAGGGGAGGAATGTTGGCCCAACACAGTGGCCTGAGAATCCCACATCTGCCGCATTTGTGGTAATAATGGACAATCGTGAGTGTAATGACCATAAACACCGCAACACGAACAAGGCTTATTTGTGCGAAGTGGCGTGTACGGCTTGGGCTGAGAACCTTGTGGCTAGGTAGCAGTGTGAGGATCAATACTTGAAGGATTGGGTCCATGATTACCAGGGGCAGATTGAGTTCCTTTCCTCTTTATTTGAGAAGGAAGAAAAGTAGGTGCCCCCTGCTGTGCAAAGACTTGCCCTGGAGGGGGTAATAAGTGCGGTTGCATGGGTGGAAAAGGAAAGGGAGTGGGAGGTCCAAATGCTGGGGGAGCTGGGACACCAGGTTGTAGATGTGGATAGGGGGTAGGGTGGGTAGTAGTGAGGTAAGCAAGAGGGTGGGCAAAAGGAGGAGGTATGCCGTATCCTGAATACATGCTACCAGGGGGGGAAAAAGTGCCGTAGGGGCTGGCCCGTGGAGGGAAACCATGGCCCGGAAGAGGTTGGGCAGAGGTATGTGACAGGGCTCCAATGATACCGTCGACAGAGTGAGATGCCCCCAAGGCGTTGGGGCCACCGGGCTTGGGAAGGTCATGAAGGACGGTATAAACATAACCAGATTGGGCGTAAATAAGGTCGTACTTCAAGGCTATTTGGAGGGCGGCTTCTTCGATTTGGGGAAAATGAGATGCGACATCCTTTCCAATGGGAGGTAAGAGAGAGCGAAGGAACCAGTCCATGTAAACCCGATCTTCAAAGGGGGGAGTGCGACACAAGCTCTGTCTTCGCCACCATTTCTGGACATGAGCAGAAAGGCAAGTCGAAGAGGATTGATGGAAATAAGTTAAGAGTTTAGTGCCAGTGTCGTATCGGAGGGGGAGCTGGAAATAGGATAAAAAGGCTTGGGCAATGGTTACAAAGGTGGTATGGGAAGAGGTGGCTTGATCAACATACCATTTGGAAGCTTCACCGGTAAGCGTGCATTGGAACAAACGAAGACGGATGGAGTCATCGGTGATGGAATTAGAGGAACACCACATGTGGACTGATCGGATATGGTTAGAGGGATCTTCACTAGCAAGGCCTTCGAACTTGGGAATGTCGAAGGGGATCTTGGTTGGCATAGCATGCCAACTAACATCATGGCGAATAGGATCATTAATTAGCTGATTGAAATCGGGGAGACTGAGGTCGGCCATATAAGGGAGTAATGGGGTAGTCGAGGTAGGTCCCGTAGTGGTTCCACTGGAAATGGACCCAACGGTAGAACTGGGGTTAGGGCTAGGTCCTGAACTAGACATGGTGAAGGTAAAAGAGGGAGAACCAGAAGTAGGGGGAGAACTCGAAAAATTAGAAGAAGAGTCGAAGTGCAGACTCAGGGGAGGACTTACTCGAGAAAGACAGGAAGGAGGAAGTCGACCAAGTGGAAACTAAGGGTGAAGGCCAAGAAGTCTCCGAGAAAGGCGCCTTTGGGGTGCAATGATGACGGGAAGAAGAAAAAACTAACAAGGACAGGGAAAAAATCATGTGAGGTCAAGGGCAGAGAGGTGTAGTGACAATTGATTTTAAATTCTTTTCCAGGTGGTGTTAACCAGGCGCTTATTCACTTAGGGTCAGTGTGTGGTGTGCGTTAATTTTAATTGTTTAAACCCAAACGTTTTGAGAGCAATAGAAAAAGTGTGTTGCGTAACGAAAAATAAATCTGCAGTAAATAAGACTAAAATAACAGAAAATAAACAGCTACCAATGCATCAACTTAACCCAAGAAGGAGGGTCTCTCAAAACTAGTCTATAAGAGGGAAAAAAATAAGCAAAGCACGTGAAAAAGAGACCACTAGATCAAATGTCGGGAGGGACTGGGATCTAAAGGAGAAATCTACTTAAAAGTGGTGCAGAGAACAGCAAATAGGTAGAGGCAAGGGTGCTGCTAAAAAGTAGGAGATCAGTTAAAACTAGAAGAGACAAGGCAGTGGCCTTAGAAATGAACCCAAACAAAACTATATGAGGTGATTTGAAATGGAGAAGAGCTGATCTAAAAGGATCTAAAACGGAGGTATCAGATCTGAAAAAAACAAGGTTGAAACTCTGAAAATTCAGACTTCTAAAATAGCAAAGACTCTCCCACAAAAAGTGGAGGGTACTAGAGCCCTAAGGGGAAATATTCCCTCTTAGTTGAGTGAAGCAGATCAGAAACAGGTCTAAATGGGTAGAGACAGAGGCTGGAAAACCCTGACAGAAGCTTCAGACAAACCCAGAAAAAGTGCTGGAAAATTTGCAGAAAAAATGCAGGTCGTAGGTTCTGACCTGATTTCAGTCCAGGTCGCAGGTTTGGGGCAGAAAAGTGCATCCTCAAGCTCAGGTTGCACTTTTTGGGCCGATAAGTGCTACCTGCAGATCTGGCTCTCTCGGTGGCAAATTTCAGAAAAATGTGTCGTCTCAGCTGCGGCTGATGTCTGTCACCTGCGCAATAAGGCCAGAAACACATGGAAGTTAAAAATTTGACTGTTTGAGGGTTTTAGGGGTGAAAAACACCATAAAAATAGGAAAAATAGAAAATGGAAGAGAAACCCTAGGGTCTGAAACAGCTGGATATGTAGGAATATATAAAACGACAGCGGTCACAAAAGAAAACTCGTGTGGAGTCGCCAATTGTTAGTGTGAATCTTTCGTCGTAAAAGATCACTTTAGCTACGCATAACAAATAGCCCTAACATTGATTATGGCTGCAAAATATCTTTAAGTTTGCTGCACAAATTCAGATCTAAGAACAAAAGACATTAAGTAGATAAAATATAATATGGCTCTATGCATCAATAGACAAGACAAGAATAATGTATTTAAAAGAATTTTATATTGTATTAAAGAATGGGGCACCTGAGAGGAAAACAAGAAAGGTGTTTTCCGGTTCTCCTCAGTGGGATGGGTTCTTGAAAGTCCTCAGTGTTTCATATCTAGCATTCTTCTCTCTTATTGGTGTAGAAAAACAAACATAGAACTCAATGGGAGTTCACAAAGAAAAATGGAAAATGGTGACCAAGAGTAGATCCAGAGTGATCTAATGCAATGAAGGTGACTAATGAATGGGGAAAACCCTCCTATTTATAACAAAATATTGGGGCGGCCTAGAACTCGGTGCATGAATAAAATATTATTAATCTAATTCTAGAAGCACCCTTTAGGAATATTTTACTATATTTGTTGGAGGGAAAAGGATTCTTGACTTGGGTTAATTCCTTTATTTATAAATAATAAATAAATAAATGATTTATTTATCATTTTAGGGAAATGATGGGAATATAATTAAATAAATAATGGTTTATTTAATTATTTATGGATGATTTAGTCAAATTTAACTAAGAATATTATTTAAATATTGATTTAAATAACTTATTCTTAGGGAATAATTAAATAAATAAGGATTTATTTAATTAAGTTCCTTATTTTGGGTTAAATATGACCAGGAAATATAAACAAATGAGTTATTTTATATGGTGAAATCAATTTTACTTAGGGTAAAATTGGTCTTACATGGTGTACTTGGGTTCATCTAATAATAATAGGTTAGATGACCAAACAAATGGTGTAACAATACAAATAATGGTTGAAATCATGTTTGATGCATTCACTGCATAAAGAGCAGGAGAAGGTTCAAAGCCTCCACATGGAGAAGGATATTCAGATGGTAAGAAGGATGAAGAGAAGGGTTTGAAAGAAAGTGGAGGAAATTTACCTCTATATCCACCATCTTCATCCCCATCATATTCATCAGCATCTTCATCTTCCACATCCACCACAAAAACCACCCACACTCATTCAAAATTCCCAAAAGGAAAAGATCCATTACTCAAGTTGTACATCAAGTTTGAACTTCCCATGTACAATGGTAAGGTAAATGCAAAGAATTTAGACAATTGGATCAGTCAATTGGAAGTATACTACGAAATTTAGAATCTATAAAAAGACGACATAAAGATCCAGTTAGCTACATTAAGGCTAGAAGGAGTAACACTTGTTTTGTGGGAGGCAAAGACTCAAGAGGAAATGCGAATCCATGGTAATATATCCATTTCTTGGGTTGAATTCATTTCTTCCATTAAAAGACAGTTTTATCCATTAGCCTATATGCAAAAATAAATAATGAGTTGGAAAAACTTTAGGCAACTCAAAGGCCAAACTGTTCAAGAGTACACACAGGAGTTTAGAAATAGGGCTTTGTTGTTAGGAGTAAAATTGAATTCACAAGACACACTCTTGAAATATATTGGAGGTTTACATTCCTACTTGAAACATACTATCCTTATGTTTAACCCAAACAACATAGATGGAGTATTTGTGCAAGCCCCGCATCTTCAAGAAAGGGGAAAGAACATTCAGGAACAAGGTATTAAGAAGAATCCATTGAAGGGTAAGGGAAAAGAGAAGGGAGGAAAATGGAAGGGAAAGAAGAATTCAAGAATCAAGAAAGAAGGGGAGAAAACTACATGTAAACATTGTTCCAAAGATGGGCATGATGAAGCACACTGTTGGAAACTACATCCCGGACTAAGCCCAAACAATCCAAATAACAAATGGAAACAAAAGATGACTGCCACCACACAACAAGATCTTGGATCTTATTCAAGAGATGAGACCAATATAATAGCCATGGTTAACAAAGAAATGGAAGCCATAGCAAGTACTAGTTCCTCAAATAGTCACAACAACACTCCAAATGAAGACACAAGGATAGAATTGTTCCATGTTAAAGTGATTTCAAATCATACAAATATTGATGCATTGTTTGATAGTGGGTCATAGGCAAACTTGATTTCAGAAGACTTAGTCAAAAATATTAACCTTGAAACCGTACCAAATCATAAACCATACCCTTTGGGTTGGATAGTTAAGTATGCCAATTTACAAGTTACAAGGAAATGCATATTTAGATTTGATATTACTTTAAAATTTATTGATCAAGTCGAGTTATATGTGGTTCCACTTGAAATTTTCAGGATTATCTTGGGAATTTCATATTTGTGTGACATGGAAGCGGTGTTTTATCACCATGAGAAAAAATATCATTTGCTTAATGATGGGGTGGAATATATTGTGAGAGCTCATTGCAAGAAACTAAATATTTATTTAGTTAATGCAGGGAAAATGAAGAGGCTAGTTATTGCAAGTAAACATTTTGTGCTTCTTGTGATCAATAAAAAGGATGATGTTGAATATGAATCTTTTGAACGATGTGATGGAAAATTGAAATCTTATTTGTTTGATGTGGTAAGTTAGCATGGCGAGATGTTTCAAGAACCAAATGGGTTACCTCCCAAGAGGGGAATTTAGCATGAGATTTAGTTGTAGCAAGATGTTCCACTTCCAAACATTGGTATGTATCACATGTCAATTATGGAGACTTTGGAAATAAAGAAGAAAATTCAAGAATTTTTGAACAAAGCTATCATACACCCATCTACTTCACCATGTGATTCACCAATTGTTTTGGTACCAAAGAAGGAAGGGACTTGTCGCATGTGCATTCATTTCCGTGCACTGAAGAAAATCACAGTAAAGAATTTCTACCCACTCCCACACATTGATGATTTGGTAGATCAGTTGAAGTAAGAAAAATATTTCACTAAGTTTTACTTGCAAAGTTGTTATCATCAAGTTAGAATAATTGAAGAGAACATTTGGAAAACTACTTTCAAAACTAGACAAGGATTGTTTGAGTTATGCCATTTGGTCTAACAAATGCTCCAGCTACTTTCATGAGAGTCATGAATGATGTACTTAGACCATTTCTAGATGACTTCGTCATTTTTTACTTAGATGAAATACTTATATTCAACAAATCAATAGAAGAACATGTCATGCATGTGAACAAGGTACTTGATGTCTTGAAAAAAGAGAAATTGTTTTTAAAGATGTCGAAGTGCGATATTGGAGAGACTTCTTTGGTGTATTTGGGACACAATGTTGGAGGAGGTGAGTTGAAGATAAACCCTTCCAAATTAGAGGTCATTTTGAATTGGCCCAAGCACAATACAGTTACAGAGGTAAGAAGCTTTCTTGAGGCAGCACAGTATTGGAGGAAATTCATTGTTATTTTTTCTTCCATTGCAACTCCACTACATGCATTGACAAGTGTCAAGAAAGTCTTCCATTGGGGAGATGTACAAAAAAATATTTTTTTTATTTAAATAAAAATATAAGTTTGAAACCGGCATTAGCAATTTTGGATCAGTAGACAACCATTTGAGATCCAAACAGATGCAAGTGATTATGCTATGGGAGTAGTGCTCATGCATCATGGTAAGCCTATTTCATTTTATTATGAAATTTTTAATGGTGCTCTGACTAACTATCCCACCTATGATAAAGAGTTATGTGCATTGGTACAAAGTGTAGAGAAATGGAAGCACTATTTTATGGGGAAAGAGACCATTACACATATCGACCATCAACCATTGCAGTACTTACAATCACAATCAAAGTTGCAACACTCAAGACATTTCAGATGGATGGGATTTCTACAACAATTTCATTTGGTTATCAGGTACAAAAAGAGAATCTACAATAAGGTAGTTGATATGCTCTCTAGGCCTATTGTAAATTCATCTATTATACTCAAGCACAATTCAATTGTGATTGAAAGTTACGTTGAACAATATGCATATGCTAGTGATTTTCAAGATGTGTATGAAAGCTTGAGTCAAGGAAACCAAAATGAAGAGTTAAATTATCATGTGCATAGAAGTTTGTTTTATCACTTGGGCAATTTATGTAGACCACAGGGATAAATAAACAGTATCATAAGGGAGGCGCACACATCATTGATTGCTGGACATTTTGATGTAGGCAAGATAGTAGTGAATCTCCAAAGGTATTGTTATTGACCATGCATGATTGACATTGTATCTTGTTTTATTAAAGTATGTTATTTTTTTGCAACAAGTAAGCCTAGCAATAGGTAAATTTTATTGTACACTCCACTTCTGGTTCCTTCGCATCCTTGTGAGAGTATCTCAATGGATTTCGTAGGTGGTCTTCTTATGTCAAGGAGAGTTCATGATTACTTGTATGTTGTGGTAGATAGGTTCAACAAAATGTGTCTTTTGATGCCATGTAAGAAAACAATTACAGATGAACAAACTAATAATATTTATTTCAAAATTTATGGGTTCATTTTGGTCTTCCTACTTCTATTGTAAGTGATCGGGATTCCTAGTTTGTTGTGGATTTTTGGTCAAAATTATGGAACATGATGGACATAAATTTGAAGAAGAGTACAACATTTCATCTGCAAAGAGATGGTCAAATCAAGGTGGTAAATAGAAAATTTATTCATCTTCTTAGAGGTTATTCTAGCAAGCATCCCAAGTTGTGGGATGAATACTTGAATTACATTCAGCATGCATACAATAGGGCAAAGCATTCTTCCACAAACATACTGCCATTTGAGGCATGTTATGGTTACTTTCTACGATTGCCTTTGGAATTCATATTTGAGAAAGATGTTGCTATAGATGGTAATAGTGACATAGATAAGGCAAGAAATTTCATTGCGAAAATTGAGTTTATACATCACACAGTGCAACAACAACTTGAAAGAGTTAAAGTAGCTACAAGGAAAGGCATGAAAAACACCGTGTTGATCACAAATTCCAAGTTGGAGATGAATTTTGGTTGTATATCAGCAAAGAAAGATTGCAAGGGGAAGGTTAAAATCTGAAGAAAAATCGTTATGGTCCATTTAAAATTCTGGAAAATATTGGTACTAATGCATTTACGCTAGATTTGCCTCCTTATATGAAAATATATTCTGTTGTTAATGTTGAGAATTTGAGATTGTTTGAGCCTCCTTTGATTGATGATCAAGGAGAAAATGTTCAGCTGCCATCAATAGATGATTTCTCGCCAGAATATCTAGATGAACTTTAACAATATCTCATACTTGACAGAAGAATTAGAACTTCAAGAAGAGGGAATGTCGAATACCTTAGAGTGGGACTCAAGGGACAAAATAATTCAACGGCCAAATGGATGGAGAGAGAAAGGGTGAGGGAGTTGTACCATCACCTGCTGAAAAATTGATAGTATCTTTTGGGGTCCAAAAGGCTTCTAGTGGGGAGGAATGATTAGGAGCTCAATATTTAGCTAAAAATTGAAAATGCTAAGAAATTCTTAAAACCAGAATGACTAGATACAGCTCGTCACAAGGATTCCAACACAAATCATTTCATCAAAATTCGTGTTCGTATGAGTGAGTTATGGTCTATTGTTTTTTCCCAAACAAGTAAAAATTGTGCAGAATAGTGACAAACTAATGACTTTGCAGTCTAGTCAGCACCTCAGGAATATTCTGGGAATATTCTCTATTTTTTCAACCAGTGACAATGTGACAAGTTTCATCTCCATATTCACCAATGTTTCTTGGGGTAGTTGATTTTTTCTCTTATTTCCTAAGTTTGGAATTATTACTATGGTGGATTATTTTATTGGTGGAATTTATAGGCCAATGGGGAAGGGCCACGTGGCGCAGCCAAGAGTTGAAGCTATCTGGAAGATAATATTCAATTGGTGGCATGTATATGCGTAACCATCTAATCCTGTACTTCAAAACATTAATAGACCATCTAATCAGTCACTGCATCCAACCATCTCACATCGGTAGTTTAGGATCGGAGGACATAAGGCAAAAACAAAATGATTTGCGATTTGAGATTGCGTGGTAAATGGTGTGGTGATATAGTGGGTCCTACCAATCACATCAGGGGTTCTTAGGAGCAAGAAACATAAAGCGTTAACAAGGTGGCGGAATTGTGATGTGATATTTCGTATCAGGGTATCGAAATCGCAAGATGGAGCAAGAAACATAGAATGATTTATAGTGGGGTTGAACTCCGATTTGTGATAAGTGGTTGAGATGTGATCTGCGATGATTTAAACATTTTAATCTATGTATTAATACAATAATTTTTGGTTATTTTATGTTAATTCTACATTAACGGATAAGTGTGGGTTAGCACTAAGCACGCTTAACCCCACTTAAACACCAATTATATTAACATTAATCGAATACTTACCTTGGTGGTGCCTTTGGTGGACCCGCCAGATTCGGCGAACTACCACATTTAGTGGAGTTAACTCGCAGACATCTAGATTTAGTGGAGAAAAACTAGGAAAATTTGGTTTTGCCATAAATTTGGCAATTTTCGACCAAAATGGGCTCAAGAAGAGTCATTATTGGTATATTTTGATGTTTTGAGCCATTAGAGTAGGCTGAATAGGCAAGAGGAGACTGAAAAAAAACTCTTTTTCACAATTGAAGCTAATACAAAGACCCACACTATGAAGCTGGACCAAGGAGATGTAGCCCAAGAGGAGTGAACTCCTTCATCAAAAGCTTGTGTATTTTTCTCTATTATTTCTACGTGTTGTGCTTTATTATGTTGTTGTTCAACATCGAGTTTCCATGCTTTTAAGTTCATGAAAAACACTTAATATCATGAAGTTTAATGATTTTTCACTCATAAACACTTGTATAAACCCTTGTATGATATGAAAACCAAAGAACTTTCATGTTAATTCTAAAACTGATATTAGCACAACATTAACTAACAATCAATTTTAGATCAATTTTAACCCACACAGAGACTTTTTTAAACCTTCATACTAGTTCTTTCTTACCCTTCACCGCAAAGCCTTCAGGTTGCTTCATGTATATCTCCTCTTCTAGATCCCCGTGAAGAAATTTCGTCTTCACATCCATCTGTTCTACCTCAAAGTCAAATGCAACAGCAACAAATAAAATTAATCTAATAGAATTAACCTTGGCAACCAGAGAAAAAATATCACCAAAATAAATTCCCAACACCTGGGAATAACCTTTTGCTACCAATCGAGCTTTATATTTCTCCAAATTTCCTTATACATTCATCTTCTTATTAAACACCCATTTGATCCCAATGGGATTCCTTCCATCCAGGAACTCCACCAGATCCCATGCCTCATTTTTGTGCAAGGATTCCATTTCATCAACCATGTCCTCCTTCCATATTTTTCCATCCTCTTAATTCAATGCCTCCCTGAAAGTTATGGGATCATCATTAGTGATAGTTAAAGAAAAATTTGAATAGAAAGCAGATGGAATATACCTTCCTGGCTACCTTCTTTCCTGAACTGATCTTCTCACAACTGAAGTTTGTGGTTCTTCCTCTTCTGAATCTTCTTCTGTTGTAGAATCTGATCCATCCTCCTTAGCTCAAACTTTGTCTTCTTAGGTTCCTTCGGTAGGAATTCATGTTTAACAACATCTTTCAACTCTCTAAACACCACATCTCAACTGTACACTACCTTCCTTGTTTCTGGGTTCTAAAGCTTGTAACCTTTTAAACCATTCTTATGCCCAATAAATATGCACCTTTTAGATTTATTATCCAACATGGTACTTTTCTCCTTCAGAACATGTACAGATGCATCACATCCAAATACCCTCAGATGTGAAAGAGTGGGTTTCTTGCCTGCCCATACCTCATGTGGAGTCTTATCCTCCAACGTCAATGAAGGTGATCTATTAACCAGTTAATATGTAGTCTCCACTTCCTTTGCTTAGAATTCTTGTCCTAACATGGTACCAGTGAGCATGTTTCTTGCCTTTTCCATCAGTGTTTTGTTCATTCTTTATGAAACTCCATTTTTCTGTGGTGTGTATGGAGTAGTCTTCTGTCGTGCTATACCACACTTCTTACAGAACTCTTCAAATTTCTTCTTGCAGAACTCTTCACAATTATTTTTCCTCAACACGTTTATCTTCTTCTTTGTCTAGTTTTCCACCAGAGCCTTAAATTATTTAAATTTGTCAAAGACTTTAGATTTATTCCTCAAAAAATATATCCATGTATTCCTTAAGAAGTAATCTATGATTGAATCATAGTACACAGACTTACCCAGTGATGGAACTGACGTAGGTCCAAACACATCACTGTAGACAAGCTCTAATATCTTCTTCGCTCTCTCAGCACTAGAAGGAAAACTCACCCGATTCTACTTCCCATATACATAATTTCATAGAAATCGAAATCCAGAGAGAAATTGGGCATACCTTCTAACATAAAATTACCATGCAGTATTCGAAGACCCTTCTCCAATATGTCCAAGATTTTGATGCCATAGCATGGTCTTTTCTCCTAAGGTCGTTAGGCTTTCCGCTCCACTTTCAGGAACCACAGAATGGTTTCACCCATCAATAACAATGCTACCCTGAAGCTTGTACAAAGTTCCAATTCAAACTCCCCACATTAATACGAGTGCTCCCCGAACCATCTTGTGCATACATTTCTCAAACACTATTTTTACACCTGCATCATCCATATTTCTCACAGAAATTAGATTTCTTGCCATGTAATATTCCTAATTAGCTTTCAGCTAGTTGGAATACTAATTTTTTAAATTTTCCAATAAGATAGATGAATAAGACAGTAGGGAGACCCAAAATCTCTTTAGTAGGAATAAACCCACTTCTAATGTGAATGTGGATCATTGTATCAGCTAAATAAAGCACTCTTGGGTGTGAATAAGGTCTAAATAATATGGATGGGGTCATGGTTGACCAAATCAACAACGTTGTCATGGAGGTAGTGGAGAGTTATTGGAGGACAACGAAGTTATGGTGGAGGAATGTATGAATGAGAGTAGCATCTTAATGAGTGGGACCAAGGGTGAGGAAGCTCACAAAGCATATAAGGAAGGGGATGGCATCCATAGAAGGCATTCTGATTATTGTTTATGTCTTGGTATTTTATGAATTCTTGCACGCTTCAACTATTTAGCGGACTCTGTTGTGTTGTTTAGCACAACGATGTTTCCGAGTGGAAATCCCACCCTCATCCTTAGGGGACTTCTAGTGCCCACTCAGGAGAGTTTTCTTGAGCTTAATTTCTACCATCCAACATCATTCCAAGCGTCATCCATCTTCAGCAATGTAGTCTCCTTCAGAAATTGCATTATTTTGCAGGGAAGTTGCAGCGCAGGGATAAGTGCCCAAGTTTTTGAGTTTCTTTTCCAGCGAGGGGAGAAACCCTTCATCTGGAAGATCGGTATGGAGGAGTATCAACCATTTTTTCATCATATTAGCCACGTCCTAGTAGTTACCCATTTTCAGTGCATTATTCATCCCTAAGGCTTCAATTTTCATTTTGTGTATTTTTGGAAATCCCTTCTGGGTTATCTTGGATTGGTGCTAGAAAGCCTAGATCTTTGATCCTGAACTTTTCTAAGCATTATATCAAAATTTCTATGTATTTTTAGTTTTACCCTGCAGTTATTCTCCACAGGACTACACATTCATGGCCTTCCGGAATTTTATGTAGCATCAATATTTCATACTTTATGTACAGGTTCATTTGAGGCTTATTTTGTCTATCTTGAGTGTCTTTCCCCTCAATATCTTGTACTCATTTTTATGCTATAATGTGTAATAAAATGGCTCTATGATCTACTCCTATTGATGTATTGATATTTTACCACATTTTTAAGTTTTATGTTCCATATTCCTATTTTTCCTAATTTGGAATATTATAGTGGTATCAAAGCATAATCTTAGCTCAGCCTGTGTAGCTCGACATCTATTTCATCATAAGAAGGAGAGCCTCTCATAGAATGGGAGAAGCAGTATATAAATAAAAACTAGAGGTTTGATTATACAAACAACGAAGAAGATAAAGGCAAAACTCCAATATCATGAGAAATGGATGAAAAGGAGTTTCCAAAGCTTCTTCTCCAAACTATGTAGGATATTTCCAGAGAAATCAAGAAGATGAGGATGGAAATACATAAAGAAACCCAAAGAAGGTTTATACATTGAGAAATCTCTGACACTTCACATCACTAGTGTGAGAAACTAGTAATGTAGCAATTTTACCAACGCTCCTCTATGCCTACATTCCTAGCAATAGGTAATGGAGGTGGAGGACCCCAAGAGCAAGAGACTCTTGAATATTATTTTCTAGAGTATGAGTCTCAATCTCGAAGATTCAAAGGTAATATGAACTTTCAGGACTTTTGTTAGATCAAGGACAACAGGAGACCCTAGAATAACAATAGGAGTGGAGGTTACATGAAAATAAATGATCTACAACATACTATGGGTATATTTTTTCTTCCTGCTTTAAATGGGTCATCCAAGTGCACAACCAAGTCTTAGGTGGAGAAACTAGAAATATATTTTTAGTTGAACCAAGTACCGAAGATTGAAGCCATTAAAATAGTAGCGCTACACCTTGAAGGTGAGGCACATGATTGGTGGTTTCATGGCCTTTATACTTTTGGGCATGAAAATGTGACTGTATATGCAAAATTCACTCGGAGGTTGGTGGAAATATTTGATCGAAGATATCTACAGGAATATTTTATTGAACTAGACAAGCTCAAGCAGTCAGGTAATCGGGAGACGTATATCTCTGAATTTCTAAAGCTTCCCATCATGGTGCCAGATTTATCTACAGCTAAGAGAGTTTATATGTTCATTGATGGGCTATCATAGCATCTACATGGGTTTGTAATGTCCACTAAACCAACTACACTCCAAGATTCCATTGAAAGGGATAGAGACTTACAAGATGCCTTGCTAAGGGCAAAAGCTCCATTTCAACAAAATCCCACCTTCCAATCAAAGGGGAAAGATGTGAAGGATCCTCCTCCAAAGGAGAACCAGAACAAAGGACCCCTTAGTGATGATGTTCGAAGAGATTTGAGGAGGAGTAATGATGCAACCATCGGCCGCAAATATTCACATATGTAGAGTTACTGTAATTAACCCTACACCTAACCACATCATTAAACCTTTTTACTCAAATTATCGCTGAAGCTTATCCATAATTGGCTCTCGAGTTTTAAATTTTTTATATAAAATTTTTTCTTTAAACCTTTCCATGCCTTCACCTTCCCTTATCACGTGCATGGCTTCCACTTTAACCAAAACCTGTTGACCGTGGTTCTGGGTCCCACATAATCCTTTATACACATATACATAACTTAGCAATCAATAACGCTTTACTTTATAAAATAACACATAAAACCAAATCTCATTTGCATATGCGTGGAACAGGGCTTCAGGATCCCACCATCCTTCAACCAATCATAATGCATTGCATTTCCCAATCTTTATCAAATAACATTAACAACAAACTTATCATCCTGCTGATGCGAAGTCGCAATTTAATTTCCACCATATATCTTCATGTGATCTAACAGCTATGCTTTAATCGATCACATGCTATATCCCATCCACATCGCGTCACAAATAAAACAACTTACCATGCGAACTCTTAACAATAAACTTTAAAATCACCAAAACACAATGTTGCGTAGTGCCGACACATGGAATCTCTCTTCACCGCATCGCAACTGTCCTTTCCATTTCGCATCACAATCAAAACCCTTGTCCTTATGAACTCTTTGATGCTAAACCTTAAATCCTACGAAGTGCGCTATTACGTAGTACTAACACGTTGCATCGCATCGTAACTATCAGACGACTTTACCGCATCGCAAGTTATACTCTTTACCTTGCGAAGTCCTTAACTTTAACTTCTAAAATCTCCAATGTTCGATGTTGCGCAACACTGACATGCATCCTCATCCACAACTCTCCAAAATTTCCTTTGTGTAATATTTTATGTTTAATCGCTTGCCTTCATTTCTGCCTGCTTTGATCTCTGTCGTTTATACTTAAATCTTTATTTCTGCAATTCAATCTTGTTTTTCAATTCACTTCTTTGGAATCTATAAGTATCCTCTACCTCTATTTATTTCTCTGCTTTATGCCACTCTGCTTTGTTTTCTTCACTACTCCTTCTCTTGGACTTTCTTCTAATTATTCACTAGTATCTCGAATAATCATATTCACTATAACATCTTGCACACTGTTTCAATTCAATATTTATTAGTTTCATTTCAAAGCTATTTTAACATAACTGGAATCATACAGTGATTTACCCAATTTCTTCAAAGTAAGTCTTTTACTACCCATAAATACTTATACACCATCAGAATTCATGCAACTATAATCTATTACACATAAATCTCATAAGTTCAATTACGGATCACTCAACTCATAAGAGAAACAAAAACACAATCGCAATGAATTCAATTCCTCATTAATCAAATAAATTATAGAAATACAAATAAATCTGTTTACAATATAGTTTTGGCCCAATATGTCTTTACATGGCCCTTTTCTCTTCACTCTCTCTCCGTTCTCGTATGCTTACAATGAAACCTCCTATCTAAGAATGTAGATATTTTTTCTATTGTTTGTGCCTTTGAGGATTTACAATTATATACAAAAGGTTTTGTAACCAATTTTGGTTCAGATCTATAGGTTTCTCAAAAAAATCCCAAAAATCCTCTAAGTGCTCAATTAGTTCCTAAAATATCTTCTTTATCCCTTGAGGATCTCAACATTTACCTAAATCCTAAGGATCCTCCATAAATCCATAAAATCATGAACTACTTTTTAATCTAAGATTTATAATATTTCAGAATATCTCAATCCACACTAATCACTCATCAATCACTCATGTTATCCTACATTCGAGAACGTTTAGAAATATGCCTCTCAATAATTAATTAAATCCTATTCTAAATGTCTCAGATAAATCACTCAAAATATTTAAAATTACATTAATTAAATACTTAGGAAAACCACTCTTTTGAAAAACACAAGACCCCCTAGATTCTACTAAATGTACAAAATTTTGGAACCATGATGCTCCTGCATCAGACTCCTAAGGTAGAAATAATCATGATCTCTAGATCATGTGCTTCCAATCTTTTTCCTCCTGGATCCCATACTTTTTTCTGTAATCTGTCTTTAGTTGCTGCTGTTGTTTGTTGCTATTCTCCATGTCTCCACACTTTATGTTGCATTGCCCCACTAGCTATGCTTTCACAGTCTTTTGTTTTCTTTCTCTTACTATTGCTTGGCTTTCTTGCCGTTGTCTTCTTCTGAGGCACCTTCATCATCAATCTTATTATTCCTTCAATCTCTATGTCCAGTTTATCTTCTAAATGGTACTCTCTCTGCCCATTGTTGTTGCACTCTATCCACTCATCTTCAAACTGCTATTGGTTATCTTCACTTTGAAATTGTTGGATTCTTACTACCGCCCTTACATCCTTGCCCTCTTGTTTCTTTTTAACTTCTATCTTATATTTAAACAACCTCTGTTCAATATCTGTAAACTTACTTTCAAAAAATAAATTTTCCTCCAATTCCTTTTGTTCTTGATTCTTCTCAAATACATCACTATGTTGTTCATCATTTCTAGCATATTTTCCTTCCTCTTCCTTGAAAACCCTTAGTGATTTTCCTTCATTTCCTTGAATGATTCTAACAATCAATTTAGTTTCTTCAAGCATGATATCTTCATGCTTTACATCTTCCTCATCATTATGTTTTACCTGGCAACTTCCACTCTTCTTCAGTTCTAAAACTGACTCTCCTTCAACTTGAAACATGTTTGTCTCATCTTCATTAGAACCTGTAACCATAAAACAATTATCAGAATTAAAAATATAAGGCTTTATTGCTTTTTCCTTCTTTAGAAACATCTCAATATGCTGCTCCAAGTTTTCCTCTAACTCCTTTGTCAGCACATGAGTATGCTGATTTAAATTCTCCAAAGAATTTACAAGACTGTCAACTAGTCTCTCCTCCATATCATCTGTTTCAAGGATGTCTTCTTGCTCTGGTTCACAATAATGAACTCCTTTCCCTGTAATATCAATTTGCTAAACTCTTATTACCATTCTCTCTTATTTATGATTGTTATTCATGACAATTTCTTTGTATTCCTTCTTCATCAATTTATCCTGAGTATATATCCTTTGGTTTTCCAACTTTCTTCTTTGAAGGTTTAACTTTCTATATAACTCAACAATTTCAATTGGAGTAGAATTTGGAAACTTTACATAGTTTTCAGTACCTTCACTTGTTGTTGACCCATCATCAAATGGTCCTTCTTCCTCTGCTAAAACTACACACACGTCTAATTCATCATGTTTAAAAATTCCAAACTTATTAGGCATAGTAAATACCTTTTCTTCATATTCATGTTTTAACTCATATCTGCTATTCCAAACTTCACTGTTACTAGCTCCAATATTTTTCTGCATATTTCCATGAGACCTCTCTATCTCCTTTCATTTCTGAGATCTTTCTATCTTAGTATTAATCTGAACATATTTCAGATTCTTCTCCTTCTTCTTAACAAACTCTAAGGTTTATTCATCATCCTGTGATGTACCTGCAATCATACAAAAATCATTAGTTTTAAAAATACAAGACCTTTCGATCTCATTTGATGCTTCAGGCACCAATCCTTCAAAATTTACTTTCTAATTTTCATCAGATCCTCTTTGCTATGACTCAAATCCTTTGAGTCTCTCCTTCTCCAACAAGTCAATATGTCTCTTCTCAAGTTCTCTGAACTCACTTATCAATTTGTCATTCCATATTTTTTTCAATAGGTTCCATCTAACATGTTTCCTCATTTTCCATCCATGTCTTTGTTATCCCTTCTCTTTTTCTTGTAGCCATCCCTGTAGTACTTCCAACTGTACTCTCATCACTACAAGATTTCTCTCTCGCTCCTCATTACTCATCCTACCTTCATGAAATTCTCTAGAACCTCTTCTATGACCCTCCATGGCCATCTTACTCATGAGCTCATCCATGCTAGATTCGTGATCTACAACATAGCCTTCTGTTGTACCAATATCTTATTACTACTCAATACCCTATCAAGCTTCCTCTTTGTGCTTGATCTCTTCCTAGGTATTCTCTCTCTTTATCTTGATTCACTCTCTTGAACCTTTTAGAGGTTCATTTCTCCTCTGGCTTCTACATTCAGTCACCTCTCTCCTTTATTCTAACCTCTAGTTGGATAGGTTCATTTCCATCATCATCAAAAACTATGCTTGTTCTTGGCTACAATCATCAAACATCTTCAGAACATTTATTTCAATCAATCATTCGTCATTAATTAACTGAAAACATGAAGACCATACCTTACTGTCCAATTTTCTGAACACATGTTGCTCTTGTAGTTTCTCTTTTCTATCTACTGACTTTACCTTTACTATTTGCAGTTGTCACTATCTCTTCGTTCAATCAGATTCATATCTGATTCTTCTCCTTTCTTACGCTGGGCCACTCTGATTCTATGAAAATTATTATTGTTCTATTCTCTTAAAAAAAACTCTTCAAAAACTGTTCTCCATTCACAAAGCTAATTATCAAATAAAATAATTCCACAAGTTATGAATTATCTTCAAAGTACAAACCCACTCTAATTTCTCTTCCGTAGAGAATACATGCTCTAAATTTCTCCCAAAAGAGATTTTCTGCTCTGATACCAAATGATGCAACCATCAGCCACAAATATTCTCTTATGTAGAGTTCGGGAATTAACCCTACACCTAACCACATCATTAAACCTTTTTAGTCAAATTCTCATGCAAGCTTATTCATAAGTGGCTCTCGAGTTTTAATTTTTTTATATAAAATTTTACCTTTAAACCTTTCTGCTCCTTCACCTTACCTTATCACTTGCATGGCTTCCACTTTAACCAAAACCCATTGACCGTGATTCTGGGTCCCACATAATCCTTTATACACATATAAAGACCTTAGCAATCAACAATGCTTTATGTTATAAAAGATCACTTAAAACCAAATATCATTTGCATATGCACGAAATAGGGTTTCAGGATCCCACCATCCTTCGACCAATCATAATGCATCGCATTATGCAATCTTTAAAAAATAACATTAACAAAAAACTTCTCACCCTGTTAATGTGAAGTCGCACTTTAATTTCGACCATAGATCTTCATGTGATCTAACGGATATGTTGTAACCACTCACATGCTATCTCCCGTCCACATCGCATCGCAAATAAAAAAACTTACCATGCAAACTCTTAACACTAAACTTTAAAATCGTCGATACGCGATGTTGCGCAGTGCCGACACATGGCATCTCTCCTCACTACATCGTAACTATCCTTTCCATTTCGCATCACAATCAAAACCATTTTCCTTGCAAAGTATTTGACTTTAAACCTTAATTCCTGCGAAGTGTGTTATTTTGTGGTATTGACATGTCACATCGCATCGCAACTATCAAACTTTACCGCATCACAAGTTATACTCTTTACATTGCGAAGTCCTTAACTTTAACTTCTAAAATATCTAATGTGCGATGTTGCACAACACTGACATGTGTCGTTGTCCAAAACTCTCCAAAATTTCCTTTCCATGTAATCTTTGTTGTTTAATCACTTGCCTTCATTTTTACCCGCTTTGATCTCCGTCGTTTATACTTAAATCTTCATTTATGCGATTTAATCTTGTTTTTCCATTCACTTCTTTGGAATCTATAAATATCCTCTACCTCTATTTATTTCTCTAATTTATGCCACTCTGCTCTGTTTTCTTCCATTACTCCTCCTCCTGGAATTTCTTCTTATTATTCACTCGTATCTCGAATAATCATATTCACTGTAACATCTTGCACACTTTTTCATTTCAATCTTTCTTAATTTCATTTCAAATCTATTTTAACATAACTGGAATCATGCGGTGATTCTACCCAGTTTCTTCAAAGTAAGTCTTTTACAGCCTAGAAAGACTTATACGCCATCAGAATTCATGCAACTATAATCTATTACACATAAATCAGATAAGTTCAATTACAGATCACTCAGATCATAAGAGAAAAAAAAACACAGTTGCAATGAATTCAATTCCTCATTAATCAAATAAATTTCATAAATACAAATAAATTTGTTTACAACATAGTTTTGGCCCGATATGTCTTTACATGGCCCTTTTCTCTTCACTCTCTCTCTGTGCCCATATGCTTACAATCAAACTTCCTATCTAAGAACTTTGATATTTTTTCTATTGTTTGTGCCTTTGAGGTTTTACAATTATATACAAAAGGTTCTGTAACCAATTTTGGTTCAGATCCATGGGTTTCTCAACAAAATCCCAAAAATCCTCTAAGTCTTTAATTAGTTCCTAAAATCTCTTCTTTATCGCATGAAGATCTCAACATTCAACTAAATCCTAAGGATCCTCCATATATCCATAAAATCATGAACTAATTTTTAATCTAAGATTTACAATATTTCATAATATCTCAATCCACACTAATCACTCATCAATCACTCATGCTTTCCTACATTCGAGAACATTTACAAATATGCCTCTCAATAATTAATTAAACCCTACTCTAAATGTCTCACATAAATAAATCAAAATATTTAAAATTACATTAATTAAATACTTAGGAAAACCACACTTTTGAAAAACACAAGACCCCTTGATTCTACTAAATGTACAAAATTTCAGAACCATGATTCTCCTGCATTAAGTAAGCTTTGCTTCACTTTCCAAGAACCATGTGCACTACGGCACCGGTGTGCTGCAGGGAAGGCACACTATATTGAGGTATTATCTGATCAGTGAGGGGGGGGGAGAAGAGGAGCCAGAAGGAGACAACAGTGTTGTGATGTTAGGGGAGGATCCACCACCACCAGGGGTAAGGAATGGGGCACTTTATCCAATTGGAGGGGCCCTTGCATATTTTTGGGGAGTACCCAAGTATCTGACTTTGAGAGTCTGAGGTACAGTTCAGGGGCAGTGTGTATTAGTTTTGATTAACAGTGGGGCTACCCACAATTTTATCGATGCACGGTTAGTGCAGAGGAGAACAATACCCAAAGATGATTTTGAGTCTCAGTTTTGGTTCCAGGAGATAGAACCATGAAGTGTACAAAGTATGTCCCAACATTGTTTGTAACCTTGGGGACATACACTTTGATTTATCACTTATTTGTGGTTGAAATTCCAGACACCAACATGATATTGGGTGTGCAGTGGTTGTTTACATTAGGGAAGGTCACCACATATTGGGAGACTTTGCATATGGAATGGATAGATAACAAGAGTGGTAAGCATCAGATGATCAGGGGCATGCACACCTATCCACCTCGGGAAGCTTCTGCACATAATATGGAGCTTGATTTGCGTAGTGGAAGCAAGGAAAAATAAGTCCACTCAGATATGCAATTTACTCTAAACCATGATGTTATATTATTTGGAGGCAGTCCACCAGGAAGGCACCCAGACTAGAAGTTGATTAAAGAGTTCTCATAACAAGTTGCACCATTCATAAATCTAGCTAAGAAAGGAGCCTTGGATGAGTCCAACACAACATAGAGGGCCTTTGATTGGCTCAAGGAGGATATGGATATTTCTTTGATATCAGTATTACCAACTCTAACCAAGCCTCCTGCACTGAGAGGTGATGTTCTAAGAGTGGATTATGGCACAATTAAGGTGCAAAAGGGTTGCTCCATAGCCTTTCACAGTCAAAATATACTTCCACATAGGAAGGATTCTTCCATATATGGTAAGGGGTTGTTGGCATTCATGCATGAATTGACCAAACTCAGGAATTTTTGGAAGGGAAATAACTTCCAAGTGAAGTTTGACCACCATAAACTTCAATATTTTCTTGAGAAAAAGCAGTTGCAAGGAAGGCAGAAAAAGTGGGATAACAGTATTCTAGCATGTGGCTTTGGAATTGAGCATGTCAAAGAGAGGATAAATGAGGTGACAAGTGCCTTATCACAGAGGACAGAAATGTTGTCATTGATGAGCATAGATTCAAATTGGGATTCCCAGCTATTGGTGGAGTATTCCAAGAACCACTTCACATGTTAAGTGCTTGATGGGCAGGTGACAGATGATAATTATAGAGTGATGGATGGAGTCATCTATTACCAGGGTTAGATCTTCTTGACTATAGATTCTAAGCTCAAAAATAATATTCTACATGCAGCACATGATTCACTCCTTTCTGATCACCAAGGTTTCATCGGGACATATCATGCCATTAGGGAGTGATTCTCATAGTGGGGTCTCAAAGAGGATGTGCTCCAGCATATCGGGAAGTGCATAGTTTTCCTGAAGAATGAGGTGGAAGAAAACTATCCTGCAATGTTTTTACAACCACTTATTTTCTAGGAGAGAGATGGGAGAGCTCATCTATGAAAATCATCACCAGCTTGTCAACAGTACATGGTAAGGATTGTGTATTTGTAATCATTGGTCGACTAACAAATCATTTTCATTCATTTGCCATTTATTTTCAATGCATTTCTCCACAAGAGGACAAGCCTCTCCTTGGAATTCATGGTCTTCTTAAGGACCTAGTCAGTAATAGAGATAGCCACTTCCTAGATGGAATTGAGTAGGTGTTATTCTATTTGGGGTGTACCCAGTTGATACCAACTATTAGTCACTACCCCCAGGAAGATGAGTAGATAAAGGAAGAAATAAAGTGGTTGGGAGGCCACTTACCACATTATGTTCTGACGCAGCAAGGAGTAGAGCAGTGCTGGTTCCACTTGGGGGACTATTTTCACCATCCGACATTTCATATGGAAATCAATATATCTCTATTTCTAGTTCCATATGGAGATGATGTTCTATTGATTATTGATATAATGGTTGAGGCAAACAAGGTTCCTAGAACCAAAGATTGGGTCCTAAAGAGTCAGGATGTGTTCTGGTCTCTTGAGGACACAATTGCTACAATCGAAGATTAACAGAAGTTTACACGGAGCATGGATGGGAAGAGAGACAATGTGGGGTGGAAAATTGGGTCTATATCCATTTTTAGCCATATAGACCATCTACATTGTAGAAGAATGGGATTGAGGATATTTTCTGTGGGCCACACAGAGTGTTCCATCTTGCTAGAGGAATAGTGTATGAGTTGGGGCTTCCCATTGGGATTAAGATCCCCAACATTATTCATGTTTCATACCTCAAGAAGGCCACTAGAAAAAATGTAGTTTCCACCATGGATCTCCCACTTATTTATGGTGTGGGCCATTTGGTTTTATCACCAAAGCCTAATTTGGACACTTGGGAGGAGCATCTAAGGAGCAGGTTGATTGGAGAACCTCTTCTTCAGTGGAGGAATCTATCAGATGAGGATGCTACTAGGGGAGGAGAGGAGATTTTGTAGCATCCATCCTTGCAGTTGCTTGAGGACAAGAAAAATTTGGGAGGGGAGGACTATAATATTCCTAAGTAGCTTTCAGCTAGTTGGAATATTAATATTTTCTTTTGTCAATAAGATAGATTAATAAGAGGGTAGGGAGACCCATAAATCTCTTTAGTAGGAATAAAACCACTTCTAATGTGAATGTGGATCATTTTATTAACTGAATAAAGTACTCTTGGGTGTGAATAGGGGCTAAATCATTGGATGGGGTCAAGGTTGACCAAATCAACAGCATTGTCATGGAGGTAGTGGAGAGTTGTTGGAGGACAACACAGTTATGAACGGATAGCGCAGAATGCATTCTGATTATTTTTTATATCTTGGTCTTTTATGACATTCTACATGCTTCAGTGATTTAGCGGAGTCTGTTGTGATGTTTAAAACAATGGTGTTTCCGAGCAGAAATCTCGCCCTTATCCTCAGGGAAATTAAAGTTCCCACTCAGGAGAGGTTCCTTGAGCTTCATTTCCGCCATTTGGCATCAGGCCAAGCTTCGTCCATCTTCACCAATGCAGTCTCCTTCAGAAACTATGTTATTTTGCAGGGCAGTTGTAATGGAGGGCTAAGTGCCCAAGTTTTTGAGTTTGTTTTCTAGTGATGGGAGCATCCCTTCATCTGGAATATTAGTAGGCAGGAGTATCAGCTACTTTCTCATCATATCAACCACCTCTGAGTAGTTACCCAGTTGCAGTGCATTATTCATCCCTAGGGTTGCAACTTTCATTTTGTGTGTTTCTAGAAATCCCTTCTGGGTTGTCTTGGATTGATTATCATAAGTTATGGGTATTTTTAGTTTTACCCTATATTTATTCTCCGTAAGAATACACAGTCATGGCCTTTCTTCATTTATATTGTAGCAGCATTTCATATTTTATGTATTGGTTCATTTGAGACTTGTTTTTCCTAGCTTGAGTGTCTTTCCCCTCAAGATCTTGTACTAATTTTTCTTCTATAATGTGTAATAAAATCGCTCTATGATCTACTCATATTGATGTATTCAGATTTTACTTCATTTTCCAGTTTTATGTTCTATATTCCTATTTCTCCTAATTTGGAATATTACATGCCAATGTAGGAATATGCATAAGACGAGGAAGTGTTTTAATCCTTCCACCTTGCATCTTCAGCTTGAATTTTCCACGTCTGACGATTATGGCCTTCCTATCATCCCCTAAGAAGACATCACCACCATCATACTTCTCACACTCACATAACCACTTCCTCTGGGGATTCAAGTGAAAGGATGCACCTGAGTCAATCAACCATGCCTCATGATCTACATGTGTATTTGAAGAAGAAGCCAAACACACACCCCCACCTTCATTTGAGGTGGCTTTTGCCTCTAGAGAAGGAGCATCATCAAATCCCTTTCCTTTATGAGGAGCTTTATATTTGCAGTCCTTTTTGTAGTGCACTTCCTTTCTGCATTTCCAACACACCTTTACAAACTTCCTGGAGATTAAAATATCCCTCTAGATTTAGATCTCCCACTTGAAAACTTATTTTTGTTTCTATTCTGGGACCTTATGAGGTCCATCATTAGACATATTTCGAGGGGTTAATAGTCACCTTTTTGCCTTCTTAGATCTTTTTTTCTTGCATTTTTATTATTATTTGGTTTTATGATGCTTGTATAGGTGGCGATTAAGGCTAACATGCTCTGAGTGCCTAATATAAGGTTGAGTGCAAAAAATCATGAATTATTAATCATTTTTATCATAAAGGCTCAGAGGAGATAGCAAAGAGGAATTATAGGAGGATTGTTCACCCTCAAAGGAAGCCAAAAGGTCCCAAATATTCTCTCTAGCAATTCAAATTATAAAAGCAGCCAAAGGATCCCCAAGGATTCTCTCTAGCAATTCGAATTCCAGAGGCAGCCAAGTAACTCAAAGAGGAGTGCACCCAATCCTTGTTCACTGAGAGTCAAGTGGACTCAATCACCATTTTCTAGGGAGTTGTTGGTAGTTTCCCTGTAGAATAAATAGAGAAAATCTAGAGCTAGGAATAGTTAGTCTATTCTATTCGGTAAGTCAATTCCATTCAGAACTATTTTTGTGAGCTATTGAGCTTTTCGCTTTATTTAGTGATCAAACTTTCAGAGATGTATGAAGTTATTCTTTTATGAAATGAGAAAACTGATTTTATTCAACTGATTTAAGTTTTAGAGGGCTAGGCTCGTGGGTTAGGGCCCAATCCATGTGCCTCAACTTCTCTATTGTCACTATCTTTTCCTTTATGTCATTTAGCTACTTTTTCTTCTGCCATTTAAGTTAGATCTACTTCTGATAGTTTCATTGTTTTTTAGTTTTTGTGTTGCTATAGTTTTTTTAATTGCTTATTCATAGTAAAATAGAGGAAAAAACCCAAAAAATGTGGTCAAGCCTCCCCCTCTCATCTCTATCAGTAGAGTCCAAGCAGGGTAGACCTTCCCACAAGCCAAAATTACTTTCTGTTTGAGTTTCAGGAAGAAATTTCATTACCAAGTCCGAGTCTCTCTTTCCCTATTTTATCAAGAATTTATGTCTGTTTCCCGTGCATGAATCTGCAGGTGTGTTTCACTTCTGAGCACTGCTGTTACGCCTCCATTCCCCTCCTTTCCTTCTCATCTTAACATTGTACTTACACTTTTTCATAATGCACTTAAGCCCTTCAAGCCTTATTCCTTTTCTTTTCTCTGTTCACGGCTGCCTTACTCTTTTTATGCAAATCACATGAAAACCCATTCAAAACCATAAAAAACCCGAACTCCACCTTTGCTCCTCGATTCTCCTGCCACCATACATGGCACTTAGTAAATCACAACTTTTATCATTTACGTTTAATCACTTACCGCTTTTTCTTGCGATTGCAATATTGTGAAATCCCACCCCGTCGTCGCTCCTACCGCCACATCACCCATCGCAAAACACACTTCGCACATTTTAGCTTTTACCTTTAAACACTTACCACTTGTTCTTGCAATTACAACATTCTGAAATAAAAAATCGCAAATCGCACCATTTACCTTTTCGCATAACACTTACCACTTATTTTGCTGATGCGATAACTCCACCACATCACCCATTGCACTTCGCACTTCGCTGAACTTATCACATCGTAAATCACAACCCGCAACTTTTATCACATTGGAAATTGTACTTCACACATTTTAGTTCATTCTTGTTAATACTTACCGCTATCCCTTTAAACTGAAATATTGCGATTGCGACATCACATATTGCAACTTTCGTCCTCCATCGCACTCCGCCACGTCATGCATCGTAAGTTGCACTTCGCACATTTTATTTTGTTCCCTTAACCTTTACTGCTATCCATTTAAAATTTCAATATTGTGATTACGACATTGCACATCGCAAATTTTATCCTCCATCACACTTCTTCATCGCACTTTTAAATTCTTTCTACTCCAAAGCCATTTCTCGCCCTATACTAAATTTTAATAAGAGTTTAACCCACTCTTTTTGCTTCCAAACCTAGTTTCATGTGTTAAACCCCCCATTAACCTATTTTATCCCTTTTATTCCATCTAAGCTACAAATTGACTCTTTTTAATTAAAATTAAGGCATGTATAGCTTAGTTGCATGACTAGGAGCATTGTAGATAGATCATAGGATAGGTAGAGTGCGTTTAGCCATTTGTACAAGTCAGGTGTGGTCTAGAATTAGCTTCCTTTCTACTATTTTCTTTCTGTGAATTAAATTAGTTTCATTCTTTTCATTTCCTTTCATAAACTTAGTTTAGTTTTCTTTCTGTCATTTCCTTCCAACAATTTACTTTCCATTTGTTCTCACAGTTTAAGAAATAACACCCTTTCGTAAAGCAGAAGAGGATGACATGAAAATGATGCATCTGTTGTGTATATAGTGCTATCACCTCAAATTTTGTACAAACCCTGGGCTGATAAAGTAAATTAGGGTAGCCACTGGCAGTTGCAGCACTCTTGGTTCAATACCAGGGCTCAACACTTTTTGTCGCAGTTGCTGGGGAGGTGTCTAGTAGATGTTTTGATTTTGTTTTTAGCATTCTTTTCTTCTTTCCTTTCCTTTCATGTCATTTCAGAAATATTGAAAAAAATACAAAAAGATATGATTTTCATGCCTCATAGGATTAGGAATACCCAAAAACAAATCTTACCTAAAACCCCAATATCACCTCCTAACCACCCTTCACTCTTCTTCAGTGGCAGTGAGATTGAACCCCTTATAGGAGAGGCTTCTGAATATTTTGATGATCCTATTGGGGAAGAAGAAGAAGACCTTGTTTCAACTGAGGGACCTACTTCACCTATCTTAACGATGGCTGGGACCCAAAGAGCCTTTACCATAAGATAGGCATATGGGGAAACTAAGATGAAAAATATTAGCCCCTTAGCTCTTCCAAAATTCCATGGACTTACCTCTGAGGACTCTGACACATTCATGTTTGAATTTTTTGTTGTTTTTATGACATATGACTACACCTTTGATGATCAGAAGTTGAAGCTATTCCCATCCACCCTTAAGGATGCATCCTTGCGCTCATTCATGGGTCTTCCTGGGGATAGCATCACTACCTGGGCATAGATGGAAGAGACCTTCAACAGCAAGTACAAAGACTACTATAGATCCAAGGAAGCAAAGGATGAGATATTTAGGATCACTCTAAGGCCTAATGAATCCCTATAGGAATATGAAGAGAGGTTTCAATTGAACTATAAGAGAGCCAACTGTACTCTTGATCCTGACTCACTTAAACTTGTAATTCTTCGAGGGATCAATGAAGAGATGATAGAAACCTTGAATATGTTATCACGAGGGGATATCTACCAACAACCCTATGAAATAATCAAAACTATCTTCTAGAGCTATTCTATAGCATTTAGGAAGAAGGGAAGAGCTAGAAAAAATACATCCAATACCCCTTCCTCTTCCACCTTCATAAAACATGAGATTGGAAACATGTTAGAGGACTTCAAGAGTGACATGTTGCACACCTTTGCTTTGAAAATGGACACAATGCAGGTCAAAAGGAAGCAAGAGGAAGTAGAGAGAGCCCTGGCCATATTCTATCCTAAATGTACCAAGAAGCACCCAAGAAATGAATTTCCATTGAATGTCATAGAGGTTTGCTTAGTCTGTGAAGAGAATCATTCCATAGAAATGTGTCCCTCCTTAGCTGGACTTAAAGATGTATACCAAGGTGGGGAAAAAATGCCAGAGAAACTCTGTTTCATCAACCAAGAAAGCCTCAAGGCCCTTCGCCATATCAACAAGGTATGCAAGGTGCACCTTACTCTTACTATTACAACAATCAGAGTGAACCCATGCAACCTTGGTACACCCCCACTCCTCCGTCCTAGTCTACACCTCCTACTTGGTATTCCAACCCTTCATATCATCCTCAGCCAGTAAACCAACCATTTCAGCAGTATGTTCCACAACAACCTGAGTGGAACAATCCATTCCAAGGGTGGAGGCCTCAACAACATCAACTACCTTCTTTAATGCCTCCACCCCATCCTCAACCTCTGCTTACTAATGCTCCTCCACCTAGACTACCTATACCTACAAATCCCAATCTGAACCTGAACAATAGACAAGCACAACTAGCTCCCAGTGGAGAAACATCCCATCCAGCTTATGCTGTGGAGATACAATAGGTTAATCTCAGGTCAGGAAGAGTAATCCCAAACAACCACCCCCCATCTCCACCTATAGAGGTTGAGGAGGAAAAGGAAGAAAATAACAATCAGATCCAACAACCTCCTTTTCCCGAGCTCTTGATCCACCCTAGCTAGCACACCCTAGAGGAGACTGAACTCCTAGGAGAATTGAAAATTTTGTGTGCAAAGATACCACTTCTCCGAGACATTAAGGATGTTCCTATCTAAAATAGGCTCATCAAAGAAAATTTCTTCAAGAAACCTGGAAGGAGGAAGAGAGATACCTCCACCATCAATATGGTAGGACAACTGTCTGACGTAATGCTGGGGAAGGTGATATTTCCAAAATACCTGGACCCTAGTAGTCTAGTTGTTGATGTGCATATAGCTGGTGTCATAATCCCCAACACTATAATTGATCTAGTGACTTCCATCAATATCATGACCAAGGAAACTATGTTGAAACTTAATCTCCAAGGGACTTTGAGGAAAACCAAAATAGTTTTGCAACTTGCAAATCAGTCCATAGTAACTCCAGTTGAGGATTTTATGGTTACCATTGACTCTTGGGAGTATCCTACCGATTTATTGGTCCTGAAACCAAAAACCAAGTTTAATGGTTATCCTATCATATTAGGGAGACCTTGGTTGGCCACTGCCGATGCTTATATTATTTGTCGGGCTAGAAACATGACTATCAAAAATGGGCCTTTGTCTAAACAACTACTGTTATATCCTCCATCCCAGCCTTCCGTTGATCATGATATCGCTATATGGTTGGAGGATGAAGAAGATGAGTTATATAAAACTACCCCTATGTGTACCATAGATGCCATTATTAGAAGGGGAAAGCTTCATGAAGATGAACTCATTGACCATGCCATTCAAAATCAGTCATCCACTAACAGTCCTCTCGAAACCTTAGTCAAAGAGTCTGAAAGCCAATCTTGGATGGAAGTGCACTCAGTTGATAAAACCTATGAAACCACGAATGCTATTCAGATTGGCCCATCCAGATCTATGAAAATAAACCCAAACCTATTGAATGAAGAAGAGAAGTAGCTATGCCAGATTTTGAAAGAAAACCTTGAGGAATTTTCTTAGGATTACAAGGAAATGAAAGGGGTGCATCCTTCAGCATGCAGGCATCAAATTTCAATCAAAGAAGGATGCAAGCTTGTGAGATAAACCCAAAGAAGTAGGAACACGGCTCTGAAGGACATGATCAAAGAAGAGTTGCAGAAACTATTGGATGCAAGGTTCATATATCCTATATTCAATAGTGAGTGGGTATGTCCTCTTGCCCTAGTCCCAAGGAAGAATGGGAAGTGGTCAATTTGTGTTTATTATCAAGAATTTAACAAAGCCACCAACAAAGACCATTTCCATTTTCCCTTTATAAATCAAGTCTTGTATTGCCTTACAGGGAAGAAGTTCTTTTCCTTCTTGGATGGGTTCAGTGGGTAAAATTAGATTCAAATCAGCCCTAAAGACCAGGATAAGACTACTTTCACCTTCCCTTGGGGTACCTTTGCTTATAGAGTCTTACCCTTTGGGTTATGAAACTCCCCAGCCACCTTCCAAAGGGTTGTCCTGAGCATATTTTCTAAGTTATTCCATTACTCTGTCAAAATCTACATGGATGATTCCACACCATATGGGGATGACTTCCAGGAATATCTCTCCAATTTGGGTAAAGTACAAAGAAGGTGCATTGAGATGCATCTCTCCTTCAACCCAGAAAAGTGTAAATTCCTAAAGAAATTAGGGGTTGTATTAGGACACTCCATATCACAAGTAGGAATATAGGTAGAACCGAACAAAATCACTATCATCAAAAGGGTACCTGCTCCTCAAAAGCAGAAATATGTTAGGAGTTTCTTAGGCTTAGCTAGTTACTATAGAGAGTTCATCAAAGATTTTAGAAATATGGCTTTGCCATTATTTGGGTTATTGGTCAAGGATTCTAAGTTTATTTGGTGTGGTCATTGTCAAGAGGCTTTCGAGCTCATTAAGAAATGGTTGACTACTACCCCCATCCTCCGAGGTCCAAATTGGACTCTCCCTTTCCACATCCACATTGATGCATATGAAAAATTTATAGGGGTAGAATTAGGATAATTAGAGTACAAAATCCCTTATTCCATTTATTTCATCAGAAAGAATTTGTCAAAGACCGAGCTGAATTATATTGTTACTGAGAAGGAGATGTTAGCCATTGTCCATGCATTGAACAAATTCAGGCATTATGTCACTGGATGTCAGACCTTTGTCCACACTAACCATGCAGACATCAAGTATTTAATGAACAAACCAGATGTAAATTCTAAGATAATTAGATGGTTGTTACTTTTGTAGCAATTTGATTTGACTATTGTTGATAAACCTGGAAAGGAAAATTTTGTTGCAGATTTTTTGTCCAGGTTAGTTGTCCCTACAGGTGAAGAAGGAATGGTGTATGACCAGTTTCCAGATGAAGGCCTCTTTTCCATATCAACACTCTCGCCATGGTTTTCTAATATAGCAAACTACTTGGCTGCTGGAAAACTCCCTACTAATATTTCATTAAGGGAGAGGAGCAAAATCATCATAAAAAATGCCCCTTTCACATGGATTGGGGGAAATATTTTCAAGCTAGACCTTGATCAAATCCTAAGGAGATGTGTGAGGGAGGAAGAAGTTTTTGATATCCTCTCTGAATTTCATGACAACCCATGTGGAGGCTACTTTTCTGCAAAGAGAACTGCTTACAAGGTTTTGCAGGCATGATACTATTGGCCTACCCTTCACCAAGATTCTAGAAGATATACCAGTAGGTGTGACGAGTGCTAAAGGATGGGGAAACCCACACAAAGGGATGGAATTCCTTTACACCCTCAAGTGGCTCTTGAGCCATTTGATAAGTGGGGCATGGAATTTGTTGGACCTATTGATCCACCATCCAGACAAAAGATGTATATCATAGTCTGCACTGATTACCTAACAAAGTGGGCTGAAGAAAAATAAGTGAAGGTAAAAACCGAGGAGAAAGTAGAAGAATTTCTGAGGGAGAATGTGTTTTACAAATTTTTATACCTCAGATAAATAGTCACTGATTAGGGAGCACAATTCACCTCTCACCTCATTGAGAACCTTTTGAGGAAGCACAAACATATAACTTCTATTGCCTATCACCCTAAGGCGAATGGCCAAGTAGAAGTACCTAACAAGGCTTTAGAGAGAATCCTCATCAAGGTTGTGAGAAACAACAGAAATTATTGGGAAGATAGATTGGTAGAAGCTACTTGGGCCTACAACACTACTTGGAAGACAACAACATGATTCACTCCTTATGAAATAGTCTATGGTAAGAAAGCTCTACTTTTAGTTGAGTTTGAATTCAGTACTTTAAGAATGGTAGCTGAATTAAATCTAGATCTATAAAATTCCCAAAAAGAGAGATTGTTGCAACTAAATGGATTAGATGAGTTCAGAATGCAAGCACTTCTTCACACAGAGGTAGTTCAGCTACAAAGGAAGGTATGGCATGACAAGAACATTAGAGAAAATACCTTCCAGGAAGGATATTGGGCATTTTTGTATGATTCAAGGTTTAAATATTCTAAAGGAAAGTTGATGAAAAGATGGTTAGGACCTTACATAGTGGAAAAATGTTTTGATAATGGCACAGTTCAAATCAGAACCATGGACGAGGAAGGAATCCCCTTGCTTGTCAAAGGTCACAGACCTAAAATTTGCAAGAAGCCTTTGTCAAAGGCAGAGTTCATAGATTCAATAAGTAGAGAGGTGTATGTGACAGGAAAATCCATAGTTTCCCACACCTCCTAAAAAAAAAAAAAAAACTTGTGGGTTGAAAACCTCAATGGGGGAAGCTCACTTGCTAAAAAAAAAAGAGAAAAAGAGAATAAATATCCATGGGTGTAAACCTCTCTGAGGCACCCAAGGAAAGTTTGTGGGTTGAAAACCTCCATGGAGGCATCCCACTTTCTTTAAAAAAAAAACACATATGCATATCTGTGTTTTCTGTGTTTGTTGTTTTGCAGGTTGTTAATGGTTTATGGAAACACAGGGAAGCATTCATCTTATTTTCCCTTCCTCTATCTTACCATCCATCCCATAATTCACTCCATTCATCTTCATAACTTCCTCCATCACCTCCATACACCATAGTCCTCAATTACTGAGAATAATGTAGCAAGAGAAGAAACACACAAACAACCTACTACAAACATCAGGAAGTTCCTTAAAAAAAACAAAGTTTTTCATGGAATTCCAAGAAGAACAAGAAGGAAAGTTGCATAAATGACTCCAGAATAACGAGAATTCCACCCATGGCATCTCAAGCATCTCACACAATATCCACAATAGAGAGAAACAACAAGAAAATATTATCATCTCACTCAGGAAGCTTCTCATTAAGCAAGTTTCTCAATGAGAGTACATGAATATGGTGAAGAACGCAACATCTAAAAGGCTTGTCTCCAACCTCCAGCTTCTATAACTGCCTTGGAAAAAACAGGTAAACTCAAGTATAACTTCTTACCCCTTGCTATGCATCCACAATAGCCATCAATAATTAATTTGCAGACTTGGAGTTTAAGGGGTAGAAAGGTGGCCAATTAAGTCGACCACCACCCTAAGGTATGACTGGAATAACACTGGAAGTACACGCCACTTGGGCATGCAAAGGAAAATAATTTAAATAAAGTGGAGTAGAGGAGAATGAGCGGAAGAAACACGGAGTCCATCATGAACTAACAAGATAAGGAAACAACTGTATACAACAAAACTAGAGCTGAGCTGAGTTACATAAGCACTCCAAAATTAGTTGCGATATCTAATAAAAGGATATGTCATCTCATCCAAACTAGTAGATTGAAAAGTTTTAAAGGGAGAGAGACCAAAAGAAGGATGCAACGCTTAAATAAGAAGAGGAAGTACTAGAAAAAACAAGAAGAACCAGAAGAAGAAGAGGAAGAACTAGTAGAAACAAGAAGAACTTGAAGAAGAAGAGGAATAGATAAAGGCCAAAGAAAAACAGAAGAGATGGCCATAGAATTCATAGAGATAGTAGAAAGAGGGCAAGAAACAAACTCACAACACAACACCACATCCCTTCAATACAAAAATATAGTTGCCACCATAGCTCCTCTAAGTGCAAAGAGAAAAAGGTAGACCTCTAGGTATTCCATAGCTGACAAGAATCAGAGAGAACCAGAAACTTCTCCCACAAGCCCGATTATCATTGAAGAATCACCAATGGGGGAGGAAAGAATCAAAGAGATAATTTTGAAGGAGCAGCTGTAGAAGGCATAGGTAGAGAATGTAGCACTGAAGGAGAAATTGCAGAAAAAAGAGGAGCAAGTAGCCACCATGGTGGACTTATGCATAGAATCCCTTCAGCAGAGATTCCCCTCTCACTCATATATTGTGTACCTCAAATAAAAATGGCTTCTATTTCAAATCAAAACTCTAGCCTCCCATGGATCACTACCTTTCCAATATAGTAGGAAATTCATGAATTTATAAAAGCAAGCTAACATGGTTGATCATGTAAAGATGGCAGAGTTTTATGTGCATAACTTTGTGCTGACAAATTTGGATATTTGGGACCCCAATCCTACAATGGGGGATATGCAGTTAATGACTCTAACATCTTGGATGGTGAATGAAGACACTAGAGAAAAATATATATGGAAGGTCATGGGAAGAAGAAATATATAACCCTTATATATCATACCAGAATTGTTCAGCCCAAGACGAGTCATCCTTAACGATCGAGAGATTGAAATGGACCCTGCACTGGTTGAAAGCTACCTTTAGACTCAAAACTAGGTGATAGGCCACTTTAATGATGTCTCTAGGCGGATAGAAGATGAGTGCATTATGGACAGCAAGAGGAGATGGAACAACGTCCCTCACATTCTCAAGAACAAGGAGTACCATTCTCCAGAAATAGTGAGGGGTGCATTGGAAAGGGCACCATTATACAAGAGGGCCATGCAAGCCAAAAAGATCCAATGGTTGGGACTAAAGCTCAGCCCACCTTTGCTGCTAGGGCTGACTGATGAAGAGGATGCAGATGCACAAGATAGAGAATGGGAGAATTCAAAAAAGAATAATTGTTTTTAGCCCATTGGGGAAAGTCCTACACTTCTTCCTTGGGAAATCACGGGGGTTGTCAGAGCCTTAAAGGAAATGCATGAAGAGGATTAGTTGCTTAGAGGAAGAACAACCATTCAGTAGGGCGGTGATGATAAGATCCATCATTAGAAATATTTGGAGGGGTTAATAGTCACCTTTTTTCCTTCTTAGATCTCTTTTACTTGCATTTTTATTATTATTTGGTTTTATGATGCTAGTATAGGTGGTGATTAAGGCTAACATACTTTGAGTGCCTAATATATGGTTAAGTGTAGCAAATCATGAATTATTAATCATTTTTATCATAAAGACTTAGAGGAGATAGCAAAGAGGAATTATAGGAGGATTTTCCACCCTCAAAGGCAGTCGAAGGATCCCAAATATTCTCTCTAGGAATCCGAATTTCAAAAGCATCCAAAGGATCCCCAAGGATTCTCTCCAACAATTCGAATTCCAGAGGAAGCCAAGCAACTCAAAGATGAGTGTACCCAATCCTTGTTCATTGAGAGTCAAGTGGACTCAATCACCATTTTGTAGGGAGCTTTTGGTAGTTTCCTTGTAGAATAAATAGAGTAGAGCTAGAGCTAGGAAGTGTTAGTCTATTCTAGTCAGTAAGTTGATTCCATTTAGAAATATTGTTGTGAGCTATTGAGATTTTTGTTTTATTCAGTGATCAAACTTTCAGAGATGTATGAAGTTGTTGTTTTATGAAATGAGCAGATTGATTTGATTCGACTGATTTAAGTTTCAAAGGGCCAGGCTCATGGGTTAAGGCCCAATCCATGTGCCTCAGCTTCTTTGATGTCGCTATATTTTCCTTTCTGTCATTTAGCTAGTTTTTCGTCTATCATTTAGGTTACATATGCTTCTGATAGTTTCATTGTTGTTTAGTTTTTGTGCTGATGCAAATTTTTTTAATTGCTTATGCATATTAAAATAGAGGAGAAACTCCAAAAAATATGGTTAAGCCTCCCCCTCTCATCTCTGTAAGTAGTGTTCAAGCAGGGTAGACCTTCCCACAGGCCAAAATTGATTTTTGTTTGAGTTTCGGGAAGAAATTGCATTACCAAGTCTGAGTCTCTCTTTCCCTGTTTTATCAAGCATTTCTATCTGTTTCCCGTGTATGAATCTACTAGTGTGTTTCACTTCGAGGCACTGCTTTTACGCTTCCATTCCCCTCCTTTCCTTCTCACCTTAACATTGTACTTACCCTTTTTCCTAACGCACTTAAGCCCTTCAAGCCTTATTCCTTTTCTTTTCTCCATTTACGACTACCTTACTCGTTTTATGCAAAACACGTGAAAAACCATTCAAAACCATCAAAAACCTGACCTCCACCTTTGCTCCTCAAGTCTCTCACCATCGTACATCACACTTCACAAATCACAACTTTTAGCTTTTACCTTTAATCACTTACCGTTTGTTCTTGTTCTTGCAATATTGCAAAATCGCATCCCGCCATCGATGCCACCGCCATGTCACCCATCACAAATCACAGTTCGCACATTTTAGCTTTTACCTTTAAACACTTATCGCTTGTTCTTGTGATTGCGATATTGCAAAATGGAAAATTGTACCATTTACGTTTTCGCATAACACTTACCACTTATTCCGCCGATGCGATAACTCCGCCATGTCACCCATCGCACTTCACACTTCGCTGAAGTTACCACATCGCAGATCACAAGCTGCAACTTTTGCCACATCACAAATCGCACTTCACACATTTTAGTTCGTTCTTGTTAATCCTTACCGCTATCGATTTTAAACTTGCGATATTGGGATTACAACATCACATATCGCAACTTTCGTCCTCCATCGCACTCTGCCACATCATGACTCGCAAATCACACTTCACACATTTTAGTTCATTATGTTAACCTTTATCACTATCCCTTTAAACTTGCGATATTGCGATTGCGACATCTCACATCACAACTTTTGTCCTCCATCGCACTCCGCCATTGCAATTTCAAATTTGTTTCACTCCAAAGCCATTTATCACACTATAATAAAATTTTATAAGGGTTTAACCCCCTATTTCCGCTTCCAAACCTTGTTTCATGTGTTAAACCCCCCATTAGCCTCTTTTAGCCCTTTTCTTCCCTCTAAGCTGCAAATTAGCTCTTTTTAATTAAAATTAATGCATGGAAAACTTAGTTGCATGACTAGGAGCATGGTAGATAGATCAGAGGATAAGTAGAGTGCATTTAGCCGTTTGGCCAAGTCAAGTGTGGTTTAGAATTAGCTTCCTTTCTACTATTTCTTTCTCTGAATTAAATTATTTTCATTCTTGTCATTTCCTTTCAGCAACTTAGTTTAGTTTCCTTTCTGTCGTTTCCTTACAGCAATTTAATTTTCAGTTGTTCTCACAGTTTAAGAAATAGTACCCTTTCATAAAGCACAAGAGGATGACATGAACAGAATGCATATGTTGTGTTTATAGCATTGTCACCTCAAATTTTGTACGAACCCCGAGTTGATAAAGTAAAGTAGGGAAGCACCTAGGATTTGTAGCACTCTTGCTGCAATATCAGGGCTCACCAGGACCTTCCTTATACAGATAAGGCATATCCATTCTAGCCCTCCATATTTCTCTATCTCATTTCCTCCGACAACAAGGCTAGGATAATTTCATAAAAATTCGAGGTAGTTGTATTTCTACCTATTGAAATAACCAGGTTGTCCCACGAATATTGTAGAGAACAAAACAAACTGATGCGCTTATCTTCATCTAAGATTTTAATATCAACATATGACAACTGACTCACCACAGTATTTAAGGCGTTCAAATGATCTGTCACCTAGTCTCCATCATTCATCCTCAAGTTATGCAACGTTTTCTGTAGGTACAATTTATTCACTAGAGAATTATATTGGTACAAAGTCCCTAGCTTGTCCCACAAAGTCTTTGTCATAGCTTCCTACATTCAACAATACCGAATCTAACACACACAACCGTATTGTCCTATTTTCCTTCTAATCCAAATTCTTCCAGTCTTCATTTGACATTCACGTTTCTTTGGTACCCAGATCTACTGCGATCCACTAATCTTTATCCACCAGAAGATCCTCCATCTTGAGCTTCTACAAGTCAAAACTATGACCATTAGATTTCTCGATCTCTATCTTTCCACTACTCACCATCTTCTTTCACTGCAAGAATCAATCCTGAATATCTCCCACTGAACAGGGTCTACCACAAGCCTAAGAAAAAAACCCCTCAGTAGAAACGACATCCCCTTGGAGCCGAAACAACTCTAATACAAAATGTAGGTTTTAAACCTGTATAGAAATTATCTCCAAATGAATCTTAAAAATAGAAAATAAATAATAGCGAGAGAATAAAACATAAAACAGACATAGATATTTTCCCCTAGATCCCAAATCAGGACTACCATCTTGATTTTTCATTATATTCCTTTTAGTGTTACAACACATGTATATACATGTCGAAGCATTAATAAACCCCAATCCATTAACCCTAGATTAGAACATAACCATAGTTCCCTTGACTGAATCTACAAAATACCTGGGGCCAAAAGCCATCATGCCCTAAAACCAGGTGCAAACCCGTGCACAAAACCATGGGTGGGTCCGCCCACCCAAAAATAGGGTCCATTTTTTTTTTCCCAATGAACTGCTCCGAACCCGGCATATGGGGCTACCCACCCCATGTGAACCCCTGGATAGGGGGGATGTCGCCCCCTCTGTAACCCCCATGTTGCGCCTGATGCAACATACAGGGTGGCTATCAACTCCCTGTGTGTGCGAATAATTGTGGAAATAATATAACACATACCCAACAGGCTCATGGAGTGTGCAAGCGGAGGAGAAGGGGAAATGAATATAAATTTCTCCTCTAGATCCCAAAAACCATCTTTGATTATTAACCTGCAAAATAGAAAAAAAAATAAGTGCATAGGTAATTTTCTTCTTTTTCCTTCTCTTTCTTTCCTTTTTTTCTCTTTCTTTTTTCCTTGTTTTTTTCAAAGGCAGGTGGGTTGCCTCCACAGATGTTTTCAACCCATAGGCCTGCCTCGGGCACCTCATAGAGGTTTTATCCCAAGGATCTTTTATTCTCTGTCTTTTTTCTCTTTCTTTTTTTCCTCCAGGATTTCCTCACGGAGTTTTTCAACTCTGGAGTTAGCCTAGGGAGCCTTAGAGGTTTTCACCTATGCCTCTTTATCTCTTTTTAAGAGGGGAGGGCCCTAGAAACTATGGAGTTTCCCATGACATACAACTCCATGTTTATGGAATTTATGAATTTTTCCTTAAACAGGGGCTTTTTGTAAAGATTAAGCCTGTAACCATTGAAAAGTAGGGGAATTACTTCCTCATCTATGGTTTTGATATAAACTCGGCCATTATCATAACATTTATCCACTTTGTAGGATTCCATACATCTTGTCATTAGTTTTCCTTTGAAATCCTTAAACCTTGAGTAATACAACAATGCCCAATCTCCTTCTTGAAAGTTCTTTTCCTTAATGTACTTGTCATGCTAGGCCTTTCTTTGCAGCTGAAACACTTTTTTTTGAATGAGTGCTTGCATCCTCAACTCATCCAATCCATTTAATTGCATCAACCTCTATTTTTGGGAATTTGATATATCTATGTCTAACTTGGCTGCCATCTTTAAGGTGTTGAAATCAAATTCAATTGAAAGCAAATATTTCTTGCCATTGACCAGGTCATAAGTAGTGAGCCCTGTTGTTTCTTTCCAAGTAGTATTATAGGCTCAAGTAGCTTCTACCAATATTTCCACCCAATATTTTCTACTACTTATCACAACCTTGGTCAGGATATTGTCTTTTGTTCACTTCCACTTGACCATTTTCTTGAGGGTGGTAGGTAGTGTAACTCTTATGCTTTATATTTTTCCTCCTCAGAACATTCTCAATGATATGAGAAGTGAATTGTGCCACTTGATCAATGACTACCTCTATAGGGTATCCAAATTTGTAAAAAAAATTCTCTCTCATAAATTCTACTGATTTCTCCTGAGTGGCTACCTTCACATATTTTGTTTCATCCCATTTTGTCAGGTAGCCAGTGTAGACTATGATATAATTTTTTTGGAAAAATGGTGGATCAATAGGTCCAATGAATTCATGCCCCGTTTTTCAAATGGTTCAAGAGCCACCTAAGGGTGAAAAGGCATCTCATCCCTCTGTTTAGGTTTCCCCATCCTTTGGCACTGGTCCCACCTGCTAGTGTATCTTCCGACATCCTGGTGAATTGTAGGCCAATAGTATCTTGATTGCAAAACTTTAAAGGTAGTCCTTTTTACAGAAAATTTTCCTCCACAAGGGCTGTCATAACATGAAGAGAGTATATCAAAAACTTCTTCCTCCCTCAGACATATTCTAAGAATTTTTTCAGGGCCTAGCTTGAAGATATTTCCCCCAATCCATGTGAAAGGGGTGCTTTTTCTGATGATCTTTCTTTTCTCCTTGAACGAGAGATTAGGAGGGAACTTTTAAGAAATGAAGTAGTTTTCTATGTCAGCAAACCATGGTGAGAGTGGAAATATAGTGAAAAGTTTTTCATCTAGCAACTGGCCATCCACCATTCCTTCTTCATTTGCAAATAGAGCTAACTTGGATAAAAAATCCACAAAAAAATTATCCTTTCCAGGTTTATCAACAATGGTTAGGTCAAGCTGTTGTAATAGTAACAACCATCTAATTATAAAGGGTTAACATCTGGTTTTTTCATTAAATATTTGATGGCTACATGGTCAGTGTGTACAAAGGTCTGATAACCAGTGAAATAATGTCTAAATTTGTTTAAGGCATCGACAATGGCTAACATCTCCTTCTTTGTGACAATGTGATTGAGTTCAGCCTTGGACAAGTTCTTACTGATAAAATATATTGCATAAGGTAATTTGTCTTCTAATTGCCCCAATGATTCCTCCATAGCTTGTCTAATGCATCGGTATGGATGTGGAAAGGAAGAGTCCAATTTGGACCTCAGAGAATGGGGGAAATAGTCAAATTTCCCTTAATGAGCTCAAAAGCTTCTTGACAAATATTGGACCAAGTAAAATCATAATCTTTGGCCAACAAACCAAAGAGTGGCCAGGCCAACTTGTTGAAGTCTTTGATGAATCTTCTATAATAGCCATCTAACCCCAAGAATGTCCTCAAATCTCTTTGCTTTTGAGGAGAAGGTACCCTTTTGATGATGTGATTTTTCTTGGATCCACCTGTATTCTTGCTTGGGAGATTGAGTGTCCCAATACAACTCTTGCTCTTTTAAGGAATTCACACTTTTTTGGGCTCAAGGAGAGATGCATCTCAATGCACCTTCTCAGCACTTTTCCCAAATTAGAGAGGATCTCTTGGAATTCATCCCCATAGGGTGTGAAATTATCCATGTAGATTTCAACTGAATCATTGACTAACTCAGAGAAAATGCTCAAGAAAACTCTTTGGAAGGTAGCTAAGGAATTTCATAACCCAAAGGGTAGGACTCGGTAAGAAAAGGTAACCAAAGGGCAGGTAAAAGTAGTATTTTCCTAGTCTTTAGGGATGATTTATATATGCTTATACCCACTAAACCCATCTAATTATAAGGAAAAAAACTTCTTTCCTACAAGTCCATCCAGGACTTGGTCTGTAAAGGGCAAAGGGAAATGGTCCTTCCTGATGGATTTATTGAGTTCTCGATAATCAACACAGATTCACCATTTTCCTTTCTCTTCGGGACTACGACAAGAGGAGATACCCACTCATGGTCTAATATAGGATAAATGAAACCTACATCCAAAAAATTATGCAGTTCTTCATTGACTATGTCCTTTAGATTTGGGTTCATTCACCTTTGGGGTTGGTGCAAAGGCTTGCATCCTTCCTTGATGTAAATATGATGTATGAATACTAAGGGATGCACCCCTTTAATGTTCCTGTAATCCCAAGAAAATGCATCTAGGTTTTATTTCATAAGATGTCATATCTTATTTTCTTCTTTATCTAAGAGGTTTGAGTTAATTTTCAGAGATATAGATGGCCCAAACTCCACACCCTTGGTGGCTTCAGAGGTTGAATTGATTGAGTGCAATTCCATCCAAGGTTGGATTTTATATTATTTGACTATGTTTTGAAGACGACTGTTAGTGGGAGTCTGGTTTTGAATGACATAGTTGATGATTTCATCTTCATCAAACTACCCCCCCTCCAAGAACATCATCTATGGTAAAAATGGGGGTAGTGTTGTATACTTCATCTTCTTCATCCTCCAACCACATAGAGACTGTTGTGACTGCACGTGGTATTGCTTATGTGATATAGGGTACTAGTTTGTTTGATAAGGGCCCATTCTCGAATAGTCGTGCTCTCCAGTCCGACGTCAATATATCTACTCATATCAAGAATAACTAAGGTCTCCTAAGATGAGGATATCAATTGAACTTGGTTTTTGGCTTTGGAACCAGGAAATATGTAGGAAAATGGGGGTGGTTACTTCATCTTCTTCATCCTCCAACCATATTGGTAGATCATGATCAATGGAAGGTTGGGTTGGAGGATATAGTACCAGTTGTTTAGATAAGGGGCCATTCTGAATAGTCATGTTTCCAGCTCGACAGCTAATATAAGCATCAACAGTGGCTAACTAAGGTCTCCCTAAGATGAGAGGATATCAATTGAACTTGGTTTTTGGCTTTAGAACTAGGAAATATGTAGGATACTCCTAATAGTCAATTCAAACCAAAAAATCCTCAACAATTCCTTCTAGAGTTATTGTGGACCAATCTGCAAGTTGCAAAACCATTGTAGTTTTCCTCAAAGTCCCTTGGAGGTTGATTGTCAACATAGTTTCCTTGGTCATGATATTGATAGCAACCCCTAGATCAATCATATTTTTTGGGACTATGACACTATCTATTTCCACATCTACAACTAGACTACCAGGTTCCATATTATTTGGAAATACCACCCTTCCCAACATTAATTCGAACAATTGTCCTACTACATTGATGGTGGGGGTATCTTTCTTCTTTCTCCCAAGTTTCTTGAAGCACATTTCCTTGATGAGCCTATTATAAATAGGGACATCCTTAATGGACTAGAGAAACGATATCTTCAAACACAAAATTTTCAGTTCTCCTAGAAGTTTGGTCTCCTCTCGGGTGTGATGACTGGAATGGATCAAGTGCTCATGGAAAGGAGGTGGGCATCTGAGGCAACTTGGGTGGAGCAGCATGAGTAAGATGATTTTGAGTTTGGGGTGGAGGCATTAGATTAGGTGGTTGATTATGTTGAGGCCTCCACCCTTGAGAAGGGTTGTTCCATTAATTTTGTTAAGGAACATACTGTTGAAATTTTTGGTTTACAGGCTGAGGATGATATGGAGGGTTGTAAGGCCAAGTAGGAGGTGTAGGATAGGATGGAGGAGTGGGAGTGTACCAAGATTGCATGGGTTCATTATGATTATTGTGATAGTAAGAGTAAGGTGCACCTTCCATACCCTATTGATATGACCTAGGGCCTTGAGGCCTTCTCTGGTTAATGAAATAGAGTTTCTCTGGTCCTACTTCCCCACCTTGACATAAAAATTTGAGTTCAGGTAAGGAGGGACAATTTTCTGTGGCATTATTCTCCTCACAAACTAAGCACACCTCTATTAAATTTATGGGCATTCATTCCTAGGGTGTTTTCTAGTACATCTAGGGAAAAATATAGCCAAGGCCATTTTTTCTTCCTCTTGCTTCCTCTTGACCTTGATTGTGTCCATTTTCAAGGCAAAGGTGTGCAACATGTCACTCTTGAAGTCCTCCAGTAGATTTCCAATCTCAATCTTGATGGAGGTGTAAGAGGAAGGGGTATTGTTTGTACTTTGGCTAGCCCTGCCTTTCTTCCTAGCCACCCTTGAATGGTTCCTAAATATAATTTTGATTATCGCATAAGGCAGCTAGTAGATATCTCCTCTTGATAACATATTTAGGGTTTCTATCACCTCATCCATGATCCCTTAGAGAAGTACTAGTTCAAGTGATCTGGGATCAACGGTACAATTGGATCTCTTATAGTTTAATTGAAACCTCTCTTCATAGTCTTCTAGGGATTCATCAGGCCCTAGAGACATCTTTAATATCTCATCTTTGGTTTCCTTGGACCTACAATAGTCCCTATAATTTTTGTTGAAGGCCTCTTTCATCTGTGCCCAGGTAGTGATGTTGTTCCCAAGTACACTCATGAACCAGTGCAAGGCTATATCCTTAAAGGTATATAGGAATAGCTTCATCTTTTGATCATCTGAGGCATAGTCATAGGTCCTACAGACAACAAAAAATTCAAACATAAATGTTTCAAGATATTTAGAGGTAAGCCCATGAAAGTGTGGAAGGGTTGAGGGGCTAATAGTATTCATTTTGGTTTCCCCATGTGCCTCTCTAATGGGAAAGGCTCCATGGGCTTCAAATTCAGCCATGGTTTGAATGGGTGAAGCGGGTTCCTCAGGTGAAACAAGATCTTCTTCTTCTCCAATAGGTTCTTCACAAATTTTAGAAAGCTCACCTATGGTGTTTTCAACCTCACAACCACTGAAGAAGAGTGAAGGGTGACTATGTTGTGATGTGGGGGTATTAGGTAAAACTTTTTTTCGAGTATCCCTACTCCTACAAGGCATGAAAATCATATTTTTTTTGTATTTTTTTCAATATTTTTGAAAAAACATGTAAAAGATAACCAAGAAGAATGCTAAAACAAAATCAAAGAATATACTAGACACCTCCTCCACAATGAAACCAAAAAGTGGTGAGCCTTGGTATTGCACCAAAAATTCTGCAACTCCCAGAGGCTTCCATACTTTACTTTATCAACTTTCAAGGTTTGTACAAACTTGGAGGTGACAGTGCTATATAAACAGCAGATGCATTCTACTCATTTCATCCTCTTCTGAGCTCTATGAAAGGGTGCTACTTCTAGTGTTTATGGATGAAGTCTATCACACTTATGAATTTAGGCTTAGGTCTACAAATGCGTCATATCCATGGCTCTATCAACAAGTATAGAATAGTTCTATACTTGCTATAGGAAATTACTAAATTTCTACAAGAAACAGTCCGAGGGAAATCCGAGGCCAAAACTCGGTGAGAAAAGTGTAGGGAAGGTGAATTGAAGGGGGGTTTGGATGAGTGGAAGGTGGCCCACCCCTTGGACAAGCTCAAAACTTGTTGAGAGGCCTATCTTTCACCTCTAGGGTTTGATCACGGTGTAGTGATGAAAAATATGAAAATAGAATTGATGGTTATTTTGATGAATAAAGGGTTGATGAAGGGTGAGAAATGAAGTTGAAGGTGCTGGTGAAGTCCTCACTTTTTGTGCTACCTGGACCTACAAGTAAACTACCTATTCATGCAATAAATATGGACAAATTCATGATAAAGGAAATGGAAAATATGAGTTGAATTTGGAAATAAAATCTACTTTAGCCTAAAATCAAAGGTCTAACATGTCATTCTAAACATATTCATGGAACTACAACAACCTATATTTTTCATTCCAAGAAATCATAAACTAAAAAGTAATTTTGGCCTATGGGGAGGGCCTAACCTCCTCAATATCCAACAAAATAGATGAGAGGGGAAGGCTTGACTCATATATTTATGATTTTATAGCCTACTCTACCAGCATACAAAAACCTAAACCTACAAAAAAATAGAAATGGAAGAAAACTAAAACAGTGAATTGAAATGCAAGAAAAATATCTAAATATTCATAAGAAAAACTAGCTAAAATGACATAAAATTAAAGAATTAATACGCAATAGAGACTAAAGCCAATGGATTGGGACCTAACCCACAAGCCTAGCGCTTTGAAACTAGATCAGTGATGCATAATCTGAATACTCATTTTATTGCAAAAGATAGTCTCATTACATCAACATGAAAGTCTCAAATACCTATTACAAGAGTTAAGAGCCTAATAGCTTCCTCCAAGGTTTGAATACTAATGAGCTCTTGCTCAACCCTATTTAACCTAGAGGGTAGCTACTAACAACTCCCTAAAAAGTAGGTGATGTGTCCACTTTGACTGTAAGTGAAGTGTAGCTTTGGTGCACTTGATCTTGATTTTTATTGGTTGGATTTGATTTCGAGTTGTTGGAGGGAATCTCAAGCATCCATTGGCTGAATTTGGGAGTTAAGGAGGTGGAAAATCCCCCGAGAATATCTCCTTTCTATCTACTACAAGATTTAATGGAAAAATATTCATAAAAAATGCAATATCTTCGTGATTTCCCTGCATTTAACTCATGTTAGGCATTCAAAGTATGAAAACCCTCAATCACCATATACACTAGCAACATTAGACCATAATATAATTAAAATGCAAGAAAAATATACTTAATAAGGCAAAAAGGTTACCATTAACCCATCCAAATGTACTTGATGATGGAGCTCATCAACAGGTTTCTAGTTTCCCCATTTTCCAAAAACAATTACATCATTTAGGGCCTTAAAATGACTTTAGAAGTTTAAGACCCAAAATATTACCAAAAATAGTAAACTATGCTACAATTAAGTAAACTAAAAAAAACATTGTTGGGGGTCCAAGTGTAATAGGAAGGTGGCCACCAATATCCTCTTGGAACATTACTCCCCCCTTAGGAAGCATTGGTCACCATTAAATCAAATGCCTCCATGAAATGACGAAACTTCTGCTGAACTTGGTCCCTGGTGAGTCACTTGGTTTGGTGGACGATTTAGCTAGATTTGACCACCCAATACAGTTGGATCCTCTCTTGGCAAGTTTTCTTGATTTTTTTTTTCCATGATTCGAACATTTTTGTCTTGTTCCATGCAGTCTAGGTTGAGCTCTGTTGGTGTTAGATGTTATACAATGTCTGATGTGTCTAGCCATGGAGAAAGGTGTGGTTGAAGGAAATCCACATTGAACATTGCATGTAGGCCAAGGAATGGTGGAATGTTGATTCTGAAATAATTATCTCTGATATCCTTTGTGATAGTGTAAGTCCCTATTGACGGGTAAAAGTGACTCGCTAATAGTGAGGGGATCTCTGCAGTGTAGAATCCTAACTATACTCTACACTAATTTTAGTAGGGATCCCATCTAGTATGTGGGCCTGGTTGCCATCATATTGGTAAGAGATATTCCTTTTCTTAGATGGATAATAGACTCGCAGTTATGGGAATGTACAGATGTTGAATGAAACAAGGTTAGTTATCGAAAAATACCCTATGAAACAATATACCATGAATAGAAAAATGAAATTTAAAGCATGGAACTTAAGGAAAGAATTGTTAGCAAAACTTCACTAAGATCATACTCTTACAGAGATGCACTTTAAACATGCGAGAAACATTTCACTATGATCAATTGTCTCTTCATCATCTAAGCACATTTCAGTAAAGATTTAGGCATATCTAACCAAACCAAGTCATTAACATATCCCTACATTAAATTATAATACATCATGAACATATCAAAGGGAACTAAAATACATAGAAAATGCATCAATAGAAATATACACCAAAAAGATAAATAAAATATCATTCATTCAAAAACATTATATTCATGGTGTCATCACACAAAAGTCTTCATCAGATCTAATAGTGAGATCCAAAACACTCCTTTGTATTCATTCCTGGAATGTACATTCAATTCTATACAATTATCTCTCTCAATAGTCCAAGAAAAAAGTCCTTTACAATCTCTCATGAGGTAGTACATATAGGGAAAAAATGACTTTTGGGTTACCCCTCAACCTTTCATCTCCTTGACTATTTGGATGACCTGTGACTTGCGACCTAGGTTAGGCCGCCACCTCCGACCTGGAGGCATCTGCGACTTACGAACTAACATGATTCGCAACTTGATACATGAGCTTTACATCACTTGGCATCCAATTATTTTTTAGGGGAGAAGCTTGGTGACAGATAAGGATGGAGTTTCGGCCTACAACTACTCCTTGAAATATGTCTACTAGGCTTGGTATTCAAAGGTTATCAGGGTGAGTTGAGGTATGTCTTCCTCAAGTATATGTCTTCACCCAATTCTTAGAATATGCTCTTTATTGAATCAAGTCAATGAATTCGGCGCATGGGAATAGGGTGAGCTACGATATTGTGTATCTTAGACCTCTTCACTTATAGGTACACCTGGCGATATGTTAGGTTTTCCGGAAACTTATGTCTTGCGAATTATTGGTACAGGTAATACCAATACATCTTAGTGTTCTTCCAAAATATGCAAGCTGTGTCTCTGTAGTTGGGAGTCAGCACTGGAGGTACATCAGTTTATGGGGGGATCAATTTCTGGGCTCTTGTTCCATCTGCGAATTGTTGGGGGCCCCATATCGCTTGAGGCTGAGGAGATAAATACGCAATCGAGCTTTGTTTCAACATCACCTGACATGTTCAAGAAACAACCCCATGATAATAAAAATGACATGGAGGTGACAATATGATAAATAAAATCACCTTTCTAAAATAAATAATGCCTAGTCTGGTCCAGGGTGCCAAGAGACCAACAGGGTAGGTCGCACTAGGAATTTTTAGGTAGTTGCGACTTGTAATGGGTGCAGAGGGTTTAGGGTGAACGAATGTGACTTGATGATCTAATCACAAGTTCACATAGTCACCTTTTATTGAGAGTGCTGGCCTCAGCGACTCAGGGACTTGGTGACTTGACAACCTAGTGACTAAGTTGCAAGGTCGGTAGGTCGCGAGGTCGCATTAGGGATTCTGTGGGCAAAACGGATTGGCACGACCTTCATGAAACATGGAGAAAGAAAAATTAAAAAGGAGAAAATCAAGGCTGAGGAGGCTACCAAAGGTTTGGGAGTACAATCATAAGGTATCAGAGAGCAGTCATAAGGATTTGGGTTAATCTAGGCATGATGGGATGACCAAGGATAAGCATAGATCTTTAGAGGGAAGGGTGGTATATGCTGAAACAATGCTGATAGGATCCTAATGGTTAGTAATCCTACTACGAGGGAGGTTTACCTAGGTTAAGCAACTCGGAAGATAAATAAAGTAAATTGCAGGAGGCTTCGACGACTTACCTGGAAAAAAAATGTGCTCTTCGATTGGGTTGTCAGACAATTTGTAAACTTCGTTGTGTAGTCTGAATGTGACCTACGCCATCCTTGTATATATAAAATGGTCGCATGTGCAAGCCTTAATGACAGCCGTAAGGTTTCAAATTATGATGATTTTCATACATTTACGACCTTGCGACCTTGCAACTTAGCAAATTGGGGTTCGTTGGGTAGCTAAGTTGCATGGTCGCAAAGGTGAGTTGTTAAACTAGCTTGTGACTCTATGACTCTGCAACTTGAGGGCCTCATGGCCCTTTTCGCATTTGAGGACCAGATCGCCAACTTCAAACACATTGTTCCGAGTAGACTTTTTGTCAAACCATCATTTGATTCAACTTTCGTGAATGGCCAATTTCTCCATGGCTTTTAGTCTTTCCTCCTCTGGTTTCAGTAGGGTGTCTATGCGAGATTGGAAGGTAGGACACAGGGTGACACGTGTTTCTTGGGATAAATGAAGAGAACGAAGGGAAATTTTGGGGGGAAGGATGGATTCTTTTGTATAGACCAAGAAGAAAGGGGAGGTCCTGTTGGAACAGGGTCCCGTAAAAAGTTGCTATTTGGTATAAGTTTTGTATATTTGGTCAGTTAATTAATCTAACGCAAGGGTTTTGGGGTGGTTCAAAGCCCCTAATGCATTTTAACGGGTCAAGGGTAGACCAAGATTCCGCAAACCATTGTTTGCGGACCATTGGATGCATAGGCTAAATTGGTATAAATAGATGAACCTTTTTGAGTCATAGGTAGAGAAGAATAAAGATTGATGATAGTGGCAAGTGTTAGATCTATTTGGGTTGCTAGGGTAAGGAATCCTACTAGTTGTGTGCGTGGAGATCCTTAGTCATATTGTGTGTGGACCCTATTGGTTGTGTGTGCAGGCTGTGTTCGATTGTATTGGGTTTTGGATGTTAATATATGCGAATCTAGTTAGAGTATCTCCGCGTTATCTGAGTTTATGTGTTACTGTTGATGCGAAATCTTGGATCTATGGTTGACTATTCATTGTTATAATATGGAGTATTCCTGTGATCTATTTTTTATGTGTTTATGATCTTACTCATGTTATTACTGCTGCAAAGGTGCTGATTTAATCTATGACTGATAGTAACTCTAGTAACTGTGGACTATTGACGTGCGAATAGATATGTTTTATAGCTGTGAGAATATTCTTGTTCCTATTTCATGAACCTATGATCTGTTGATTACTTTGATTATATTTTTTGTAATGATAGATTAGTGTTTCACATGTGGATGTGAAGATAGTTAGTAGATACGAGCCCTGCAATATAAGTCTGTAACTAGATCTGAGGCTGCTAAGCTGGGAACACAACCCTATTTGACTTACCTTCTCTCTCTCAAGGTGCAGAAACCTAGTTCCAACACCCTCCCATACTGCTTCGGGTGAGAATTTGGCCTACGCAAGCAGGTCATTGCCAAAAGGGCCAGTAGTATAAGGGTTTGTTGGAAAACCTTAACTTCCAAACCTAGGCTAGGACCCCTCGAGCCAACAAATGGTTCTGTTGTTGAGACCAGGAGCATTTTGAAAGAGAGATCGGGTAATGCCAAGAGAGTATTGGAAACATGAGAAGAAGAAATTTAGGAGTAGTTTGAAAAATAAAATTAGGAATTTTCGATAAAAGAGAATCACAGCACAAGGTTGACAGTGGAAAAGTGGAAGAATAAGTACATTTTCACAAAGATCTACAAGATTTTCTTTGTGACGTTTGCGACAAAGCTTCAGGAGTGGCTTGCAAGGCTTGTGGAGTTCCAAAAGTTTTGGAAGGACGAACGGATTATAGAGTGGAACCCAGAGCTGATTCAGCAGTTAGAAAATACTGATAACACCATCACTCGCACGGTAGATCATTGGGTGGACTTTTTGATAGGAGGGTTTGTGATAGAATTTGCGATTGATCAAGTTGTGTCCTACTTTGAGGTGGAATGAAGATTATTCAAGGGTTTCCACGGTAATTTTTTGAAAACTCTGCCATTACTGATTAGGATCTTATTGTGAAAAAATAGTATCCTGTGTAGTCATACAGAGTGAATGAGCTTCGATCAAAGTGAGGGTACAACGCACAGTGAAAAATACTACAGATCTAATCAAGAAGGGGATCGATATGTCTATAGTCTAGTAAGAAATTTTGCTACACATAGCTCTCCATCTATGCCACCATCGAACCCTCATAGGGGTAAGAATTCACCTCCGCCACCACCGAAAGATGATATGGCCTCGCACATGAACCTACCCACCTTCAAGTGTGCAGCGGATGAAGATATGGACTGGTTCTGGTTCATCGCAAGATCGATATGGACTACACAAAACGTAACCAACGATGCATTAAAGAGGGCACATCTATCCATGGCCTTTGAGGGAAGGGCTTTGGACTAATATATGGGATACATCGACCAACATGAAAACACCATCATCGAGGAGATTAAGAATTCCTTAAAGCACCAGTTCAAGAAGCCCAAGTCCTACTCGCAGATAGTGAACAATCTGAAGGATTTCAAGCAAGGACCATCCGAGTCTGTATGGGAGGCCGACCAACGGTTAAAGAAGGTAATTAGAGAAGGAGGATTTATGTACGATGACAGACAACACACAGAGTGGTTCATTACTATGCTTATTCCCCACCTTCGCATACCAATGGGACATCAAGCCATTGAATCACAGGAGAAGGCCTTGGAAATTGTGATGAAGCTAGAAGCTGCACCAAGAGATGATACCCAGTTAGGAGTACAGCATATACAAGGGCAAATAGAAGCAATGCATATGGATATCCAGAATCTACGGAAGGAGCGAGGAACAGAGGCTAGCCTGGAAATATGGTGCATATGATGCAGGGTGAATGGACACACCAAGAATAACTACCCTCTACTAGCAGACTACATACAAACTGGCGAACCCAGTCCGTGATGACCTAGGGAAAGTACAGGACCCAGTTCCATGCTTTTGTGTAATGATTGGTGCTTTGGTGCTTTGGCTACATGATACCAACCACTGCCCCCGCCTTGCCGCCTATGTCCCAGAAATAAAGCAACAATGGTGCAGGTTCTACAGATCTGTATGCCATGATGAATAGAACTACTGAACATATGATCTAATGAGAGATCAAGGAAATCTATATAGGGTACAGGCAGACCCGTCATCACCAAGATCCCCCTCGGGCACAGGTGGTTCTCCAGCCAAGGGTAAGGAAGGGGGCTAAGGTGGAAGCATGGGTAGGGGGAGGGGACAACTGTTTTGCTATAATTGTAGAGAAATAAGGCTCTTTGCAATGGATTGCATAAACCCCGCAAGATAGTCTTGCATATATTGTTGACACCTGGATCATGTGATTGAAGATTGCCTGATTTTGATGGCCAAAATACAGGAGAAGTAGTAGACACCTACGCAGAATGTACAAAGGGTCATGGTGGAACCTCGAGATGAAAGGCCAAGTGTTAATGTTATCACACACAACGGCATGACCACTGGAGGAGCTGTAGAAAAAGCTGAGGTGGAGCCTCTCATCCGAAAAGTGGTTGTTAAACAAGAAGGGTTGGACTTACGGGAAGAGAATGAAACCTTTTTCGTAGCTCGCCAAGAATTTGCTAAAGCTGAGGCACCTACTCCTTAGGTCCCTGCGAACCTCAAGGTAGATGATGAGGTCAAACTATTCCTGGAGGCATGTATAAAGCTGTTGTGAAACCAAAGGGCCGTAGAAAACATCCAAGATTTGATAGATAGCTGCGTAGAAAAGACAACCCCAGCCATGGAAATTAAGGATGTACACAAAGTCTAGAAGCATAAGAGACACACTGGTAGGGAGATGCGGTTAACCACGCAGATTGGTGACTATATCATGGATTAGGTTATTCTGGACCTAGGCTCGGATGCAAACTTACTATCTAATAAATCCTAGCAGCGAATGGGAGAACCCAAGTTAGAATGGTCCATTATCCAGTTGCGCATGCCTAATCAGCAGAATATCATACTTTTAGGAAGATTATGAAAGATCATAGTAGACATCATGGGCGTTAAGGCTCGAGCTAATTTTAGGGTCATTCAGATTGTACAATATGCAGACCCCTATCTTGCACTCTTAGGATTGGGCTGGGCCATAGATATGGGCAGTATTATCAACTTAAAAAAGAGGAGCATGGTATTTGAAAATGAAGGAACACGGGTGATAGTGCTGCTAGATCCCGCAGAAGGAGAAAGGTATACAGAGTTAGTGCATGAGGAAGAAGAGGTGGATCATATATATAAGCTAACTACGAGGGATGAATACTGGGTCAATCCTATGGTCGATGGTATGCTTTGCTAGGAAAGAGATAGCGAATGCTTCTCTGACTCTGATGAGGAAATGTAAAATTAGAAAAATCGACTGCATGATGTCTCTGTGTTACGCTGCCTATGAATTACAAGGGACTTCCACTGCATATCTTTAGAGGTAAGAGAACTACCCCACTTTGATGACTCCAGTAATATCAAAGAGTGCGATGAGGATCCATGCAATGTCTCTATTCCCGAGTCAAAAGGGGAGCGCCCAGTTACGGGACCTCCACTGTAGACTGAGGACGTTCCAAAGCATCAGAAACAGATGTGTTCTATCCTTGTACATACATGCTACTACAAAAGATTCATTCCAGGATACACACTGACCACCGCACCTCTAGACAGACTACTTAAGAAATATTTTCCCTTCTTTTAGGATGACGAGTGTCAGAAGATCTTTAAACTACTCCGGGAGCGAATTATAATGCACCTATTCTTAATTGTCCCAATAGGGCAAAGGAATTTCATGTACATTTTTACACATCGAGGATTTCCGTGGGAACAGTACTTGCGTGGCCTAGCATTGGAGACATTGATCACCTAGTCGCATTTGCTAGTCGCGAACTCCCGAGTGTGAACAACAATTATGCCACCACGAATAAGGAAGGGTTGGCACTGGTCCATGTAGTACAAAATTTTCGGCACTATCTGTTGGCGGGACACTTTAAGATGTTTCCAAGTCATTCGGTTTTAAAGTCCCCAGTGAATAACACTGTGTTGGGGGGAAACTCTGTGGGTTGCTATTGATGTTTCAGGAATAAAATTTTGAAATCATGGTCAAGCCAGCAAAGTTGAATGTTGGGTTGGATCACTAGTCTCGACTTGGGATGGGCGGGGAACCCACTAACTTGAGGGAAGTATTTCCTGAGGCACATAGGTTTACCATTAGGGTCGTTGATGCAAACTTCACTAATAACCTTCGGCTCCTGACGACAGGCATGACATCTGTAGGATGTTCGGTACGACAAAATAAGGATTTGGTTACCCAAGTGGCGTATTTTACCATTACCACAGGTCCTTTATATAAACTAGCCATTGGTGAAGTGTTCTGCAGATACGTTCTGGAGCACGAAGGGCACGCTATCGTGGTAGACGTTCACGAAGGCATAGTAGGAGGTCACTATGCAGGAAAGACAATGGCACAAAAAATATTGTGGGCTAGGCTATGGCGATGTAGAATTACATTTGGAAGGAAAAAGCTCAAGTGGAAATCAGAGCGCTAGGAGCACAGGGGTACGCTAAGTGCACCTAGGGTGCAGAAACTAGCCATTGGAATAGTCAAATCGAGTAAAAAGGAAAAATTACCATTGGATAGGATAGGAGACCGACATTTAATGTGGTGATTTCTGGAGATTTTTTACCGTTTACTTGATGGTAAGTTCCACGTGAAATCTACCCTACCATTGGGCGATCGCTAAAGCTATAAAACAGGTGGGCTAGAGCAGATAAGGGTTTCGTATCATTTGAATAGCTCGTACTTGGCATATTTGTCCTAGAAGAATTTGTGCTATAAGAATTTATGTGCCTCTAGCGTCTCTTTCCTGTCTGAGAAATATTCCCCCTTGAATAGTAGTGATTCCGAGTTTGTCTTTCACACCAGGATGTCGACTACGAATCCTGCTAAACCCTCGGAACCAATCATCTCGGTGGAACAGGGCACTGAGGAAGTGGTAGAAATTAAGTCTAAGGTAGAAGAATTTTTCTCCACCCCAGTCACAAAGAATGGTAAGGAAAAGGAAGAAGACTCCAAGAAACCCCCAAAAGCGATGAAATGGGTTAAGGGGACACCTCGTGCTTCCCCACAAAATGTAACATCCCTGAAGGTGACACCCCAGGCACAAGCTGTTCAAGAGGAGGCCTAGCCTGTTGTACCAATCAACTGGTTACCTCCTTTCGTCCGGCCACGCAGAACCTCAATGCGCATGCCAAATATCCTGTTGGAAGGATGCACGAGATCAAATTTTACAACCATGACTTGGCCATTGTAGAGGCCTTCCCTGAGTTGGCTCTTGAATTATACCTGGACACAATTTAAGAAGACAATGGGATCAAAATTGTTCCTCAGCATTGGGTGCATGGATTGGCCAGGTCTAGGGTCCTAAACTTGCTAAGGATGCCTCACTTCGGTCACTAAACGTGACGATCTGTCTAGCCCGACAGTTGCTTGCCCTAATTCATGATGGCTGCCTATGGATCTAGGACAAGATCCCCATCGATGCTGCACTGGTGCACAAAATTAGTGGCCTTCCTATGCACGACCCCAACCCTCTGGAGTGCGTGAGTAAAAAGTATGAGGCGGAATTGGCTGAGTATGTGCGTAAGACCTACCATGTGGAGCACAATACTTAGGCTTTTATAATCAAGTCTATCAGTGATCAAGGCACGCAGCTGGGAACAATGTTGTTGGTGTGAAAAATGATGAGAAAATGTCAGGTATTCTCTCTCCCAGCCTATGTAATTTAGTTAGCAGGCCAATGCGAAAAAGGGGTATGTTTTAACTAGGCCCAGTATTTGTGTGATGAGTTTCTGACTAATGTTCGCGAATCCCAAGAATAGGGCCGTGCCTTTTGTTATTCTTGGTTACTGTTCCTCATAGCGTTGGTTGCCTAGGAAGCCCCTACAGAGTTATTCCTTCCTGAACTTACCCTGAACATGTGCGAAGGGGCTCGCTATGAACACTTGTGGGATTCTAAGGACCCACAGCATCTCGAAGACAACCAAGATTTCTGGGTCCTCTTTCAGAGTAACTTGGCTGCAACCATTAACTCCCGACCACGGTTTTCCCTTGCCATGTATGACAAATACAAGGACATTGTAGCTTTTTAGATCACTATGCACAACATTTAGATCAAAGCACACAGGGATAAAGCCTTGACTTCGCTCCCCTATATGGTGGTGGATGTAGAAATTGACAACATCATTGTGCTCTAGCCTCCTAACTAGAAGATCGGTTTCAAAACTAGCGCAAAGGGTGTTGAAGGGACCAACACATCAAAATTCACCCCCTCCATCGTCATCACGGATACCAGAGGTGCGACCAAGAGTACCAGACATGACATAACCGCAGCTGCACAAAAGGATGCACAATAGACGCAAACCTTTGAGAAGGACATCGAGGCAGAGACTCAAGTAGATTTTTACCCAACCCTAGGAATAGAAGGATTGAATGTTGGAGGACCTACCTCCCCCTGCGGCATAAAGAGAACAAACATACATGTCAAAACGCCCCGCAAGAAGGAGTGCTCCTAGAGGATGGCACATGACGAGACAGTCACGTTGACTGATGAAGACCCTGAACAAATCATGGATGCGATCATTCTGGCTACGAAGGGTAGATGGGTAGCCTTAGAGGAGCAGCAGAAATCTGTGGTTGACACAATCCAGACCAAGCTCCAGGTGCTCCAGATGAGGACAGATACATTGCAGATTAGTGCGAAGCATGCGCAGCTCGAAAACGTGATTCATCAACTTTGTGCAGATGTTACCATAGAGATCCCAGCCACCGCCACCCCTCAGGAGAAGGTTGAATGATTGGTTGCAGCACTTAAGGCCTCTCGTGAAGAAGTTTAGATGGTCCAAACATGAATGGAGCAACGGATCGTCGACCTCTAGGCTAAGTTGCAGCCTGAAACACCTCTGGAGGTATGGGCCTAGTGCACTGCGTTGGTCACTAAGGCTACGAACACCATTACAGGGAAAATCGTGCAGAGTGCCCAATTATTAGAAATGGACATGTAGCTATGGACCAAGGTCCAACACGACTCGCTCCTATGTAGCATCAATCAAGACCTGCGATAGAAATAAGAAGAGTTCAAGAAGTTAGAAGCCACCTTACCCACTTTAGTTCCTGCTCAATGATTGACATAGCTACGCACCAGTCAGGCCCTCCAAGATGATATTGATGAAATTCACCAAAAGAAGAATCCCCTCGGCGATTTCCTGAAGCTTCAGGCTATCTAGGCCCTCAAGCTTTCACAAGGTGTGGTTGTTGCAGTTAAGCAGTTGAAGTAGACTCTGGAGAGTATCACCACCGCGACGGAAGGCCCGATTTTAGAAACATTGTTCGACATTGCACATAATGCCGCTGCTCAGAGTGAAGGCATGCTACCTCCATTAGCCACAACTATCAAATTGTTGTAGGCACAGGTGGATAACCCACCATCTCTGTGACTCAAGATGAGTCACAAGATTCTCTTGGGGGACTGTTGGGACAGGTCCCCTAAAAAGCTGCGATTTGGTATAAGTTTTGTATATTTTGGCCTTAATTAATCTAACACATGGGTTTTGGGGTGGGTCAAAGCTCCTAATGAATTGTAACGGGTCAAGGGTAGACCAAGAGTCCGCAAACCACGGTTTGCGGACCATTGAATGCATAAGCTAAATCAGTATAAATAGATGAACCGTTTTGAGTCATAGGTAGAGAAGAATAGAGATTGATGATAATGGTGAAGTGTTAGATCTGTTTGGGTTGCTAGGGTAAGGACTTCTGCTGGCTATGTGCATGGAGAACCTTAGTCCTGCTGTGTGTGGACCCTGCTGGCTATGTGCGCACGCTGTGTTGGATCGTATTGGGTTTTGGATGTTAATATATAAAAATTTGGTTAGAGTATCTCTGCGTTATCTGAGTTTATGTGTTATTGTTGATGTGAACTATTGGATCTATGGTTGACTATTCGTTGTTATAATACGGAGTATTCCTGTGATCTATTGTTTATGCGTTTATGATCTTACTCATGATATTATTGTTGCAAAGGTGCAGATTTAATCTATGACTGATAGTAACTCTGGTAACTGTGGACTATTGACCTGCGGATAGATATGTTTTATAGCTAAGATAATATTCTTGTTCCTGTTTGATGAACCTATGATCTGTTGATTACTGTGATTATAGTTTTTGTACTCATAGATCAGTGTTTCACATGTGGATGCGAAGATAGTTAGTAGATACGAGCCCTGCGATATAAGTTTGTAACTAGATCTGAGGCTTTTAAGCTGGGAACGCAACCCTGTTTCACTTATCTGCTCTCTCAGGGTGTGGAAGCTTGGTTCCAGCACCCCCCCATAATGCTTCGGGTGAGACTTTGGCCTACGCAAGCAGGTCACTGCCGAAAGGGCCAGTAGTATAGGGGTTTGTTGGAAAACCTTAACCTCCGAACCTGGGTCAGGACCCATCGAGCCAACAGGCCCCTAAAGAAGGCTTGGGTGTGACCCGATCAGCCCACAAGGCATTTATAAGGGCATTATTCTAGTTTTTTTGTTGGGATAGAAAAGTTTTCTTGATGATACAGATTAGGTTCTTTTTGGTTGACTCAGCTAGCCCATTCCATTGAGGGTAATAATTAGCAGAATGAATCAAAACAATAACATTTTCTAAAGCAAACCCATACAGCCTAAATCATGAAAAATATTTAGCACTATCAAAGACGAGAGATGTTGGGACACTGAACCTGGTCATGATGTACTGAGTAATGAAATTTATTACCTCCTGATCGTTGATTTGGTGTAATGGTACCGCCTCAACCCACCTCGTGAAATAATCTATGGATGTAAGGATATATCGGTGTTTCTTCAAGGAGTGAGGTAGTATCTCTCCAATCATGTCCATACCCCACTACTAGAATGGTTCTTCTACCACGAAAGATCGTAGTGGAGCAGATGGCTGGGCTTCGCTGTCGGCCAATTTTTGACAAGAGGGGCACTTTCGAGTGTAGGCATGAGAATCACTAAATAGGGTAGGCCAATAGAAACCAGCCCACATGACCTTATGTGCTATAGCATCTCCTGCATAATTCCCCCCCTAGCTGGGCTATTGTGTAGTTCCTTTAGGACTCGTTGTGTGTCATCGAACTCCAAGCAACGCAACAAGACACCATGGTGATGTTTGCAAAACAACTTGCCTTGCAACATCTGATATGATGCATTTCTCAGCCTTACGGCTTGCTTCTACTTGGTTTTCAGAGTTGGATCCAAGGTACCATGGCCGGTATATTGTAGGAGGTTTGGGTACCATGATGGGGAGACTTGTGGGGGCATGTTGTGGGTTTTGTACATTTATATTTCATGTTCCCAACATTATCCATCATTTTTTTGCTGGTCGGCAGCTTTAGCAGCCATTGTGCACAGGTTTGAATTCTAAGTCATATTCTTGAAGGCATGTCATCCAATTACCTCATCGCTCACCCAGTTCTTGTTGTATGAAAAGTGAACAGACTATTGGGTGAGGGATGAACAATGTAACATGGTTCTTCAGGAAATATGGCCTAAAATGCTTGACTGCCTTATATACTACATATGCCTCCTTGTTGATGTGTAGATAGTTTAGCTCAATGCCTTCTAAGCCTGCGCTCATAAAGGATATGGGATGTTCATTGTGATCACAATCCTTTTGGGTAAGAATGACTGCTAGTGATGAGTCTGAGGAAAAGGTATACAAGACAAAGCCTTTGCTGAAATCCAGTCTGTAAAGAGTTGTTGCTTCTGCGATGGCTTTTTTAATATTGTTAAATGCTTGAAACTTGAAACTTGTTTTTTTCTTGATCATGTTCTGTAAGGTTTTCACAATTTGTGCAAAGTCTGATATGAATTTTCGAAGGAAATTGATTTTCCCAAGGAAGGAATGCATTACGTTATTACTACTCGAGGGATAAATCTGTGCAATGACCTTTACGTAATCTAGATTAACCACTATGCTGTCCTTGGTTATAATGTGGCCCAGAAATTTCCTTCCGAGACCATGAAAATAATTTTCTTGGGGTTTAACGAGATCCCATACTTTCGGCATCTTTCAAAGATCTACTTTAGGTGGTGCAGGTGGTCATACCTGTGTTTCGAGAGCATGGTGACATAGTCTAGGTATACCACCACACTTTGTTCCACTAATCCTTGGAAGGCGTTGTCCATGGCTCCTTGGAAATTTTCCCAGGCATTGATTAAACTGAAAGGCATGCACCTGAATGTGAATGTTCCCCACTTAGTTCTGAATGTCATCTTCAAATAGTCGAGCTTGGAAAATAGCACCTGGTTGTATCCTAAGAATCCATCCAGTAATGAGAACATCTCTAAGCCTGACACAGTTTGAATAATCTTTTCCATGGGGGGAACAGGGCATTTGTCCTTGTCGGAAGCTCGGGTCAGATTTTGGATGTCTACAGAAAACCATATTTCACTGTATATATTACACACGGGGACCAAGTTCGACACCCATGTTCAATGTCAGACCTTAAAAATGATGTGGGCATCGAGGAGTTTCTTGAGTTTTTTCTAAATCAATGGCTCGAGGGTTGGGTGCACCTTCCTTAGCTTCTGTTGAAATGATTTGATGACTTCCTTCATTGGTATCACGTGTTGTATAATCCACGTGTCATATGTCTGTATATCATCATATGTCCAGGAAACAATGTATTTATACTTCTTGAACAAATCGATAAACGATCGTCGCTCCTTAGGGGTTCACTTGGTACCGATATTGACAAACTTTGGGTTGATGTTTGTTTTGAGGTTCACTTGCTCATCTGATAAGGTGGAGCTCTAAACTTTGGTATTAGGTGGCCCTTAGAACTGATATTGAAAATCAAATAATTTCTTGAGCGAGAGAACCCACTTGGGTATAAGGTTTCCTTTGCACACCTCCTTCTCCTTTTGCAAAGCTAATTTGTGTTCCTCTTCTTCCATAATGACATCTTTGAAAACATCCATTTTCAACATGAAATATAACACCTGCTCATCATCATTGAAAACATGTAAATTAGTCACATTGTCTGGTACCATGGGTTTATATACAATCTCAATAGAAAAACCATCCCTTAACGGGGCAGTCCTAGTGGCAGTGTTCACTAATGTATCAGCCGCAACATTATGCATCCTAGGTACATACTTATAATCAAAATCATGGAAAGTAGAAATCGAATGCCAAACCTCTTGTTCATATCCCTTCAAATGCGGAGATAGAAAGTGGATGGTGTTACGTACCTGCCTGGTGATGATTTCAGAATCGTCGATTACCTTCAAGCAACTAAATTTGAGATCGATTGATTTCTTGAGCCCTAAGATTAGTGCTTCATACTCGGCGATATTGTTTGTGCATTGGAATTACAGCCTGCAACAGATCAATTTTTTTTTCTTCTGGGGGTCTATCAAGATACAGCCAGCACTAACTCCATCATGGGTCTTAGAGCTGTCATAGTATAGGTTCCAAATTTCGTTCTGGGATGCTTCCAGGTTGCATGTGTTTATAGATGGGGTACCCTGAATGGAGGTGTCAGGTGGAACTTCAAGCATTACAAGATGAGGTGTAGGACAATGGAGTAACTCCAACTAAGCATCTGGGGAGACCCGCGATTAGATGGCCTGGATGATTCTAGAATCAGTATTCTGGGAACGAATATTTTTCTTTTTGCATATAGTCAGGCGAATGAAATTGGTAGACGCCTGGAGTCAATGAGGAAATTATGGAAATTAAAATTAAAAATCTAGAATGACAGAAGGAATGAGTGCGTCAATCCATGTGAATTGGCATTCACATAATTTTCAATGGATTGGAGGTTTAATAAGGCTTGGGAAGGCATAGAAATGTTATTTTTTGATGCGGGGTTTGACCTAGTTGCTAAGGAAGGGTTAGCGAAATCTTTGAGAATCAAATCGCGTTGGTTGGATATTCGAGAAAGATCATAAAGTGATATATTGGTCTGTGTTTTTTTCATGTCTTCGATAATGTTGTACCCGGGCTCTAGGTGCGAGGGTCCCTTTTTGGGTATGTTAGGCTAATTTGGGGACGACTGAGATTTTGGAGTGCCTCACGTGGTAGTGAGGCTGGTCTTCTTAGAAGTAGGAGTTGTAGCCTATTTTTCCTTGTTTGGGGTAGGATCTTTCTCAAAAATTATTTCCTTTCATCTTCAAGAGCGCGATCAGCTATCAGACCTTTGCTCCTTAGGTTGTAGTTCTGGGGAGGCTTGGATTGGGGATTTTCGGCCATATTAATTTCAGAAATGGATTGGGGTCCTTCCCCATGGATCACCTCAAAGGTCAAAACTATCGACCCTAGATTTTCATCGGGGGGGGGGGGGTGGAATATTCTTACTAAACTAGTTCAGCTTCTTCCTTAGTTTCTCATATCCTCTCATCTTCTAGTATTTGATTCACCATTGAAGTCATGCTATTGATCCATTGGGGGAAAGTTATCTTTCAGTGGAAATCTTGGTGGAAAGAATAGAATTTATCTTTGCCAATCTCCTCCACATTGAAGTTCACGTTGGGATTCAGAGGAGTGTGATTCGGTGTACTATTGTTCTTTCTAGAGAAAGTATTATTGCTTTTACTTTTTAGATCTGAGACCTCATTTTTTAGGAGTTTTAAGGACTTAGAGAGACTTTCAAAGTCGAAGGGTTCTTTATCCTTGTCTCCGGGTATACTAGCCAGGGGTTACTCCTTATTTCCAATGGACTTTGGATCATCATGATTATCATGGTCTAGAGCTCCTATGGAAAGCATATCTCTCTCTACGGTAAGAGCCGTGGTGAAATTATCGGCTAAGGTGATCCTAGATTTTCTTTTAACAAACACAACAATGTCTCGTGGCAGGGCCCTTGTGGAATAGTCTATAGTGATGGAATCATCAAGGACCATGTTCAAGGGAAACTTGTTTAGGATGGTCATGAACTGCTAATTTAAATCTTTGACCTTTTCCTTCCTTTGGCACATCAAGGTGCTCAACTCCATGAGGAGCATATAAGGGGTTTTTTCCTCAGAAAACTTCTCAAGGAACCTTTGGTGGAATTATTCCCAAGTCCGAATGGAGACAACAAGTAAATATCGATACCAAGTAGTGGATTTGTTCTCTAAGGTGTGGAAAAAACCGGCATGCTACGTCATTGTACTACACTCTCATCATCTGCAGTGAGAGGTAGAAGTCACTAATGTGATCTTCGGCTAATTTCCCCCCTTTGGGAACAAACTTAGGTAAGTGTTTCTTCGAGTGTTGGGGAAAGTCATGAAGAGGACCTCGGATGCCGAAAGGGCAATGCGCCATCTAGGCAAGGGGTTACAGTTGGCTTGCCCTGCAAAAGGGTGGAATCATGACGTGCTTAGCTTCATTTTCAGACTTACTCCCGACGCCGGACCTAGAAGCATTACCCTCGTGTTGGGAGTGCATGTCTTGATTCTATGGAATCCTCATATTTTCAATATTCTTATAGTTCCTTCAATTTATGAAACCACCAAAATTCCCGTTGGAAATAAAAGGTTTTTGGTTCTAGTTTTACTGGAGGTGGTGCGTTTGGTCTATATTTCAACTATTTCCTCGGCCTATATTCCATCAACCTCTTCTAGCCCCCCCCTTGGGTGGGTCGTTCGCTTGGGTAATCTCATGCAAAGGAGGATTAGCCTCAGGACTAGTGTTTTGTTGGGGAATAATGGGGACCCTAGTGGCAGTGCTATCGAGGCCTTCTCTTTTGATTCCCTAAGGGCTCTCAGGGCCTTCAGCTAAGAGGCGATCGAGTGCATCCATGTAGTCCTCGAGCATCATGCTTATAAGTTTATTTATTGAATTGAATAGGACATTTAGGTGGGTGTGATGTGTCTCAGAGGTTCGTAGGTTGGATAGGGAACTTGTAGTAGGGAGGATCTAGATCCCTTTGACGAGATCAAGGGCGAGAGGATGCAAAGCTCTAAACTGGTTTGTCGTAACTTCATAGAACAGGGGGTCCTCCTTAGGAGGAGTATCTTCAAGGGGTGGAGGACCAATGTTACCAAAATTTATATCTCCAAGGGACGGACTTGCAAATGGGTTTTGAGAGGTTTGTAGAGGGATGTTACTAGCTTGTTGGAAACTTACCATCGGGCCCTCCTTGTAGCGCCAATTCTCTTGATGGGTAAAAGTGACTCTCCAACAGTGAGGGGATCTCCTCGGTGTAGAATTCCACCTAGAATCTACACCGTTTGTTGTAGGGATCCCATCTAATATGTGGGCCCGGTTGCCGTCATATTGGTAAGAGATATGGCTTTTCTTGGACGGAGAGGAGACTCGCAGTTATGGGAACGTACGAATGTTGCACGAAATAAGGTTAGTGATAGATGAATACCATGTGAAACAAAATACCATGAATAGAAAAGTGAAATTTAAAGCATGGAACTTAAGGAAAACATTGTTAGCAAAAATCCACTAAGCTCATACTCACACGAAGGTACACTTTTAAAATACGAGAAATAGCTCACTATAATCAAGTGTCTCTTCATCATATAAGCACATTTTAGTAAATATTTAGGCATATATCAATAAACCAAGTCATTGACATATCCCTACGTTAAACCATCATACATCATCTACATATCAAAGGGAACTCAAATGCATAGACAATGAATAAATAGAAATGTACACCAATCAGTTAAAGAAAATAGCATTCATTCAAAAGGAATATATTCATGGTGTCATCACAAAAAATCCTATATCATATCCAATAGTGAGATCTAAAACACTTCTTTGTATTCATTCCCAGAACGTAAATTCAATGCTACACAAGTATCTCTCTCAAGATTCCAAGCAAAAATTCCTACACAACCTCTCACGAGGTAGTACATATAGGGAAAAAATGACTTTTGGGTTGCCCCCCGACCTTTCGTCTCTCTGACTATTGGGATGTATTGCGACTTGCGGGCACCTGTAACTTGCAACCTAGGTCAGGTCGAGACCTGGAGGCATCTGCGACTTGCGACCTGGCAGGAGTTGAAACTTGCTACCTAAGCTTTATAGCCCTTTTCATCCAATTGTTTTTCAAGGGAGAAGCTTGGTGATAGATAAGGTTGAAGTTTTTACCTGCAGCTGCTCCTTGAGATATGTTTGCTAGGTTTGGTATTCGAAAGCTATCAGGGTGATTTGAGGCATGTTTTCCTTGATTCTATGTAGGCATTCAAGTGCGTCAAGAGCCAGCGTGCACTTCTTCACATTGATATGATTGGGAAATGAGGCCAGCTTTGTGTAAATTCTGATTGGCTCCACGACATATTGTGTAATGTTTTCCTTGGTAACTGGAAGGTCCTTTAGGTCAACTTCCTATCTGATTGGTTCCAGGAATGACTATATATCCTTTAATACCTCTTCTTGACTCTTTTGATGGGTTAGTGTACCCGTGGAGGGTATGTGATGAACTTCCACCATTGATTCAATGCCGCTGATGAGATGTTCATATGTGGTCATTAATGTTTCCACATATTTTATGAGCTTGTCTTGGGATTGCAATTCCATACACATTTGTACCTTGTCATTTTGGATGCATATCCAATCCTTGTTTGGTAGCATGGTAGGGGCTTGTGGGTACTTCTTGGACCACTCTAATATTTTTTCAAGTGTCGTTGAGGCCTCCTTCAGTTGGGTGGATTTCTTTCTTATACCTTCTTTGAATCCTACTAAGGGAGCGACTGTTTGTGTTAGCCACATCATCTCTTCTTAGAACTGCACCATGGTTCTGCTCATGATGTCTAGTTCTCCTTGAATGGCAACTTCCAGCACCCCCCCAACTTGGGTGAGTGTGAGCTAAAGTGTTTGATTCTCTACTTCCAAGGTTTTTTTTCTCTTATTATTCTTGGGTGGCCTTCAGCTGAGTTATACAAAGCTTGTTTTGTAGTCGTAGGATTTCCCTACTCATTCTTCTAACGCTCTCTTTAATAGCAGAAGTGAAAGTAGTCCCGACCGATACTATCATTATGGGGTTCATTCTGGTATCCAGGACTATGTCCTTTTCAGTTGTAACTGCCAAAGTCTTAGCATGGTTCCGGGAAAAATATTTTCTTATTTCCTGCCTAATCTTGTGAGTGTACTGATCATAGGAAAACCTCATAAGGATGAGTACATCATCCTCTTGTTCTTCTGAGAGACCTAACTCAGAGAAGGGAAAGTACCCGCCTATCATGGGAGTCACTTGGGGTATATTGATCGGGGGAAGATCCGCTCATTTACAAAGTTTCAAAGGTTGTGATTCTCCTCCTTCAACTCCTTTGGTTGCCTCCTCTTTCTGCTTATGGGCTTCTTATTCCATTATTCTTTTCTCTGCTTCCTCTTTGTCCTATTCCTATTTCATCTTGCTCTCTACCTATTTCTTCCTTTGTTCTTCTTATTTTTCTTTCACTTCCTCTTACTTATTCCTACGTTTTTCCTCCACTTGTTTCTTTTTTTGTTCTTCTTTCTATTTCTCCTTTCATTGTTCCTCCTCATGTTGCTTCTTTTGTTGTTCTTCCTCCTCCTACCTTTGGCTCTCCTCTACTTGTTGCTGGGCCAGTGTGTCTTGGATTCTTTTAATTTCTTCCTCCCTTTGTTTTTGCTTTGCGAGCGTGGAACTTTTTCGTTCCAAGGTTTCTGTCTCCCCTTCCTCTTCCTGATTTTTAGGGGAATTATTACCTACAGTATTATTTGGTTTCTTGGGCTGGGAGGTAGAAGCCCCTCCTATTTGTGTTTTCTGCTTCGTGGTAGAATCTTTGTCTTGCACGATTAGGTCATCCTTGGAATGTTTTCCATGGCCTCCATATACTTCAAAATCCTCTTCAGGGGTCACTTGCCAAAGTGCATTATACCAATTCCATAATTCATCCTGCAATGTTGTTTCAGAGTGTTGATAGGTCCAATTGAACTTGGCCCACTTGCAGTGTGCAGGTATGATCCTTTCTGGGTCATAGGACTAGAAATCCAATTTTATGAAGTGAAATCCTTTTATTTTTTTAGCCTCTGCCTCCACTTCTTTGGAATCCTTGACCATGTAGGCACCGATGGTGAGTGGGAGGGTAGGGGATGATTTCTTCTTACCCTTGCTCAATGTTTTATAGAAACCACTCAACATCTGGAAGAAAAATTCTTCCACTAGTAGCTTGTCGGTGACACATTTCGGCAAAGCATGGGGCTACTTGAAGGATCCAAAAACCATCATTAGTGTTCCTTCTTGAATGGGAAATTAGTGAACCACCTTGATGACTAGCTCCATAGCTCTTGTTGACATGGAGGGTGGATCTTCCCCAAAAAGAAAATGATAGAGTGCAGTGATAAAATTTTCTGAGATAAGTTCAATATCCTGCTTGTACCTAGAATCCGAGAAAATATTCAAGTCCTTGTGGATAGGTCCTCCAGTCATTGCGACCCAGTTATGCGACTACTAATAAAAATGGCACCATGAACAAACCACATCTAATAGATAGGAATCCATGTAGAACTCTGATGCTAACCCTTCTTCCGAAACCTATGTCGCTGATATGTTTTCCCTCAGAGCTGAAATTAGTAATTGGGCACAGTTGAACCGAGTTCCATAGGTAGTGACTTTGTGAAATAGGGGAACCCACGCCCCATTGAAGGTGGTAGTGTCTGACCTTCTGTACATCTGACACATCATAGCCGCGACGAGCTTATAAACCTTTCTAAGACCCTCTGTCTTAAATTCCTGATCTTTCTTCCCCTTGAAATTCTCGGGGTCTTCCCACCAACTCTTTAGGGTGTCATGCACTAGCACATTTTGTGTTTCTATCCATCAAGAATTGAAGGATTATTCTTTTTCTGGTAGAGAGTAGTACGTGTTGGCATCTCCTGAGGAAAGGTTAGCAAAGGCCACCTCGACAGAGTCTCTTATCGCCCAATGTTTAGAATCTATGCTTTCCGAAATCCAGTCAATGAATTACACGCATGGGAAGATTGGAAGGTGAGTCACAACATAGTGTATCTTAGACCTCTTCACCTGCAAGTAGACCTGGCGATCTGCTAGGTTTTCTAGGAACTTCTGTCTTGAGAATTCTTGATACAAGTCATACCAAGACAACCTAGTGTTCTTTCCAAATATGCAAGTTGTGTATCTGTAGGTGGGCGTCAAAACTAGAGGCCTCTTTTGGGGGGATCAATTTCTGGGCTCTTATGCCATCTATGGATTGCTGGGGGGCCCATATCGCTTGAGGCCAAGGAGATAGATACACAATAGAGCTATGCCTTGACGTCACCTGGAATGTTCAAGAAAAAATCCCACGATAAGATATATGACATTGAGGCGACAATATGATAGATAAAATCCGTTTTCTAAACTAACTAATGCCTTAGCCGATCTAGGGCACCAAATGAACAACAGGGTAGGTCGTACTAGGAAGTTTTAGGTAGCTACGACTTGCAATGGTTACAAAGGTTTTAGTGTGCGGGTGATGCGACTTGGAAAACGAGTCACAAGGTCACATATTCAGGTTTGAGTGAGAGATTTGGCCTCAATGACTTTACTACTTGGTGCTTGGCCACCCAACGACTAGGTTGCGAGGTACTAGGTTGCACGGTTGTGGGGTCTCATTAGGGCTTCCCTAGGCGAAATGGGTCGGCACAACCTTAATGAAACATGGATAAAGATAATATATAAGGGATAAAATCAAGGCTGAGGAGGCTATTGAAGGTTTTGAAGTAGACTCACAAGGTAATAGAGAGCATCTAGAAGGATATGGGTTAATCTGGGCATGATGGGATGAGTAGGGAGAAATATGGAGCTTTAGAGGGAAGGGTGCTCTATGGTGAAGCCCTGTTGATAGGAGCCTAGAGGTTAATAATCCTACTAAGAGGAAGGTTTAGGTACATTAAGAAATCGGGTAGATAAATAAATTAAATTGCAAGAGGCTTCAACAACCATTAAAAAAAATGCACTTTGATTAAGCTGTCAGACACTTTGTAAGCTTTGTCGTGTAGGTCAAATGCAACCTACATGACCCTTGTATATGTAAAAATGTCTCCCATGAAATCCTTAATGGTGGTTGCAAGGTTGCAATTTCTGGTGACTTGCATATATTTGTGACCTTGCGACCTTGTGACTGGGGAACTTGTGGGGTCACTGGTTCATTAAGTCGCATGGTTGCAAAGGTGAGTTGTTAAAATGGTTTGTGACTCTATGGCTCTACAACCGCATGACCTTGTGACCTGGATAGGTTGCTAGGTCGCTAATTTTCACATGATCGAGAATTGTGAAAATTATGACCTTGCGACCACACTTAGAAGAAAATTCAATAATGTAAGGAAACAAGATAAATCATCCCAAAACCAGCTTTTGATCTAAGGCTACCTGCCTGGGGTGGACTCTTTAGGCCTAGGGTTGATGCTTAGTGATGAACTTTTTATTTTGCATGAAATCAAAAGCAACTGGGGTTCTGAAATTTCATAGTGATGCCAAATTTTGGAGGGTGTTTCTAATGGCTGAAACAGTCCCATATCTATGTGCTCAGAGATTCTGATGGGCTCTAGCAAGGCATACTTTTTGCAAAGACAACCAAAATTTTTCGGCCACCTAAAACTTATGTGGTACCTGATCATGGTCATGTCGTTGTTTGTACTTTGCATTGGATTTATCCAATATGTCATGAACCTGTTGGCAGATGTGTTGGATGCATTCAATAAAATTGGTTTCTTAATTAACCTAAAATTGTACATGTGCATATTATGACTATGTAGTTACATGAGAAATGTAAACATCATTTGGACACAATGGTTAAAATCCCAAACCCACCTGAAATGGGATATGACCCTTCAAGTTATAAAGATATTTGTAATAGTTATGTTCCACATAAGGAGGGATCTCATCCCATGTTCTTGGATGCTTGGATTTTTACATACATAATATGTGCACGATGATCTTGTTAACGACCTCTGCATTGCCATCGGTATGGGGATGGAATGCAATCGACTTGGTGACCTTGGTGTCCAATAATGAATAGAGGATTTACCACAATGTGCTCAGGAACCTTCTATCCCAATATGATATAATGTTCTGTGGGATACCAAAATGTGCTTATACAAGTTCAAATAGATACTTTGAGAATGTCCTTTGTTGTGATACACTTCCTATAGGTCACAAACATAGCCATCTTAGGGAATCTATCCATGACCAGAAATACATAGTAATTACCATGCTTGGTAGAAGGGAGGCCAGATGGTTAGTCCATGGAGATGGATTCCCATGTTTGGCTAGGAGTAGATAGAGGGGTGTATAGGCCTTACTTCTTGATCGTTGTATTCCAATGGCACAGGTAGTGCATGATCTGATATATTTTCCAACATCCTGTTGTAGTTTTGGCCAATAAAAATACTTCTTTAAAAATTACAGATTTTCTCCATGCCAAAGTTTTATGTGACCCAAATTTAGTGTTCCTCCATAATTAGCTTGAAATGATCACTTAAAGGAACAAAAATGTAGTCGTGGTAGCATAATAATGCATCCTGGAGGTGGAAATATGCAAGTTGCTTTGCATACACTATCATCTAGTATGTGGTGGAAAATTATGGATTATTTTTGTATAGTTGTAGCCATCCAAAGGTATCATGGGCAAAAGAGTTGATAAAAATGATCAATGCTGCAACCATGGGCTAATTAAGGGGATTTGAAAAATGATTGGTGCTACCCTTCTTATATTTAATGTTTAAGTGGAATTGTTTTAGATATGTGGACCAAGTTTAATAGCAAACATTCTACAACTTCCCTTATGTCTGTATAAACTGAAGGGGTTTGTGATCTATGTGGATGAACATCTCCTTCCCTATAAGGTAGTATTTCCATTTTTGGTAAGCTTGCATGATGGAATACATCTCAATACATCTCTTTATTATAGGCGGGGTATTTCTGAATTGTATCGGAAAGTGTCTCACTATGATAGGCCATTAAATGCCCTTGCTAGGTGAGAATTGCATCAATAGAATTGTTGGAGGCGTCTGTCTCAATTTCAAATGGTTTTTATAAGATTGTAAATGTGAGTACTAGTGTGGATAAAATACGACTCTTTAGCTCAATGAACACATTCTATTAGGACTTGGACCAAAAAAAAAAAATTGTTTCTCTTCCCTTGCTAACTTGACTTAGAGGCCAAGTGATATGAGAGAATCCCAACCTAAACCTATGATAAAAATTGGCAACACCCAAAGAGCTATAAAGCTCTGTTAGAGTGGTCATTGTTGGAAAATCCCAAATGACTTAGATCCTAGTCATATCCACATTCACTCTTTGCTCATAAATGATGTAACCCTAATATTGGACTTGGTTCATGCCAAAGGTGCATTTCTCCAAGTTGGCACATAGCTTATGCTACCACAGGGTTTGAAGGACTTGTCAAATGTGTTGCAAGTGATCTTCTCAATTATTTTTGATTATGAGGATTCCATCTATGTATACAACCACAAAAAAGTTGGTAAAGGACCACAATATGTCCTCCAACATCCCTGTAAAAGTTACAAGGGAAATTTTCAACGCGAACGGCATAACCAGCCACTCAAAAAGGCCCTCCTTGGATTTGAAGGCAACCTTCCATATATCTTTGGGTTCTATTGGAACTTGGTGATAACCATACTTTAAATCTATCTTACTGGAGTACTTGGACCAACTTGAGTTGGTCAAGAAGGTCATCAATATGTGGGATTGGATACCTGTTCTTGAAAATGATTTTATATAGTTCCCGCTAATCAATGTAGAGTCTCCAGGTCCCATCCTTCTTCTAGACAAGTACAATCAAACTCCCACAAGGTGAGGAAATTGGTCATATATGCCCTTTTTTCCATAACTCCTTGATATTCCACTTGACTTCTTCATTTTCCATAATAGAGAGGTGGTATATCGTCCCATTGGTTAGGGGTGCACTGGGAGTCATATTGATTGAATGCTTGACTTGATAGTGAAAAGGTACCCCTATGGGTGAGGAGAATATGCCCCTTTATTATTCCATGAAATTATCCACCTTCTTCAACTGTGTCGTGGAACCCTTCTTAGGGCTCATAAATGTGGCCACAATATTTATCTTATTTTAATAGAAGATCAGAAATAAAAAAAAAATCCAGTATGGGAGATGATCTTACTGCATTACTTGGAATAGATAAAAGAGATGGCAGTAGGCATGGATACCTCTAGTATGTTACCTTTAGTATCATGTATAACTTACTTCCTAAATTAATAATAACACTATGAGGCCTAGGATCATACACAACATGTCGCTTCCATAAATATGGTTGGCCTAATAACACATCAGATACTTCAAGAGGTGCAACATCACACAATACCTCATCCACGAAGGCCTTGATGTTTTATGGAAGGCGACATTGTTGGATGATGCGAAGATATCATTCTTGATGAAGCCACCCGATGATGTATGGCTATGGGTGTGGTGTGGTCAGCAATTTCAACTGCTTAACAACCTCCAATGAGATAAAATTATTTTGGCTTTGTTGTCGATAATGAACTGCAACAAAGACCCCTTCACACACATCTATGAGTGGAAGATACACTCCCCTTCCTTTGAATCTTCTGACTTGATGTTATGGACCTTGTTGGTGGCGATGGTGGCAATCGCCTCTACATTGATAATCTGCTTTCATTTTTCATTCCCCTTGTCAGGTTCTGAATCAAAGTTAGAACATGCATTTTATTTTTAATCCTTCAGCTCTACCACCCGTGACTACTTGGCATGACACTCACTTGTGTTGTCAGTGGGGCTCTTGTGGAACTCACACCCATTTATTTTGTCCTCTTTGGCTTTGTGGTGTTGTTTTTATCTTAAAACTTCGATGGGTTTTCCTTGGTCACCCACCTTGAACGTTTCCTTTATTATATGGTTTGAGGGTACATTTTCCTTGCTTTAGATTCATAGATCCAAAGTCCCACTTGTTTTGTTTAAATTTATACTTGATCTTGACAACATATCGATATGTGGTGCCAAGTGAGGAGTTGGCTAGGAACTACATCTCTTCCCAGATGTATTTGTATAGGAAACAATGGTACTTGAGTATCATATGACTCTTAAAATCATTAATACCCAAATGTGTGTGAAAGGTACAAAAAAAAATTGTGAAATCCAACACGTCTTGGTCCTTTCCCTATCCAAATTTGGTCCATTTTATGTACTTATCTTCATAGCTCCCGACAGGATAATATTTTTCCTTGAAGACATCTCAGAAATAATTATAGGTGGGTGTGGTTGAAAATATTGAGGGTTTTAACTCATCCCTTTTCTCATAGTAAGCTTCTCACCAGTACTTAACATGGGGGGAATCAGGGAAAATTTTAGGGGCTAATAGTCACAGTTGGGCTAATTTTCCATGTTTTTTATTAAAAAAATATTCGCCAATTTCTCTTTTTTCTAAAAATAAATTTCCCACATTTTATAGTATAAAAATATTCTACCTTAAAAATCGCCAAACATTTATTTATACTAATATAAAATCATTAGAAATATAAATATTTTTACAAAAATATTTCCAAGCATTTTACAATTTGCATATTAGGGACTAGTAAGATTCGCCAAGGTTTCTAAACTTTAAGATAAAATTCCATCCTTAAAATTCTCCTTGGGGGGAATCCTTGAGAAGTGAAAAGGTAATATTTTCCCTAATGGAAAAATTATGGACTGGAAAATCTCCTTCCAAGAGATTCAACCATTTATTTACGACATCTGCATCTATCTGTCCTTTAAATATATGAATGCCAAATTTAACGTGTACCTTGAAGGGGGTGGCACCTCCTAGGTGGTTGTCCGATGAAGATTATTCACTCACCGATAGTCACCGTAGGATCTGGGAAAATGTATTCATCATCTCATCCCTTTGTTTCTCGAGGGTCAACAAGGTCATTCTTGCAAAGGTTCAACCAATTTAAGCCCTAAATCCTTATACCCAGACCTCTTTGGGTAAATGCATAGAAAAATAGAGAAATGGCAGAGCTCTTTCATGCCCTAGATCCATATTTTTGTAGGAATGAAATTAAATATATATTTAAACAAAAATAGAGAACTATAGTGAAAACTAAAATCCAATTCATCGATAACAAAATACTGAAATTGTTTAGATAATGGAAATAAACTAGCCTAGGAAATGGTATCTTATATATTATATGAGATGAGATGACTACATGCCTTTGAACTATGCCACAATGAGGATCCAAGGAATTTTTAATATTGATAAACAAGGGAAAACCATAAACACCCAAAAAACTAACCCTAGGAGATGAAGCGCCAAAAGTTTGTGGGACTTGTTGGGGATTGTTGGTACATCAACTTCTAGAGGTTGTAAGTTTCGAATATGATCGATGTTTGATTCACACGATACCTTGTTAGAAATATTCATCTTATCAATAAAAATTTTGACTACAAACCCCTAATATAGGTAGCGATTTTCCTGTTTTCCAAAAAAAAAGTATTTTAGGGCCTCAAACTGTGTCCAGAAGTTGAAGACTATAAAAACTAATAAAAATAACAAACTGTGATACAATTAAAGAAACTAAAAGAAACATTGTTTGGGGGTCTAAGTGGAATATTTGGGTGGCCACCAATATCCACCTAGATCAAGGTGACTACAAATCACTTTCAAAGGAAAGAAAATGTTTATGAGAAATTCCACTCATTTATTGGATGCATTATCCTAAGTAACCATTTTTCTTGATATTACACTTATTGTTTGAATGCTTGATTTTTATATGATTAGTGCTAACAACTTTTAATTTTGTGGAGAAACAAGCTATCTACCCTTATATTAGAGCATTCAAAGGTGTTTTAAAGGTTATTTCATTATTTTTCTTTATTTCCTGAACATTGAAATTTTTTATAATTTTATCTAGTCAATGGTTTTTCATAGGGAACTAATTTTATCATTTCCTTGTACTCACAAATCTATTTATTAATAAAATTATCATGTTTTATCTAAAATTTCTATGCATACTTCTCACAATATTTAATATTTTTATTGGTATTTTTATCTTGTTTAATTGTGACTTAACATAGAAAAGGCTCTACAACTTTTGAGACCCTAAAATGTATTAAAACATTGATTATTTTGCTGCTATATATACCTAAAATTTTAATTTATATATCTGTGTGTGTGTGTGTGTGTGTGTGTGTATTTTAATGAATTAATTTATATTCCCACATTTTTATGAAGTTTCGGACATTTTGCAATAGGTTTTGTATACTATTTTTTTTTTCTCAAACATTCTATAAATAATAATTTAAAAACAAATGTAAATTCTCCTTTAATTCATTTCATTATAGGGCATGAAACTATGGGAAACCTTGTCTCACTATCTCACTGGCCCTGGTGAGATACAAGGATTTAGTTAAGAAAAACATAAAACTTTTATTTTATCAAAAAAAAATTGGTGACCATACTAGGGAATGATTAATTTCCAATTTATCTCTAAATATATTTGAATTTGTGACTATTCAATCTTTGAAACAGCCTAATCTCAATTTTTGGTTTCGTGATCAAACCAATATCATGCATTCCTTACATGATTTTATTCTCCGAGATTCCATTGCTGATGAGGCGTGCGAGGATGTGAGCTATAATTTCCCAAGATATTGAATTAGAGGAAAGAAGTGAAGCTTTGTGAAGACAAATATGTCAACATGAGCATTCAGATCATTAGCAATCTCTGATAAAAATCATCTCATAATATATGGGTTCCTTTGTTTGTCATGTTTAATGACTATCTAATCTAATTAAGAACCTAGTTTCATTCCTTAGTTGAATGATCAAAGAAATATTGTTAATTCACTACTCAATTATATTTTGAATAATGCATCAAATGTTCAAAATTGAACGATGATTGGTTTGTAATTAGTCACAAAATTGATGCAACCAATGAACAAGAAGCCTTAATCAATCAATAATGAGAACCTGAATTCTAATGCATACATGCCCCTCGTCAATAGCCTTTGCATGAGTAGAGGACCTCAGCTTTCTAGAAGAATTCGAGGTGGTAGTCTAGAATATACCTGATGAGTCTTGGTATTACAATAAGAATTTTTCTTTTCCTAGGGCTACAAACTTTAATTTATAAATCTTGATTTGGTACAAACTTAAGAGGTGATTGTGTTATATGTATAGTAAGTAACATTTCTACCTAAGTTACTCTAAAGCAATGCATTAAACAGAAATGTGAAGAGACCATTTTGTAAAATTCAAAGGAAGGGAACTACTGAAATAAATTATGCAAGAAAAGAGGAAATTGAAGTTGTACTTGTCTTATTGTATCAAATAAACTCTAATCTATATGCAGGAAAAGAAACGTTGGAAAAAGGAAACCCTAATTAAACAAGAATGTAAACCTAAACTAACTGCATGGAAGAACATGTAAGAAATAAAAGATATATTATGACATTCAAAGTAAACTAATATATCTTCAGAAACCATCAAGTGTGGACAATAAATCAATGCAAAATATTTATTTATTATTTAACTCATGATCTAGTAAACCGTAATTACAATTTAAAGCGATGATGATGAAAAGATGATGTACAAAGGGCCTCTGGTATATTCCAATTGGATTCCAAGGCTTAGGGTATGTTTCTAAGTGATGAGAAGAAAAAAATAGGCTTAAGAACCAATTATGGCCAAGTTCTTATCAATTTTTCAAGGTGCTACAAGATTGCTACAAGATTCTACAAGATTCCTTGTATTTCTATAGGACTGCATCTGAGAGGTATATAAGGGTTACAAACGTGGTATGAAGGTGGGAGGAGGTATTAGTAGTTTTTATAAGAGTGAAATTCACATTTCCAAGCTTATATATACTTATTATTGCATCTTCTACAAAGGAAAACGGTCTCCTAAACTATGTAATGTGACTTTTTGTGCACAAACAATTTGAAGGAAATGGTAAGAAGGGTGTTGGAAGAGATGGAATTGGTGATGGTAAATGATTTTATTGTTTTCCTCTTAATCAATATATCTCACGTGCACACACATTATTTACTCAACTAGAAAATACATCATAATTAAAAGATTGTTAAAAGACTAATTATAGAAAACCAAAACATGGGTCGAAAAGGATGAGTTAAATTTAAACTAGAGCCTAGCTATTGCATAAAATAAAAAGAGAATATAATTTTTTTTATGTTCATACAAACTTTATGAACAATCCTCCCAAGGATGCTCGCTCACTAACATACAGTAACAATACTTTCTTGTAAACCAAAATTGCAAATAAAAAATACAAATTGATCAAATGCATGCAAAAGAAAAAATGAAAAAAATGTAAATCAAAGGAGCTTCAATGCTTGGGTTGGGGCCTAAACCAAGAAAAATCAGCTCCTTAAAACAAACTTGAGCTAGAATAAAAATTATGCTTCTCATTAATATCAGAAATTGTTTAAATACATAACATGGAAATGGAATAACAATTAGCAAGCTCTAGCTATAATAGTCACTATCTTTCTCAAAAAAATTGAATCCTATTTATTCCATAAGCTCCCTTATTTATACAAAAAAGAGTGAGTGGTAGCCCCCTTGAAGGCAGGGTTTCTTCCCTCCAAAATGCCTAAAAAAGTGGGTCTGGTTTCTTGATATTCTGAAAATCACTGAGGTGGATTAATTTCCCATATGTGAGTTGAGAAGTTTATGAGATAGCTTGAGGAACGAACCTCCTAAGTCTTCTCTTTTTGATGTCCAACATGATACTATATAATAAATTATCCTTGTCCTAGAAATTTAATGCACTAAGCTACAGGTTATGACAAATATTCCTTAACCTTCCTAGTGAATGCATTATAGCTCAAGGTGATGTCATAAAATGCAAAAAGAGACATAAAAAGGTGTTGAAGAATGGTTATATGGGCCTTGAATTGTTCCTATTTGGGACACCCATTATACCCCCTATTGAAAGTGTTTCTCACCCTTTGGGAAACTTAGTCACCTAATTGCATATCATTCATGTCCCTAGTGGCCTCCTTGACATTCCAAGGTTCTTTAGAGGGAATATATTCTTTAGGGTGGAAGCTTGCATTCCTTTATATTTCTACCCATTGTCTTTGTTCTTCTACCTACTCTCTTCTTTCCTATAATCCTAATAGAAAAATAGCGTTGAAGGTAAACTAATCCAATTGATTTTCAAACTCTAAACTATTCTCTTGTACAAAGGTTTCCTATGCAAGGAATTCCTTAGTCTTTCTAGAGAGTGGAAGTCTTTCATCTCAAGCTATGTGGTAAAGAGTGCCACCTTCTTTGACAATATTGTAGATTATTAGTGCCTAGTAATCTAAAATTATCTTCAAAGTGTAAGATTATCTACTCTTTTTTCTCTATGTAGGATGGTGTGAACCTGAGATCTCCCTCAATGAGCATATGGTTTTTGAGTACAAGATGAGAGGATCTCAACTCTGTTGTAACCCACATGGGTTCATTCACCTCCCTATCCATTAATATTTTGATTTCCTCAGCCATGAAATCTTCACGAGTAATTTAGGAATCCAATTCCATTAACTTCACATCACCTATGTTTGAGTTGGGGTCCCAAAATTTAATTCCATTCAGTATAAAATTATGCATGTAAAAGTCATAAATTTTAGACCTATACTCAATACTATATTTATGACAAAACTAAATATTTTTTTTTTAATCCCGGAAGGGGAGAGAGCCATGTTTTTTCCAAGGTCTTGATCTAAAATTGGAGCCATTTTACTTTTAGTAACATTGAATAAGTTTTTGATGGGTACCTGAACTAAATGGTTTCCATGAATAAGCCTTCCATGGCAGTAAGTTTCTCCTCTTTCTATCATAGTTGTTATTTTATCCTATTGTTCTCTATTTGTATTTGTTCCCTCATATGAGCTTCCTTGATTATGATATTAGCCATATCCTCCCCCATGTTTTTCATATTCTCCTCCATAATCCCCACATATTCCACTCCCTTGGACCTTGAGATTTTCAAGCACCTATGGGTCCTACCCCTTTCTTTTCTAGCTCAAAGAGGAGTTTAACTGCAAATTGCTTAGGTATTAGTTCTCTTTCTTAGAAAAATTAATAGTAGGACCCAAGGTTTGGTTGGGTATTTGGCTCTTACATGTTTGTATTTTTGTCTTGTGACCCAGAATCGCTTTATATAGTTGTGCAACACCTTCCTGAAGCATTGTGGTTTCTTCCTATAGCATTGTTTTTCGTTCTTGTAGCTGTGAAAATTTCCCTTGTAGCTAAGTGGTATGACTAAGAGTCTTGGTTATACTATTTCTTGGTCTTCTTTTAATTTTGTGGTTTTTTTCCCTTGGTTTTGGTGGAGGTTATTCCTTTTTTTTTCCTCTTTATTTTTTCCAAATCTCCCCTTTGTTGGCTAGTTGACTCTTCAATGGTGATAGGGGTCTTAGAAGGTGGTTGAGGATTCCATTGCCTTATTTTGTTTCTTTTATTTTCCTTGAAGTATATATGTGATTTTTTTGGCTTCCTCACCATTAGTTTGGTAGGGTACTTGGGGTTTTTAGGGTGGCAACACATTTTTATTTTGTATTCCACTCTTATGAAACTAGCTCCAAAAATAGAAGAAAAGAAAGATCAACACCTTATAAATCAGCCACTTCGAGGCGGTAACCTCCTTTACATTACATAAATGAAAAAATCTTGGATGATAAAAATGAAAAAACCTCCTTTCTATATATAGGAGTCCATGGGGTCACAATATAACCCTATCTGACCTAACAATAATAATGTTAGGGCACAATAATAACAATATGGGGCTTATAGGGGTACAATAATAACAATATGAGGACTACAGGGGAAAAATAATAATAATAAGGGGGATACACTAACAATAATAAGGGGCTACACTAATATTATAGGGACTTAACATTCCCCTCACCTTCAAACAATTGTTTTCCTCAACGCTTGATTATTTATGAATGCTTCTGTATAAAATTCACATCCTCCCATGTGGAATCTTCAGCGGGTAATTTTTTCCACTTTTTGAGATTCTCTGAAATTGATCGTTTTCATAGTTATCGATTTCTTGTTTCCATGACTGCTTCAGAACTTCTTCCACTACGATATAGATCTTCCTATTATTTCATTCTATTCTGCACGAAAGTTAGGTTATCCTTTGAGAGTTGGAGAACTTGTTTTTGATGCTCGATGTGATCTTCCAATGCTTTATTGTCCATATTAGCTTTCATTTTATCCTTCAAACTATCCAACTTAGCCTCTATGTATGATTTTAAACCATCTATGTCACCTTGGTTTTCTCTTTGTAAGATCAAAATTTGTTGCTTTTGGTACCATAATTTTGATATATCACATTGCAATTCTTCCTCTTCATGCATCATAGTATAGCTTTTTGAGGGCTTAATGGGAGTGGAATTATTTTTATGGCGCATTTTAGAACCCAACACTAATATCTACGCTTCAATATTCCCTTGGAATCTCTTCAAATTGATTTTTCAAACAAGACTTATGCAATTTGAAACAAAATACACACATTTATCTTGCTTTTGAGGAGCTCGATATTGAAACCAAATTATCTCTATGATTTTAGATCTTCAATATCCAAAATTTGGTCTTGTAGTATCCCTATGAACCTTATTTTGAATACCAGAGATCTGACCTGATTTAGATTCTTGAAGAAAAAGTTATGCCCAATCTCCCACACTGACCTAATTATGGAAGAGTTCAATAGAGCGAATGTGTACGACATGCCACGTGTCATTGTTTCCTCCTTCGGCTCTGAAATTGATACACAGGAAGCTAAAGTCCATGTCATTTCGGCCGCTTTTTACAGAATTTAAATCCTATGCTCAGAGAGAGGGTTATGATGATTTTCCCAAGGTCACATCTTTTAGATGAAATTCGGGAGCCTACAAAACCCCTAACTTCCAGAGATCATATCTCCGAAAATATTGCGAACCAAGATCTAAAAATTTTACACAAAGTTCCTTAGGATTTCAGCTTCTTGTGGTAAAAATTTCAGCATGTAAAACTTTGTAGAAATAAAATTTATAATGAAAATTCCACGATGACCTATTTGGAGTAGTGAAACCCTAGAATTCAAAGCTCGGATGCTAGATGTTATGAAACCAGCTCCAAAAATAGAAGAAAAGAGAGATCAACGCGTAAGAAATCAACCACTTTAAGGGGGAAACCTCCTTTACAGTACACAAATGAACAATTATTTGATGATACAAATGGAAAAGCCTCCTTTCTATATATAGGATTCCATGGGGTCACAATATAACCCTATCCAGCCTAACAATAATAATGTAAGGGCACAATTATAACAATATGGGGACTATAGCGGTAAAATAATAACAATATGGGGACTACAGGGGGGGAAATAATAATAAGGGAGACTCTCATAACTCTCCTCTTTTGTGGCCTAGATGGTTTTTGAATTACCTTTGGAGTCATATGCCTAGCCATTTATGTCACATTAGGCCTAATTGGGTCTCTCTTATGCACTACGTTTTTCGTTTTTAGTTTTTTTTTCCTCTCCTTATCTTTCTTTCTCCTTGAGTTCCTTTTTGGTTTTTCTTTTGTTTCATCTTCTTCTCCTCTAGCCTATTCTTCAGCTTCTTCCTCCTCAACGTATTTTTCTACATATCCATTATTTTTTTCTTCTTCTCCAAGTTCTAATTGGGCTTGAGCTTGTGTTTCAAGAAAAGCCTCATTGTCCATGTCCACAAAGACATCCTAAGCCATAGGGTTTTGAATACCCTTTAGTGCATCGAAGAAAATTAATCATATGATCACATGGTGTTCCATGTATTTATTTTTCCCTCCTCTTACATTTTGGCTCATATCTATGATTGAATGGAAAACAAAGTGAGGAAATCTCAATTTGTCTTGGATGGGAAAATTTACTTGGAACCTCAACTGGTAAATAATCCTAAACTTATAGAAATAAACTATACTAGGTATTCCCTCACAACATATATACTTCAAAACATGATATGCTACCTCATCCCAAGGTTACAGTAAAATTTCTCTTCTAACCCCATTTTTTTCCTCACTGGGATACTCTTATTGGGGGGGGGGGGGGGGGGGTCAGGGGGAATTTATTCTAGGTTGTGATAGCCTATGTTATCCCTTTCTTGCTCCATTTTACTCCTAAGGGAAATATGGCCACATTGCTGATAATTTATTCATTAAAATGTATGATGAGTCCCATTAGAATGGTAATTTCATCATCTTTTCCATGAGGCTGTAGGTCTACAAAAAAATCCTGAGTAATATCGTCATTGAATTCCTTAAACTTTTCAAAGAACCCTAGCCATTGATGATTGATAAAGAGTGCCTTGATAGTAAGATGCTAGTGAATTATTGATGATTCTAAGGGATATCTATGGTTAAATTCACCGCCCATGGTATTCAATACAAATTCTATAATGTTTGCAAGGAAATTCTCCCACTCCACCAATGGTTTTGGAGTTTTATGTGCAATTAGGGTTTTTAAGGAAAAGCTAAAAGAAATTGTTTGTTTACACTATTTAAAGGAGGGAATATTTCATGCTCAACTAAAAAAAATTCAATTCCCCTCCTTATGATTCCAAATTTAAAAGAAACATACATCATCTTCTTTTCCATCCAAAATTTCTACCAAAAAATTCTATAGGATGTGCTATTGAAAAACTGAAAGGTTTTGCAAGATTTATTTTGTCAAAAGCTGGAAAGGAGAAATCTGATTTCCCTCCATTTTTATTATCATCCTTTAATTCCAAGGTTTGTGTGATCAATTTTCTCAAAAATGGGCTCTTTGTACCTCTCTAGACTTTCATATAGGACTTCAAAGTGATCTTGTAGCATTGTGTCCATCATGTAGTAGTTTGTGTAAATCATATAACAGTAGCCTATAAGTCCTGTAGCCTCCTCTGTAGTGGTATATGAAAATTATGGCATAGGTAGATATATTATTAATAGTAGTGGCAAGCCTCCTTTTCTTTTAAATTTATTATTTTTAAGCCAGATAAGGCTTAGGTTCGACTTATGCTATTGGTGGTTACGTGGTTGGCTCAGTTGTTGTGTGAGCTAGCCCCCACCTACCACCTTCACAAACCAATCACAGACATGTTAGAACACTCTTTGTAGTCGTCACCCCTTTCTTTATTTTTTCTCCACACGTTTGATTTGCTAAGAATAAAATTTCAATTAACTATCAAAGGTGGTCAAAATTGTTGAACCATTCTTAGCTTATAAAACCCTTCTCTCATGCATTGGTAACATTTTTTAAACTATGATGTGGTCATACGAAATGGTTAGTAATGTGCATACCTAAGCATACATGCAGATGCTCATGTTGATGTGTTACAATTGATAATTTTACCATTTGATGCTTTCATAAGGTTGTCACAACATGGATGCCACTACATGAGTTCCCTATGAGGTGCAACTTCTTGTTATTATTGAGCCTTTCACTGACTTGAAAAAAGTTCTTTGATGTTTTTTTGTTGACTTAAATTCCATGATGCAAGTGATAATAAGTAGGTGCCCCATTGATTATATGTTTTTGCTGTTGGTGATCCATGATCCTAGATAAATCTACAAAGGGTATTGTATTTTGTTATGACTCGTGCTGGAGTCTCCTGAAACTTAATAATGCTAAAAAATATTGCCTTGATGGTTCAAATTTGATCATGTAGGATTTATGCAGATTACTACAAGTGTATGTGTATTATTTTATGAGTCACATAAACCCCTTATGAACAAAATTTTCAATGAGTGTTATTTTTCAAAACAAATGATAAATCATGGGAAGGTTACTAATGGAGGTTAGGGTGAATTTTTTTATGTAAATGGCTAGAAAGGAGATGAAGGATTAGGTTTTTTAGGGCTGGTGAGTGGAATAATGGTGGAAAGAGTGATAGATAATGGATTGGGTGAATGATATGACTCTCATGGATCCCATCCCTTGGTATTAAGTGAAAAAAATTTAATATTCTTCCTCTTTTCGTGTTGATCAATATCATGTAGAAGTACAAGAAAAATCTTGTAGAAATATAGGACATTGACTGAATCAGGTGAGAGATGCCATGAAATGATGTCAAAATCTTGGGAAAGGTAAATGGATGGATAAATTGGTCTCAAAGAGTTGTATGGAAGTGTGTGAAGGTGAATTTTGATGTTGCCTCTTTGACTGTGTAGGCATTCATTGACTCTCATTGGAACTTTGTTGTACTTCTAGAAATTTTATAATGAAGAATGTTAGGGATCGTTTTTCACTTTATTTTCTTTTTGTTCTTTTTTTACCACTTTTTTATTTTTGAGACCTATAGGCTTCCTCAAATTATTTTTTCAACCTACTAGGACTACCCTAGGTTCCTCAAAGGAGGTTTTCAATTAGGGATATTTTATCACCTAGAGATTTTTATTATTTTTCTATTTATTTTTTTTTCTTCTCTCTTTTCTACTTATTAAGGGTTGAATGGACTGGGATCTTTCAGTTTCCCAATCGCATTCAGTTCTATACTTATTGAATTTCTAAATTCCTATTTTGATAGGTTTATTGTACAATTTAAACCTATAACCATTGACAAAAAGTGAGATCTCCTCCTCATCAATTGTTTGGATCTAAACAAAGCCATTTTCATGGAACCTTTCCACCAAGTAGGCACCCAACCATATTTTCATCAGTTTTTATTTGAATTCCTTGAATCTATAGTCATATAAGAGGGCTCAATCACCTTCTTGGAAGGTCTTCTCCCCGATATTCTTGTCATGCCAACCTTTCTCTGCAATTATGCCACTTAAATATGAATAAGAGCCCGCAACCTAAATTTATCAAGGGAATTCAACTACTGCAACCACTCTTCCTGATCTCTTGTGATATCAAGATCAAGTTGTGTTGACATCTTAAAGGTGTTATATTTTTATTAAATGGAATAACACATCCTCAAGTCATTTCCTCTTCAACTACTCTTGTTTATTGGATACCCTTCCAAATACTGAAAGAGTATTGAAACGAATCTTAGATATTTATCCAATCATCCATTATTTATTCATAACATGAATACAAGAATGATGTTTCTTTCTCTCCCTCATGTTTTATTACCACTCAAATTAGTAGGGGACCTAAAAGGGACTCCTAAGGGACAGCTACTAGGTTAGGGAAAACAATCGAGACTTGGCCCACTTTCACATCAGCTATGGCTCCCTAGCCTTTAAGTACTTTCACCGATGGGAGGAGACTCGATATATTGAAAGTCACTTGTGGAGGATAGATCAACAAATGGATATGAAGTGACTTCAATGATCCTTTCCCAGAAGAAAGTCAATAATTGAGCTTTCTTATTCTTTAAGGAAGGAACAAGTCTTTATAGGATACGTAGGTGAGGATTGAAGGTTTCGATTAAGGGAATGTTACTTGTAAATGAGTTTCCCAATCCCTAAACTCCTTGAAAAACTTGGATTCTCGATTTGTCTTTGAAGGAATTAATTTGATAAGAAATTGGACCACACGGGGCCAAGTGGACTCAACCTAGGTTAACGGAAGTGAATTTAGCAACTAATGATGATCTTAACCTAAAAATGGAAGGGAAGAGGATCAAAGAAATAATTTACACTTAAAGGTGCCAAAATGATCATGTGAGGTACTAGCGTAGGGAACATCAGGGAAAAGTTTAGTCTCAGGGCTAGGGATTGGGATATATCAAAATCCCACCGTCATAATTTCTTCAAATTTGGAGGAGACCTTGAGGATACACCAATGCAAGAGAGGCTAGGATATTGAACAATTTTTATGGCTTTTTTGTTCAGAAAATGATGCCCTAGGTGGCCCAATGTGGCTAGACGTAGAGGGAAGGAGAAAAGGTGAATCGAAAAAATGGTTTTAAGGTGATCACATTATGTTGGATTAGTGACTCATTCCTTTGGGGATATGGATTCATGAAGAATTATGAGAATGGATTTCATTTCTAGCTCAAGGAGGCTCTAAGAAAAACTTCGTTTGGCATTAGGGAAAAAAGAGTGACCTTAAAGAATTTATATTTCGTTTGAAAATCAAGATGGCTTATCAAGATAACTTCAATATCTATGAAAATTAATTCGAAAAACATGGCCCATACACATAGATAAGATATATAGAAACATAATTCCATAATTAATTGGGAAATGCATGCAACAATTAGCCCTAAAATAGTGAAAATCCCATTATCAATGTATGTGACAAAGTAAAATAAAATAGCATCAATATTTAATTACATGTAAGAAAATATATCCAACTACAAATACATTTTCCAATTAAAAATCTTCAAGATAAGAAAATGAAATCGAAACATCAAAATTCATCCATGCTCCAACTTCGTCCACCAAGAAGGAAATGTGAAAATACCAAGAGAGAGAATGATACAATCCAAGTGATGATACAAAATGAATTCATGTCACTCCTAATTATACACTTATTAGGAGTTATAACTACCTAATTGGCCCTACATTAACCTCTAAAATAAAATAATGTGCAAAATAACTAACTTTTGGTGACAATCCCACCAAACTAGCTCATAAATAGAATAATAGGTCTCTCAAGAGGTCAAATGATAAACAATGCATCTCGTTGGGCCCTCCAAGAGGCCTCATGAGGTCCATAAGTTTCATAATGATTAATAATACCCTAAAATGTGATAGAAAATGGGGGGTGGGGGGGTTTCTCCAAACAATAAACCTATGGTGCTACTATTGGGTGTGGGGACCCACTAATAACCTCATGGGTATCCAAGTAAGTTGAAGATTCCTGTAGACCATATATAAGGTATTAGGTGATCGAATAAATGCTACCACATCTGTGTACAAGTCCTGGGTCACTTGCCAAGTGTATGGGGCAACTGTGGGGCCAGCTGGGCATGGTGTATCAAGTGCATCTTACTCATCCAGTAGGTGGATCTCAAGCAATATTTGAACATCTCTGGGGATCCATGGAGTGTTTTATACTATTATGGAGGTCCATGGTCCTTTAAACACACCCTACATGTTCCAATTTAGCCCTATGGAGAGTTAAGACCCCGTATATGGAGACAAAACTCAGGATTGACTCCATCTGCAATACTGCATAAGATGAAATGCGCCCCCTAGCCTTCCAAGACAACAATTCATTAATTTAATCAGCTAAAAATAACTTACAAACCATGGAAAGAAAGTGGACAACTCATAATGGATTTCCCTTCCATAATGGGCTTTGACATGTGCTAACACCTCCAAGCTCCAAAGGGAGATAACCAAGTACATTATTAGGTGGTTTCTACCTTTAGAGGGGATATTATGTCCAAGGTACATCACTAAAATGGTGGTGGCATGTGATAAAGAGGTGAATGGAATATGGAATGAGAGTCACAATCCTAGGCCATATATCGGGGTGCATGGTAGCTAGAATAAGGGAAGCCCGCAACTAGGTATATAATGTATAGGAGGGAGAAATCGTAGTACATGAGGAACCCTAGACTTGATTTTTCCAACCTTCTTTATATGCATTTTCCTTTTATTATTTTTATTTTATTAAATACTTGGGGCCCAATGGATAATAACATGATGTGTATTAAATAGCTATAGATAACCCCTTTAAGGTATCGAAAGTTCATTTCCCTCCAGGGCTTGGGATAATCATGGGTTCTTGAATGATAAAGGAGGCTCATATAGGGCCTATGGAACTAGGGTGATGGCCATGGTTATGGGGTATATCCCTAAAACCAATTGGTCATTAAAGGAGATCCCACAAGACTAAGATCCAAGGGTAGCATCCAAAAGAGGTCTAGGGGAAAAAGCACAAACTAAACCCACTCTTTCCGCTAAATACCCCCATTAATCCATGCCCATAAGTGTCCATGATAAGAAAACTCAATACTCAGTTACCAAATGAAAAGACATACCTTTAGGTCTGGGAGGCGCACCTTCAAACACACGTTCATGCAAGATGGGTGAGGGATCACATGGTTGTCTCAGGTGGCGGAAAAATGGAACAATGATGTAGAGCTTGGCTGCAAGGGGATGTTGGTTGGTGGTTGAGGACCATCTTGGAGAAAACATTTCTCCTAGGGATATCACCCACAAAGTGTTGGGTAACATGGCCTTCACTAAGACTTATGGCTACTAGTCCTAGTATATTTCAAGACACATGAAGTAGAGAAATATATGTCAGCCCCTCTTAACAGTGGAGGATCTAATAATTCCTAAACAAGGAATATACCCAAGCTCCCTCTTAACCAGGGAATTTCTAAAGCTTCTTATAAACTAGGGACTTGTTTCCAATATCATCTTATCTGCTCTTTGGTGGAGATCATGGTATTGTCATCTACTTCCAGGGCCCCTCTTTTCGATTTCATGGACTTTAAATTCTTCATCATGGAACCTTCATCTTCCAAATCTTTTTCATAGGGTATCAACCATATTCTTTGTCACTTTCCTTCAAAAAACCATAGAGTTGAACCAATATTAGTCATATCATACTTCTCTTCATCAGAAAGTGATGTTCTATTCCACATCTATCTTTTCTTCATACAACTACCTCTTCCAAGTCATGTTTCCTTCAAGTTGTTCCATTCAATCACATAAGTACTAGTTTTAGGTGACTTCTACAACCTTCTTTCGGTAGCCCTATAACATCCCATATAGAGGTTTTCAAAAATCAAAATGAACATCAAATAAAAGTTACATTTTTTTATGGCCTTTCATCATGACATCAGCTTCTTGCAACATCAACATCCTGCACATGTATGAATCGATCTCCAAGACATTCATTACCAAGGTTCTCTTTCTCCAACATACATATCAAGTTCTTCATACCTTATTCATGTAGATGTCATATTTAATATTTCTAGTTATCATATGTTGATCACTTATATTATCTTATGTGACTATAGTTCCATTTTCATGAACTCTCCTTTCTTCCTTCACATAATGCTTTCCTCTGGATATTATTTACATGGTTATTTCATCATAAGAAACATGATTTTCAAGCACCTCATATTCCATATGAGGTAATATTATGTTGATTCCATCTTATCCATATGTAGAATATTTAAAGGCACCTTGTCTATATGCCTTCATGCATCATTTTAGTGGAAGAGATCCTTCTTCTTTTATCATTCTCATGAGATAGAGAATTCAATCATTCTAACTGCAACCATATGATGGCATCATATTATATATCAAATATATACATACCTCTTTGTTCATGTGGTCATGTATACTTCCTTCGACAACTTCCTTTCCTCGCTCTAAGATTATAGTACCTCAACGAACTTGACATGCTACACTTCTTTGCCACCATACCATCATCCTTCTAAATAATGGATCTCACACAAGGTTGAAAGTAGACAATCAGTGAGACATTTGCTTCTTCCAAGAAGAGGGAAATATTCTAACAAATATTGCAATGGAGGATCTTAATGATCCTCATTCTGCAAATCTTCTTTTATAATGATGATGATGTATGATGATTGATTTATCTTTTATATAGCTAGATGATTTTCTCCAACCATATATATTTCTAATTCGGTTTTCCTTATATGATTTCAATGGAGATGCCATGGGCTACTTTATTTCTATCGATATGAATTTATACTCCAACAATGCTTCCATGATTCTATCATGATGTCATATTTATTATCTTATAATGAATCCTCTCATACTTGTGATTCTTTCTATAACTAAAAAAAAGTGAAGGAGAATATCTCAATCATGGTAGATATCTTTCACTTCCTCCTTTAATTTTTTATTTTATAATTCTTCCATTTCTTTGGTAACATGAGCTTCATTTATTTCCTTTCTCTCCTTGTTTTCCTTCTTTAGTTTTGGACAATTCCTTTTAAAGTTCCCATATACATTATACTCATAGCATTGTATTTTTGACACGTCTATCTTCTTCTTTTTCCGAGTATGAAAATTTCCAACCTTTCATTTTATCCTAGCCATTGCAGCATATGCTTTAACTTTTTCATTTGATCCAACGTCACTTTTACCTTCAACCTAGTCTCTTCAATCTTAAATAATGAACAAAGTTCATTGGATGGAGTGGCTTCCTTCTTTCCATAGATACTTGATATAAAGTTTCCCCATTCATCAGGTAATGCATTGAGCACAACGGTGGTCATTTCTTTATCAGACATTATTTATCCTAATTATTTTAGTTGATGTCTTATTTGTGACACCCTCATAAGGTATGAGGTTGTCCCTTCTTCCTTTGATACCTTCATTCTGTATAATTCGGTTCTCAGTGATATAACTTCTCCTATAATGCTTACAAAAAGAAATTCTACCAACTTCTCATATATATCCTTCAATTTCTCCACCTTTGCTACATAAGGGATGAGGGAATCCTTGATTGATTATATGAGGATTATTTGAGCCCTTATTTCCCCTTTCATATCATTTATAAATTATAAAACAAGCATGTATATCTTGGATTCACCCGATCTAACAATGTACTAAAGTTAAATACTGAATCGCTTCTACAAATATTTTGTGGAATTAAAAACACAATTGCTAATCACATGAAGATGAAGAAATATCAATCACACACAACACAGATAATTTCCCGGGGAAAGATTATAGCTAAAAACCCCACTATCTTATATTGTATATTAAGCGTGGATCATGAAACAATTACTACAAAAATCTTCTCACAAGAGCCCTTAGTACATCAGATAATTGTCTCACACCGTCGTATCCAAAACTAACCAACACATAGCTAATTCTCAGCCTCTAGACAGCATGCCTTGCTTGCGAAATTCCTGATGGTATAAATCCTTGAAAGATAGGAATTCTAGCCTGCCTTCACTACACAAGTGTCATGAAAAATCCAATGGGTGTTTTCCTACATCTGTGCAAGCAGATAATCCTACAACTGATAGTCAACCTCCCATTCACCTAGAACTCAACCGGGTCTCCACTGGATCTAACATGCATGAAGCTAATAATAGTAAATCCTCAGTTTCATGTGAGATCATTGATTGTGAATTAATTAATATTTAATTCACTAGATCTCTCACTAGTGTATCTTCAGTTAAAACTAGCATAATTGAATTTAACTGACTTAACTAAGTTAACTTGTTTACAACTTGCACCAACTCATGCACCACTATACTTCAAACTCTATTACAACTAGAATTACTCTGCATGTCCCACCAACCAACCTCTAACTAGAAATCCACTAGCTAACTAAATTTATCACTTTTAGTTAACTCATTCAAGTCCACATTGAGAATATATTACATTTCAATGTCCATATAAGTTAAGGGATCATAAAAATAGACATGCACCCAAAAATAGCATTGTGGGCCCCACCCTAGTCTTGGTGTTTAATGAAAACAACTGCTAAATGAAACCAGGTGCTTAATGCACTAGTTGTGGGTGCTGAATCTTATTTTTGAATCTCAATGTATAATTCGAGAATCCTTGATATTTCTCTTGAGATGGTTTGGTGATAAAGCCCTGTACATATTCAATAACTTCATTCTTTATGAGGATTAAATCTATACTCTTATTCGATGGAAGGAAATTTGATGACCCAACCAATTTGTTGCTTTTGTTGCAATATGAAGTCATGTTGATAGTAGATTCGGACATAATTATAAATATACTTACTTTTCAAGTGAAAATTATCCTAGATGATGTTATCTTCAACTTGACGCCTTCTTGATTTTTTGATGATGATTAATGATGTTTTTCTTCCTTGAATATGACAATATTTTTCTTCTTTGAGATTTCTTTCTTCAAATATGCTTGAGATGTGATACTTTCTTCAAAGAGAGGGAGATCACCTTGATTTATTTTATGATGATGGAAGTGCATCTTCTTTCTTCCTTGGGATGTATAAATTTAGAATATGGAGACTTAAATATGCTTCGAACGTGTAGTACATGTTTCTTTCAGTTGAGGTAGGATCCTTGAGGTCTACTTCTCCTTGTGATTATGTGATCTTTTGAGATCAGTACTCCTCCTTGGCAATTCTTATTCTTATTTAAATATTTTCTTATTCTCTGTAATTTAGTATCCTTATTCAATGATGTAATATTCAAGATTCCTCTTCTTGACTTCTTACCTTAACTTTGATACAATGTTGAGAAATATAGGGAAGCTAGATTAGGCGATTTATATTACTTTGATAGCTATTCATGATGTCTTTTTAATTCAATTGATTAGCTTCTTATTTAAATTTATTATTATTTTGTTTATATAATAAAACAACTACCAAATAATGAATACCAAATAGAAAATAGCACACAAAATGTAAGTTAATATCTAGGTAAAAAACCTCTCCTCTTAAGAGGAAAACCCACAAGAATTCTTCTCTTCTTATAGAATCTTCAAATGACTAATTCCAAGACCTAAGACCCTTGAAAAAGACCCCTCCAAGACAATGTCAACCTTCCTTCTCATTGAAATTTCCTTACACAACTTACAACAACAACCTTTGACCTTCCAACAATAGCTTCGACCCCAACAAATTTTCTAGCAACTTCAATCCCAACAAATTTTCCAACAACTTTGACTTGCCTAGCAACTTCCAACAACTTCAAATTTGCCAAAAAGTTGTAGAAAATTTTACTTTCCCAATAACTTCTAAAAACTTTGTATTTCCGGGCAACCTCCAGCAAGTTTGACTTTCCTAGCAACTTCGACTCGCCCAACAACTTCTAGAAATGTCAACTTTACCAACAACTTCATAAACCCTAACACAAGAGAGAGAGAGGTAAGAAAATTCAATATTTACTCTTTTATTCTTATCCTTGATTTTCATCCTTTCCTTCTATTCTTGCTACTTCTTTCTTCAGGAGATCGAACTTCCTTCTTGATTTTTCCAAATGAGGTTGATTTCCTTCTTGTATATAGGCTTTCCATGGGTACAATTTTCTTCCACAGAGCCGACTTGATCTTTCATGTAGGCTGACTTGATTGACAAGGTATTGGAGGGTCTTTATGACATTTTATACTCTACAAAAAATTTTGTTACAAGATACAACATGCCTAAAGGGGTCTTAGATGTATGACAATGACTCTTTCAACTTCATAATTCTATGACAAACCTATAAGCACTTTATGGGTGATTAACCTACAAATAAATTTACTATGAGCATGAAACCCGTGCATCAAGAATACAAATAATAAATTTATTTTTCTCTTTTCATCAAATACATAAAATCATGATTACAATAGACATTATGAAGATCGAACCTAGTTACACAGTTCAAAAAGGAGGAGGCATTAAGGCAGGTGGTTGGGATACCTGTTGATCCAGGTGGATATTAATGGCCACCCACCTATTTTACTTGGACCCCCAACATTGTTTCTTTCAGTTTCCTCAATTTTAGCACAATTTACTATTTTTTGGCATTTCTTTGGGTCTTTAACTTCCAGAGTCGTTGTAAGGCCTTAAACGACATGTTTTTGGAAAATAGGAAAACCAATAGCCTATGGTAGGGGTTTTCGGCTAAAATTTGTATTCCTTGGTTATATATTTCTAATGAGGTATCATACGCATCAAACAAAGAAAATATGTGAAAGTTACGACCCTTGGAAATTGGTGTACCAAATAACCCAAACGGGGCCCACAAAATTTTAGTGCTTCATCTCCTAAGGTTAGGTTTTTGGATGTTTGGGGTTTTACCTTGTTTCTTAATAATAAAAAGGCTTTCAAGCCTCATTGTAACACATTTTAGAAGGCATGCACCTGCCACATCTCTACTTAGAGATAAGCTACCATCACCTGAGCTAGTTTATTTCCATTCTGCATGTAAACAATTTTCAATACTCAATTGTTAATGAATCACATTTTTTTTGTATCTCTATGTTTCTATTTATATATGTATTTCATTTCATTCTTTCATAAATATAGATTATTGGTATCAAAGAAGTCTGCTCTTTCACTATTTTTCTGTGCATTTCCCCAATGAGGTCAGGGTATAAGGAGTTAGGGATTGAACTAGTTGAACCTTTACAAGACCTTCCTCGCCAACACTGACCACCACCCATGGTGGAATAAAACAAATATGACGGAGAAGGAGAAACTTTAAAAATATTTCTTGAAGAATCCTTCGAGTGACAAAGGAGTGAGATGATGGAAAATTTTTCCCAAATCCTTTGGTGGATGCCCACTGGAGACACATATTCATCCAACAACCACCCTGTAGGTGCTAATCACTTTAAGGTAAAAGTAACTTTTACATTTTCATATTTGAGGGCAAAATATATGTAGATGCCATAGATAAATGATTAAATATGTTGAAATAATATTTTTCAGTTCGTGATTTTTTCGATAGGGAAAATATTAGTTTTGTGCTCCTCAAAGTTGTTGCCCACATCAAGGACTGGTGGGAAAGCTACTGTGAGCAAAGGTATGATAGGGAACCCTCATTGTTTTTAGCCACACTCAATTGGAATTATTTAGGAGATGCGATCAACAATATTACCCTGTTAGGATCTATGAATATAAGTACATAAAATGGAACACACAATGGTAGGGAAGGGACCAAGATGTGTCAGAGTTCAAAAATATTTTTCATACCATTCGCACGAAGTTGGGTATCAAGTACTTTGAGTGATATCTGATACACAAGTACCAAAATTTTATACAAAAATACATCCAAGACTAGATGGATTTCTTGGACATCTCCTCACTTCGCATCACCTATTGATACGCTGTCAAGATCGAGAAGAAATTTAAACAGAAGAAGAGATAATTTGGATCTATGAATCTGTAGCAAGGGAAAGTTTCCCCCAAAATACAAAAAAAAGGACAAAGTGAAGAAGGGGTGACTTGGGAAAACCTGTCGAAGCTACAAGAAAAGAACAACATCATGAAGATAAATAAGGACACAGGAAAATGGTGTGAGTTCCGTAAATACCCCACTCACGACACAAGTGAGTGTCAAGAAAAGAAGTCACTAGTGGCCAAGTTGAAGGCTTCAAATTCATATGCATGTTCTGACTCTGAGTCAAAACCAAAAAATGGGAATGACTAAGGGAAGGAGATTATTGATGTAGAGTCCAACTCCATCATTTCCATGATGAAGGTCTAGAATATTGAGCCCGAATATACAGAGGAGGGGGAGTGTCTCTTCTACTCAGACATGTGGATGAAGGATTCACCATTGCAACTAATTTTCGATAATGGGAGCTAAAATAATCTCATTTCACTAGAGTTCATGAAATGATTTGGTATACTGACCACACCACACCCACAATAGTACACCAACTAGTGGCTTCACCAAAGACAATATCTCTACATCAACCAACAATGTCGTCTTCCCTATAGCATCAAGCCCTTCACAAATGAGGTATTGTGTGATGTTGCTTGTCTTGAAGTTTGTGATGTATTATTAGGCCAACCATACTTGTGGAAGCGTCATGTTTTCTATGGGTCAATTAATAAAACTATTAATATTACTTTGGGTAGTAAGTTATATAGAATACTGGAGGTAGCCTCAACTACCACCATCTCTTTTATCTCTATTGAGCAATGAAACAAGGTCATCACCCAGACCGATATTTTATTTTTACTGATTCGTTCTTAAAGTAAGGGGAAGATCGTGGCCACATTTTTTGCCCTCGTGATGGGTTCCATCGCATAGCAGAAGCAGGTGGATAAGGTCATGGAAGAGTGCAGGTAAATCTTCTCCTCACCCATAGTGGTACCTTCACACTCTCAGGTCAAGAACTTGATTGATCTAACTCTCGAAGCACCTCTACCCAATAGGTTGATATCTCTATTCTCTATTATGGAAAATAAATAAATCAAGCAATAGATCTAGGATTTTTTGCAAAAATGGCACATCTGACCAAGTTCCTCAGCTTATGGGAGCTTGAATGTACTTGTACAGAACAATGATGGGACCTATATACTCTACACTGATTATCGGGCACTAAATAAAATCACTATCAGGAAAAGGTACCCAATCCCACAAATTATGACCTTCTTATCTAGCTCTAATGGGCCAAGTATTTTAGCAAGATTGATTTAAATTCTGGTTATCACCGAGTTCCAATAGAACCCACATATGCATGGAAGACGACATTCAAATTCAAGGATGAACTTTTTGAGAGGTTGGTCATGCCTTTCAGGTTCACAAATGCATATACAAATTTTATGAGGTTGATGGATGGCATCTTGTTGCCCTTTACGAAATTTTTTTGTGGTTTAATAGATGGAATACATTCCATATTTAGTAGGAGCTCGGAAGAGAACTTGCGACACATCTTGTGGGTTCTTCAAACCCTACGATAGCACAAGCTCTATGCCAACTTGGAGAAATGCACCTTTGGTATGGGTCATGTCCAATATCTAGGTTGCATCATTAATGAGAAAGGCATGCATGTGGATCTATATAAGATCCAATAAATTCGTGATTGGTCAGCCCCGACTACTCTAATAGAGCTTCATAACCTTTTGGACCTTTTCATTTTTTATCGAACATTCATGTTGGGATTCTCTAATATCACTTGGACTTGAAGTCAAGTTACCAAGGGAAAATTGAAATCAAAATTTTTCTGGTCTGAGCCCTAGAAAAAGGTGTTTGTTGAGATGGAGAACTTCCTATGCTTTGCACCAGTACTCACAATGTCAGCCCTACAACAACCATTTGAAATTGAGACAAAAACCTCTAACTATTCTATTGGTGCAATTCTCACCCAACAAGGGCATCCGATGGCCTATCACAGTGTAACACTTTCTGACACAATCTAGAAATACCCTACCTATGATAAGGATATGTATTCCATCATGAAGGATTTCTGAAAATGAAAGAATTACATTATAGGGAAGGAGATGGTCATCCAAATAGATCACTAACATGTGCAGTTTATGCAGACAGAAAGGAAGTTGCAGAAATATTATTATTATAAGTAGTCCACATATCTACAACAATTCCATTTAAGAATAAAATACAATAAGGAAATCACTAATCATGTTGTATGTTTCCACAGTCGGCCACCGATTGAAACACTGACCACTATTCTCAACTCTTGTGGCCACGAGACCTATGGACGAGTGCAACTATATAAAAATTATCCATATTTTTCCACAACATAGCAGATGCTAGTGGATGGAAAGAAAGTTCTATACTTCCACCTCCATGGTGGATTATTATGGTACCTGGGCTGCCTTTGTGTTCCTTTAAGTAAGCGTGTGAAGCTTATTTAGGAGGTGCACTATAATTGAGATGCAAAACACTTTGGTGTGGAGAAAAATATGGTTGTATTACATAATTATTTTTACTGGCCAAATCTCTGACAGGATGTTGGAAAATACATCAACTCCTACACTATTTGTGCCATCTCTAAGAAAACTATTAAGAAGAAAGTCGTGTATACTCCTCAACCTAATCCTATCTAGCCCTGGGAATCCATCTTCATGGACTATATGTATGGGATTCCTTCTACCAAGTATGCAAACAACTGTGTATTTATGGTCATCGAAAATTTTTCTAAGATGGCCATATTGGCTACCTGCAAGAAAAGTATCACATTCGAGGCCACTACCAAAATATTATTTGAATGAGTGTGGGTATAATTTTTGGTAGAAATATAATAGAAATCTCCATATTTCAATTGGCTACAACCCTTTGGAAGTGGGCCTTGGATTTCAACCATTATGTCCCCTTGATTTTGCACTGCCTTTTGCAACTACACAGGAAGAATCTTCCCATGTTCAATCTGAAGATGATAAATCCACCAGTTTTATTGAGCACATTTAGCACATCCACCAGTAGCTTCATGGCATCCTAGAGAAATCCAATGCCAAATACAATCAACAGTGTGATAATAATCAGGTACCCCATATGTTTCAGGTGGGAAAAAAAATTGATTACATCTACACAAAGAGTGCCTCGTTGGAGCCCATTGTAATCTTAGACCACTCCAATATGGGCCTTACACCATCACCAAGGTTGTGGGAGACAATTTTTTTGATATCAATATCCCCCCATTCCTTGGATTTCACACTGTATTCACTGTGGACCACCTTTGACCATACTTTCCACCATTATTGGACACATCAGATAATGTTGAGTAGTTGACACCAAAAGAGCTCAGCCTGGACTGCATTGAACATGCCATAACTTATGATATCATGGAAACATATATTAATAACACTCACAAATAAAATATCGAATTGTATCAAGTTTTCAAATTTGGTCAATTTTTGCACCAGGGCAAGTGGCTCACTAGGGACCAAGTTCAGCAAAAATTTTCCCATCTCATGGAGAAGCTCAATGCAGACCTTTGCTTCCTAATATGGGATGACTGATCCAAGTGGATATTAGTGGCCACCACCTATTCCACTTGGACCCCCAACATTGTTTCTTTTAGTTTCCTTAATTGTAACATAATTTACTATTTTTGATAGTTTTTTGGGTCCTGAACTTCTGGAGTTGTTTTGCAGCTCTAAATGATGTTCTTTTGGAAAAAAGGAAAAATAGTGACCTATAGTAATAAGGGTTTGTAGTTTAAAGTTGTATTCCTTGGATATATATTTATAACAAGGTATCATATGCATCAAATAGAGATTATATGCAAAATTTATAACCCCCGGAAGTTGGTATACCAACTAATCACAACGTGGCCTAAAACCTTTTGGCACTTCATCTCCTAGGTTTAGACTTGAATTTTTTGTTTTTTAATTTATTTCTCAATAATAAAAAGGCATTTAATCCTCATTGTAACACAGTTCATAAGGCAAGTAGCCACCACACCTCTTCTGAGAGATAAGCATCCATCACTTGAGCTAGTTTATTTCCATTATGCGTGTAAATACATTTCAGTACATTTTTATTAATTGAATTGAGGTATTTTTTTCATTTTATGCATAATTTTATGCTTATATATGTATTTCATTTTGTTCCTGCATAAATCTGGATCAATGATATCATACTGATTTTTTATTTCTTTGTTTTCTGTGTATGTCCACAACGAGGTCGGGGTAAAGGGAGCTAAGGCTTAAACAGGTTGAACCTTTGCAACACCAACCTTGATAACCCCAATGAACTTAAATGGTTGAAGAAACTAAAGACAAGGCAGCATGATATCATTTCAAAATATTTCTCGAATAAACCCTCGAGTGAAAAAGGAATGAGATGATGGAAAAATTTTCCCAGATCTTTTGACGGATACCCACAAGCAACATGTCTTCATCCAACGACCTCCTTGGAGGCGCCATTCCATTTAATTTAGAAGTAATATTTCACATTCCCATATTTGAAGCCCAGATAGATGCAAATGTAGTAGAAATGGTAGAAGGATATTTTTTGGTTCATGATTTTTCCAATAGGTATAATATTATTTTTGCGCTCGTCGAAGCTGCCCCCCATATAAAGGATTGGTTGGAAACCTACTATGAGCAGAGGGATAAGAGGGAACCCTCTCTATTTTTAGCCACACCCACTTGGAAATATTTCTAAGATTCCATCAAGGAACAATATTATTATATCAAGAGTTATGGAGATAAGTACATAAAGTGGACCACACTACAGTAGGGAAGGAACCAAGATGTGTCGAAGTTCACAAATATCTTTCATACCCTACACAAAAATTTGGGTATAAAGTTTTCTAAGCGAAATATGGTACTAAATTACCATGAAGTTATACACAAATACATCTCAGACAAGATGGATCTCCTAGATATCTCCTCACTTGGCATCACCAATCGATACGTTGTCAAGATTGAGCAAAAATTTAAACAGAAGGAGTGAGACTTTAGATTTCTGAATCCAAAGGGAATGGCTCACCCAAACCACATAACGAAGTACAAAGCAAAAGTGGGGTGACCTAGTACAGCCCGTCAAAGTCATAAGAAAATAAAAAAACCATGATGACAAAGAAGGACATAGGAAAGTGGTGTGAGTTCCATAAGAGCCCCACTCACAACATAAGTGAGTGTTGAGCCAAGCAATTAATGGTGGGTTATCTGAAGGCTTTAGATTCAGATGCATGTCCTGAATTTGAGTCAGAACCTAACAAGGGGAATGATAAATGGATACATAATATTGATGTGAATCCCAATGCCACCATTCCACCACCAAGATCCAAAATATTGAGCCCGAAGATCTAGAGGAGGGGGACTATCTCTTATACTCATAGATGTGGGTGAAGGGTTCGCCCCTATAGTTAATATCGACAGTGGGAGCCAAAAAAACTCATTCCAGCAGAGGTCATGAAGTGTTTGGTCCTACCTACCACACCAAACCCACAATCGTATACCATTAGGTGGCTTCACCAAGGACGAGATATTTGCATCAACCAGTAGTGTCACATTCCCTTCAACATAAATTCCTTCACATATGAGGTATTGTGTGATGTTGCTCATCTTGAAGTTTGTGATGTATTAATAGTACAACCATACTTGTGGAAGTGTCATTTTCTATATGAGTCGAGGGCTCGCAATGTTATTTTTACATTGGGAAGTAAGTTAGACATAATACTAGAGGTAGCCTTGCCTACCACCATCTCATTGATCTATGTTAAGAAATGAAGCAAGATCATCTCCCAGACTAGGAAATTTGTTTTTTTCTTATTCATTCTCAAAGTAAGGGGAATATCGTGGCCACATCCATGGTCCCTGTTCCACCACGCAACAAAAGCAGGTTGGTAAGGTCATGTAAGACTATAAGGACATATTCTTGTCACCCATAGGGGTACCTTCACACTGTTAGGAAAAGAATCTGATCAATATGACTCCAAGAGCACCTTTACTCAATGTTTCGATATACCACCGCTCTATTTTATCAAATGAAGAAATCAAGCAATAGATCTAGGATTTGCTGAAAAAAGGTAACATTTGACCAAGTTACTCACCTTATGGGAGCCCCCTTGTATTTGTATAGAAGAAATATGGGACCTGGAGATTTTACATTTATTATCAGGAAGTAAATAAAATCATTGTTAGGAAAAAGTACCCAATCGCATGGATTGATGACCCTTTTGACCATCTCAAAGGGGCCAAGTATTTCAACAAGATCGATTCAAAGTTTGGTTATCACCAGGTTCTAACAGAACCAACAAATGTATGGAAGACGACCTTCAAGTCCAAGGAGGGAATTTTGAGTGGTTGCTCATGCGTTTCGAGTTAACAAATTCCTCTACAATGTTTATGAGGATGATGGATGACATCTTGTGGCCCATTAACAACTTGTTCATGGTTATATATATGGATGCCATTCTCATCTTCGACAGGAGTTGGGAAGAGCACTTACAACACATTCAACAGATCCTTCAAACCATGTGGTAGCACAATCTATGTTCCAACTTGGAGAAATCCACCTTTGGAATGGGTCAAGTCAAATATTTAGGTTACATCATTCATGAGCAAGGTGTGCATGTGGATCGGGCTAAGATCCAATTCATTTGGGATTGGACATCCCCAACCACTCTAACAGAGCTTCACAAATTTTTGGGCCTTGCAACATTTTATTGTAGATTCATGTTGGGATTCTCTCATATCACTTGGCCTTTGAGTAAAGTTACCAAGGGTAGAGAGAAAGCAAAGTTTTATGGTAATAGTCCCAACAAAGGGAATTTTTTGAGTTGAGGCACCACCTTTTCTATGCACCAGTACTCACATTGACAGACCTGCAACAACCATTTGAAACTATGACAGACACCTCTGACTATTCTATTGGTGTAGTTCTCACCTAGAAAAGGCATATGGAGGCCTATCATAGTGAGACACTTTCTAACACAATCTGGAAATACCCCACCTATGATAATGAGATGTATTCCATCATGTAGAATTGGCAGAAATGGAAACATTACATTTTGGGGAAGGATACGGTCATCCACATAGATCACTAACCCCTGTGTTTATACAAACCCAAGGGAAGATGCAAAACGATCACCCCCAGAAGTGGTCCACATATATGCAACAATTCGATTTGAATATCAAGTACAAGAAGGGTAGCACCAGTCATGTTTCATATTGCCTCAGTTGGCCATTGGTTGCAACACTAACCATTTTTATCAACTCTTGTGGCCACAAGACATACAGATGTCTGCAACTATGTAAAAATTATCCAGAGTTCACCACTACATACCAAATTCTAGTGGATGGAAATGAAGTTTCAATCTTCCACCTCCATAATGAATTATTATTATACCTGGGCCACCTTTCCGTTCCTTTAATTCGGTGCAGAAATATTATTTGTGAGGTGAAGTATAGTAAGGTCATAGGACACTTTGGTGTGGATAAAACTATGGTCATATTACCAAAGTATTTTTACTAGCCAAATTTCTAACAGTATGTTTGAAAATACATCAAATCCTACATTGTGTGTGCCATTGCCAAGCCAACTATTAATAAGAAAGGCTTGTATACTCCTATGACTACTCCTAGCCAACAATGGGAATCCATATCCATGGACTATATGTGTGGCCTTATCGAAATTATGATGTAGATTTTCAAATTCTCATAATTTTTTAATCAAAATCACAAGACACCAACGTACTCTACTGATCTGCTGACATTAGTTCACAATTTAGAACAAAAATCTCTAACATGCAATAAGAAATAACACACATGAAAATTGTATTTTTCTTGGGGAAAGAAATCTGTTAAAAAACCCAATGTCTTCTTGCATTAATATGAGGAATAAAGATGTATTAAAATTTCTTTTCTGAACTGAGCACAACCTGCAAGTGCATAACCTATCTCTCTTAATACTAAGAAGCTCTAACCTAGACTTAGCCAATTTATTACTCTACTTGAGCTCTTATTTCCTTTCATTTTTCCTTGATAGATTAGGCCTCTATTATTTAGGAATTTATCCTAAATCGATTTTTCAATTTGTTAGGTTCATCATCGGACTACATACAACACTTGTACACTTAAGACTAGTCTACAACTAATGTTACACTACCTTGGAATCTCGATCAAGATTGGGGAACTTGAATTCTATACATGCATTAGATATTTTGTGTTGATTGATCAGTTAGCTAGATGATCACTAGGTTTGATTGAAGTCCCACTCCACAACTGACCCTCCACTAGTTCCTTTAACATTTAGAACTAGTTTAACTAAAAGCAACCTTAGATAAGTGACCTTGATTGCTAAAAATTAGCAATAACACATGTTTAACTAAACTCTAAATCCTCCAACTCAAATTTACTAAGTAAAATGGATGATACAAGCCATGTCACCCAATTTTTCTACATCCAAGTTGTTTGTTGATGTGAAAATTCAAATTCTTTCAATTTAATCAAGGAAAAATCAAATTGATAATTTCTTGTTGCGTTTTTTCAACACTCCCTCTCAAAAACAAATGGATTATCAACTACCCCTATTATGCACCCATGGAACTCAAACTTCCTTCTTGACAAGGCTTTTTCAAAATGTCAGCATCTTGTTCCTCTGTTGAAATGTACTGCAAAAACATTATCTTCCTTTGCACACAGTCCCACAAATGGTGATATTGGATATCTCTATGCCTGGATCGATCATGAAAAATAGGATTTTAAAAGAGCTTTATGAAACTATGATTATCACAATATATCACAGTTGGATCCATCATCTGACCAAACAATCCAACCAGTATCTTTCTCATATAGATCGCCTCACATGTTTCTTGAATTTTAACCATGTATTCAACCTTTGTCAAGTTGAGCACCACATATCTTTGATTCCTATTTTACTAGCAAACCACTGTGGACTCAACACTAAAAATCCCACTTGTTGTACTCTTTTGTTCTGATGGACTCCCCACCCAATATGCATCTATGAAGCCACACAACTTCACTCCCTCTGCCTGTATGTACCATAGTCCAAAATGGGTAGTGCCTTTGAGGTACCATAGAACATGCTTATTTTACTTCCGAAATAATTTGGTTGGCCTAACCATAGTTTGGCTTAGTTTGATGATTGCATAGCACACATTTAGTCATGTGTTCAAAAGGTACATCAGTGACCCCACTAGCTATCGATAAATGGTTGCATCCACTTCTTTACTTGAAGTGGCATCCTCCTTTCTCCAATTGGTCGCTAGAGGTGTTTTCATGGGTTTGAAACTCTCCATGTGGAATCTCTATAACATCTCATTTTCATACTTTCCTTGAGAGATAAAGAGTTCTCCATCACCTTTCCATACTTCAAAGCTGAGGAAGTAGTGCATGTGACCCATGTCCTTCATTTCAAATTCTCTTGCAAGTTCCTCCTTGAAATATTCGATCAGTTGTTTATCACCAATTAAAATAAAGTCATCAAAATATAAGAAAATATTCAGAAATTTACCTTCTACCAAGATAATGATAGAGGTTTAAATTTTCTTTACTTTTGGTGAAGCCAAAACTAGTGAGATAGTTATCGATCCTAGTGTACCAAGCACAAGGTGCTTATTTTAGAGCACATAATTCTTGCTTGAGCTTGTACACATGAGGCTCCTGATAAAAAGTCTCAAAGCCTTTTGGTTGATCGATGTATACCTCCTCCTCAATAACTCCAATGATGAATGTTGTATTTACATCCATTTGGTGGATTTTCCACCCCATCTGTCTATCCATAGCACGAATTGATCTAATGGATGAGTACCTTGCTACAGGAGAAAAGGTCTCCTCATAGTCAATACCTTCAACTTGATATTATCCCTTGGCCATGAATTTGTCCTTGTGATTATCTATGCTTCTTTCTACTGTCTAATTTACCTTGAAGATCTATCTTGAACCCATAAATTATTTATCTCATAGTCTTGGGACGACTTCCCAAACACTATTATTTACAATGTATTTGTATTCCTCCACCATTGCATCAACCCATACATGTTTATTTACCACTTCCTGGAAAGGGGATGGCTCATTATCTACAAGCTTAGTCATTAGATCCATGTATCCACTGTACTGATCTAGTGACCTCCTCTTCCTACGTATATTTGAAGGAGCACCCACACTCTCCCTCACATCCTACATAAGTCTATCAGCTTCCCTATTTCTTTTCCTACCTTATATGGATGGTTCTTTTGTAGTGGTTGTCTCCACTCTATGATCCTAAATTTTTGGTTGCTCCAAAACTTCTTGAGGCTCCTCCTATGGAGCTAAAAGTTCCTCCTCTGGTGGGATCTGAAGCTACCTCTCAAGAGAGCACCACATCGCTTTCTCCTCATCAAATATTACATCCCTTTGCAAAACTATAATTCCAAGGAATGGAAAGTACACAAAGTTGTGAGTAGTTTATGTGTAACCCAAAATTACCACCAATTATGTTTTTGGATCAAGATTCTTCCTTGAATCTTTGGAGACATGGTAGTAAATAGATGCTCCAAAAATCCTGAAGTGTGACAAATTTGGATTTGTCCTAGAGGAAGCCTCCTCTGGTGTAATCATGTCCTGAATCTGATGAGGACTCTAGTTCTTCAAATACACTATTGTGTTACATTCCTCATCCCACAAATTTAAAGGTATGCCTTTGTCAAGAAACATTTCCCTCACTGCTCCCATAATGCTACGGTTCTTTCTCTCGTCCACCCTATTATGTTTTGGGTTGTGTGGTTTTGTCATATCTCATCAAATGCCTTATTTTAGATATAAATTTATAAATTCATTAGACAGATACTCACCTCCATTATCTCTCCTAATAGCCTTCACCTTCTTGTCATTTTCTTTCTCCACCAATGCCTTTAATTCTGCGAACTTCGAGAATGTCGCATCTCTCTTCCACATGAATAAGATCCAACACTTATATGAGAAGTCATCAATAAAAATGACAAAATATGTGTGTCTAGAAGTGGGGGATATCGAGAAAGGTCCATATACATCAGAAGGGATCCTTTCTAGAATTGCATGTGCTTTTTTGTACTGATCATGGAATGTGTATTTTTTGTACTTCCCTAAATTACATACCTTGCAACATCTTACTTCTCAAGTGCTCATTTGGGGAGGTTTGTGGTTATCTGTTCCATAATATTCAAGGTGTCGTGATGCAAATAGCCAATTTTTTTGTTCCAAAGTTCACATACATCATGACTTTTCACCTTATCCGCATTAATTATTAATGCATCACAATCCTCCACATATAGCTTATACAGGTTCTTCACATGAATCCTGATATACTTTACCTATCTTGTGGCTATGTGTCTTAAGAATTCATTTTCCTTACTGAAGATCACATCATAACCATAGTCTTCTAAAATTGCAACAAAGATGAGATTTTTCCTTAGGCATAGAATAAACATGACATTCTATAATATTCCCAAATGGGGAAGCAGCAATATGTGAACACAATAATGGAAAGAGCAGTGAATAAATAAATACACCATTACATGAGACAAATGTACAACCATCTTATTATATATATATCAATAAATATTTAAGCACGAGATCTTGAGGATCAAGTCACTCAAGCAATGGAAAACAAGCCTCCAATAGGAGAATATGCTAATACATGAGATACTGCTATACAAGTGCCATGAGCCATGACAGCGCAGTTTTAGGGTAGAAAATGCTGCATAAATATAGATTAATGTGGATATAATTTTATATAGCTCAAACAATGCTAGGAGTGAATATCTAGCCTCCTAGACACTTTTCCAAGAGAACCCGAGAAGGATTTCTAGAAATACCCAAAATACTAAAATGCCAGAATGCAGCCCTAGGGCTGAATAGCACCTACAATTGAATAACTAGATGGAGATGGCTGAATATGATAACTAAATAGATAGATCTCCTCCAATAGATCCTTCAAGTGAAAGGTTGATCCCAACACTGAATATCTCACCATCCAAAACAAGCACTAAAACCTCCACTGCAAATACTCACTGAAATAACTCACTCAAAGAGGGAATATGCACGGTAGCTGGTGGGAATAGGTTTTCCTAGTGCCAAGACGTGAAAGAAATCTCATCAACCTCCCTCACTGATATTCCAAAGATAATAATGCTTCCTCCTCTGAAAAAGTAGCTCAGAAAGTGGGTTTCTCAACCCTCCACTACAACACCCTACAACACAACACAAATCTGAACATAAATTGCATTGTAGCTAAAGACTGAAGCTTGGCTATAATTATGGATGTGTGGAAATGATGGTACAATGCTCTTCCAAGAGGCTACCTCAATGGAAGAGGTGGGATTCCTGCTCGGGAACACCCTGTGCTAAACAACAATGCAAGCTCAACTAAACAACTGAAGAATGCAAGAAGTCATGCAGACCACAAAATCAATAATCCATAACATAACTCACTATGAATACCTTTCCCTCCTTATAAATAATGTGATACTTCTCACCTTGGGTCCCACTCATTAGGGTTTCCACCATCATGGAGTCTTCCTCCCATTCACACTACATTGTCTCTTAATGATGATCCACTCCCTCCATACCAGCGTCATTGACTTGGTCAAACTTGACCTTGTCCAAATGCATTAGCCCCTGTTCACACATGAGGGTGCTTTATCCAGCTATGAATATGATCCCTTTTCACATTAAGAGGGAATTTATGCATATTAAAGATATTTATGGGCATCCCTACCCATTTATTCACCTAACTAAATGACAAGAGAAATTTTAATATTCCAATTAGTTGCATGCTAATTTAGGAATATTACATATCTCCCCTCTCAAATGTTGCTTGTCCTTAAGAAAATACAAGGATAGAACTGAAGAGGCTCCTCTCCTCCTCCTATAGCATCCTCATATGATAAACTCATCCAAGGAACAAGATGTTATCTCATCAATAAATCTCCAAGTTTCCCCTCCCAAGTATGCAAGTTAGCTTTTGGTAACCATCCCAAATAGCTATCATCATGAAGAAGTAAAATACCCATGGAGGCAACAATGGGTAGTCTAGAGGCCTTATTGAGGCATGTAATCTAAAGTATATGGGGAACCATCATTCCCATGTGAAGCCTCCATCCCCAAGCTATCATCCATACAAAATGAGTCACCCTCCAACATGGCAACTCATGAAAGATCTCCTCCACCTTAAGCTCCTGCAAAGTAGGTGGGCTGCATAGTTGAACATGATGGACCAAATTGTCCATCCCATGCTCTCTATCTCTCCACTTATGATAAGTGTAGACTTGCTGCTGAATTTGGGCTGCAATCATGTTGCCTTCATGGAGCAAAAAGGAAATTGGATCCTCAAAGACCCATTCTTTGGTTCTTTCCCAAATCATCCCATATAAAATGAATATGACATTATCCTCATATGGAATCCAATTGAAAAAAGTACTGAAGGTTTCAAGTAGTGCTGGAAGGTACCAACAGTTTTCCAAGTGGCCACAGCGCAGTTTTTCTAACTGCTATTTCAGAAAATAACATGGCAAGTTGTCTCCTAACAAATTTCTTGTTGTGCGTGTCATCACATCTACTAGTAAATAGTAAATGGCATTATATATCAAATAAACATACAGGAAATAGTACAAAAATTTCCCAAAGCCATACAAGAAATGGCTCTCTCCATCATAGATGTTGGTCCCAAAATGACCATAAAGCCCAAATAGAGGCTTGCTATCTTGTGGAGCAATGCATTGTATAGAGATTGTGTTATCACTATTAAAATTTTCTAAACTTGTTCAATTTATACTTGTTCCTAAGTCATGGTATTAGATATGGTTTGAGTCATTTTTATGTTTTATCAGGTCTATGCCATAGGTTAAAAGTCTCATTTCATCACCAAATAAAGTTCATAAACCTTTCTTTACTCTTTAGAAGTCTCATACCACGTTTTGAAAACCATATTTTAACTTGTTTTTTTTTCCTCTTCTTCTTCTTATTATTATTATTTATTATTATTTTTTTTTAAATTTTGAATAAGCCATGAAATCACGTTTTCGTAGCATGCTTAGTGTAAAAAAATGCTTCTGCTCTACGAAAACGATGGTCTTTTGATAGCGGAAAATCCCAAAATCACATTAGCAGCACTACGAAATCGGGGATTCGAAATTTTTTGGTTTAGCTGTCACATTCATCAATTTTGGTTAAATTTTCATGATTACGTGCCAGTCCACGAATCCTCCGTCACGCATGCAACCATCCAAAGCAATTATGAAATCATTATGAGATTTTTTAGGGGTCATTTTTCATTGGTCCTTTTCGAATATGAAAAAGTGTTGGTTATCATTGATTTTGTCTCATGCAAAGAAAATACTGCATGCATATCTATTGTTTGAAAGAGAAGCTCATGATAAGAAACTAGAGCTTTCCTTAGGTTTTCAAGTGAGGCAGAATTTCAATCAAATGAGGCAGAATTTCAATCAAGCGAGGATGAACCCAATTGATGTTATGCCAGCAGTTTCGATACTTGATAATCAAGTGAGTTAGAAAATAATTGCTGGCTGAAGTAAGATTTCTAATCAAGCGAGGCTGAACCAAATTTTCAAGCGAGCCAGTTCATCCAACAAGGAGGTCTATTACAGGTTTGTTGAAGACATAGGGTTTTCAGGAGGAAGATGACAGAAGAAAAGAGAAATCATAGGTTTGGTCACTGTCTGAGAACAGAACCTGAAGGTTTAGAAGCTCTCAGAAGAGATAAATTTGTTGAAGAAGCCTTCAAGAAGGTAAGGTGCTAGAGGTTCTGCAAAAATTTTCAAGGAGGGCATAATCAAGTTACCAAAGAGTTCGTTATTAACTTCACAGGGTCAAACACAAAGGTTGGTTTTCTCAATTGACCAATTTCTCTTGAAGTTATATCAGCAGTCACAGAAATTCCAAAGGGGGAAAGTAGATAGTTCAAGAATTCTAGGTTTGAAATGCAACCCTGCAAAATATTTTTGAAAGAAGAGTTTATGGATACTAATTTGAACAAAGCTATGCCAAGAATTTATGTCAAGGATACATTTTCCAATCTGCTCTACAACATCCAAAGGTACTTCACCTGTGAAGGGAGATACCACAAGGTGTACACTTACCACTTTAAACTCTTATTGCATTTCACAGGAATAATCTCTCTAGACTTACCTTTATTTCTATTTGGAAGTCTAGCCAAGATGGTAGATAAAGTACAGATGAAAACTAAGGCATGTGAAACCACATTATTTCATCATGGTCTAGTCAAGTTAATAGTTTTGCATGAGCTTCAGAAAGTGAATATAGAATGGTATGCATTTCTCTTTTTGAGTGGAATAGGGGTTGAAGGAACAAGTGCTAGCTCTCAAGTCAAAGAAACATCTCCATCAAGGACTACTGAACCTGCAGAAACAAAATCAAGGAGGTTTGTCAAGCTTAAGCCCAGGAAACAGGTTAAGGAACCAATGCTAAACACATCACTGAATATCCAAAGGAATCATAAATCTTCACAGAAGAAGAAAACTCATGTCAAAGAGACAATTCAAAAACAACCAACTAGTAAAAGAACTCAGAAGAAGTTGACTAAGAGTCAGAGGTCAAACAAGAAGGGTAAGGCCGTGGTCACAAATGAAAACTTGGAATTAAGAGGTGATTTGAATGATATATTACAAGCTATTGACATTGAAGAGTCTCCCCTGGTTCAAGTAGATTTCATCAAACTGGATACAGGTGGCAAATCAAAGAAATTGAAAACATCCAAAAAATTAGATTTTGAGGATGAAGTGTCAGAGTTTGTTTTTAAGCCTAGAAAACCCTTAACTAGGCAGTCTAAGAAATTCCAGCAGCCAGACATGTAGATAGACCAAATAGGAGGTGAGGATTAATTTTTTTTTGAAGAACCCATAAATATATCATCTCCAATGCTTGAAGAAGACAGAAACAGAGTTTTTAATACTCAGAGAGAAAATAGTAGTTATGAGGAGGTTAAAGACAAACTCAGACTTGCAAACATTAAAATTGATAAATTGAAGAAGAAAGTGAGAATGCATGTTGTATAAAGGTAAAACTTTGAGAGGTTGAAAGGTCTATGGGAGCTAGAAAAGGTTTCAAACATTGAGTCAATTAGCAGTGAGGATCAATTCTACATATGGACCGTCCCTGCAATCAAGGAAGAAAAGTTCATAAGGATGGTTAATACCAAACTAAGAGCTAATAATAGAAGGCTTAAAAGGCAGGTTGAAGATCTTGAAATACAGCTAACAAAGCCTGAAGATCAACCACAACAAAAATGAGTGTAAACAGTAAGTGACATCTCCTAACACATTTTTGGGGTTATGTGGAAAGATTTCATTTTTGAAATCAGTTCAGAGTTGATTTTTGTTGATTATGAGAACTTATATATAATTGGAAGGATGGAAGTAAAGGTTTGAAACTTAAAATTTTGGAAAAATTTGTGAATTGATAGACACAACATTTTCGTAGCACGCTACGAAACTGCTGTAGGTGTCATGAACAGCAGTTTCGTAGCACACTACGAGACTGCTGTAGGATGTAGTTTGAACAATTTTGAAAGGTTTCAAAGGGAGAAGAGGCTTTTTTTTTTAAACCTCGATGCTGCTGAAGAATGTATAAAGATCAAAAGTGAAGATCCAATGGCAAAACATAGAAAAATGAAGGTTCCAAGTGAAGTTTTCAAAGGTAAAGTTCTGCGTTACGAAAATAGCAGACAGTTTCATAGCACAACAATGTTAATAGTTTTGACACTCCTTCAAAAAGTTTGGTTTGGGCACAGCTAGAAGGGAAAAGTCACATGAGTTTAATAAGACATTGCCACATGTTTTTGAGCACAAGTTGGTCAGCAGATGGTTTGAAGAAACATAAATGAAGCACTATAGCTATTTTTCAGGGAGCATGTTCCTATATTTAAGGGTAGATAAGAGGAAAATCAATATAGTCTAACAACAAGGAGATGGACATCATCAAGTTTGAAGTTTAGGAGGAGCATCTTTCAGATAGAAGATTTAATTTTTAGATAAGGTTGTTAAGTTATAATAAAGAATTTTATTCCTAGTTGTATTAGGACTCTAGAACAAAGAGTTTAACTATCAGATGTAATTAAAAGTTTGTTTTAGCAGTTGATAGGTGTCAAGCTAGCATATTCAATTTTTTCTCAAGTGTTTGGAGAGAATCCAAGAATGTAATGATGAGTCTATAAGAGACAAGAAGTCAAATTGCAGAGGGTTGGAAATTTTCATTAACAAGCATACTGTTTTTTTGTAGTAGAAACTATGTTTTTATATTAATACAAAGATATTGGTTTCATCACTCAAGATTTAGAAAGGGTTATTGATGTTTGATATTCTCATGGTTTTCCTTTTTCAATTACTTGCAGTGGCTTGAATGTATGTTACTTAGAATTCACTGAAGGTGCTCTAACTTACTTCATATGTTCATGAACCGTGTTTATTTTCTGTCCTACTGTTTTGTTGATGCATCTAAACCCTAAAATGCTCTGATTTCCATATGAAGCTGATACTCATGTGTTTTGAAAACACACTTGACTCCATAAGCCCAATATATATTTTTTTTATTAGCTTTAAAACCAATTATCCATTTTTATCCATTTTACTCATAGATTTAGCCATCTAATCCTTATTTAAAAATCATAAACCCATTGAGAGAGCCCTCTTAGGTTGAGGAGGCTAAGCCTCAACTAAAAGTCTGGTTTGAAATAGTTACTCAACGTCTTCTTGATTAGCAGCCTATCAAGGTATGATTTTGAGATAAAAAATGGTAAGAGAATACAAATACTATGTTAGATAATCAATAAATGCAACAACATCATTATTACCATGTACTGAGAGTAGGCTGAGAAAAAGATCCATAATGAGCCCTCCATAGTGGTATGACATATCTCCATGAAAAGGAATGAACAATGTGTTGCATGCAAAGTATTCTCCTTATGCTCAGAGATCCAAGTCAATAATATCATATCATGGTAATATATGTCTCCATCCACTACTCCATCACTCTCATCTCCTACTTGTTCATCAAGTGCATCATATGTGAAGTGATCATGGGAACACTCCATCAGCAAAACCAAGCTCCCAAGTGACAGTGTTGATGGCCTTTGTAATAAGGCTTCTATCATCTCATAGCTCCATTCTTTGACATGTCAAATGTCAAAGTCATCTACCATAATGCTGCTATATATGGGAGATTCCTTCCAGAGTGGAAGTACCTCCTGATCCTCCAAGGCTAAGGAGTATCCCCTTTTCACCATGATAGTGCCATCACCTACTCCTGCAACATCATGCAAAGCATGGGAGAAAATCATCCCATACTCTCCCAAGAGTTTCCAAAGCAACAACAACTCTTGTTACCTCCCCACACCATCATCATATAAACTATGGAGCAACAACATGATGGTTGACATGAAAGATATCACATCACCCCAATACGCCCAAAATCCTTGCTATGATATGATGCAAGCGCCATGCCAAGTTCCATCCACCGACCTACTCTTTAAAATAGAATGTGTCATATGATGACCAAACTCTTTCAAGAGTAACCAACGTAGCCTTGCCTTCTGCTACCCTGTGTCATAAATATGCAAGTGGCGTTCCAACCTCTTGCTCATCAACATCACCCATCCAAACAATGGTGAGTGTCTATCGTCATTCTCAAAATTGGTATCCCTCCAATGGATAATACGATCCTCCCAAATCATATTTCTATCTTTGAATTTCATGGGATGTTGAAGTGGAATATCCTAGAGATCTCCAAATGAAGACCACTCATCAATGACCAAGTTGAATCCATAAGGATCCAAATAAGATGTAGTCAGAAACTTCTCATCAAGATGTGAAGTGCTCATCAAGAAGTACCCATCATAATAATGGAAGATGTCATCCCTCATAAGATTCCCTTCATCAACCATATACCTATCCTCTACTATACATGTAGAAAGGTCATTGGAATGCTCCAATAATGGTTGGACCCCCAACTCATCACTGTTTCTCAATGACAGCGTTGCCGATCTCCATGATGGTGAATATGTTGTCTCAAGATTACGCTCAATGTTGAACACATAGTTCTGCATTGCTCTACTCAGCACAATGTTCATCCTATCCTCCAAAAATCCACTCTCCAACCCCAAGAGTTGTGTGCATCTCAACAATGAATAACCAGGATGACTATTTATCTCCTCCTTGAACAATTCAGGGTTGCTCAGTGCAGTTATGGTCTGCTTCTCCAAATCAGCAATGTGCTTTGACCCTAGGCCATGCAATGGTACATTCCCACAACTTGAAAATAAAATGTGTTGAAATGAAAAGAAATGGGAATATGTGCATACCTTGATAAATGTTGGGAACACCTTGTACTGCTACAAGGGTTCCTTCCTCCGATGTGATGTCTTCCCCAACTATTGATGATGATGGTTTCTCTTCTATGGCTACATCAGTGCTGGTACAAGTCTCCTCCTCCTCATGCTTCTCCAGAATAATGCATGGGACTCTAAATGTCAAGAGATCAAGAACACTTTACAAAGGTGCAAGTGTCCTTTCTCCTGATGCAAGTGCTCCTATAGCAAGTGGTGGTGAAGGCAACTTCTCCTTTGATTTCTTCTTGTCAAGTTTCTTGATCAACCTTTGAGTAAAATATGCATATGTAGTCACTCTTGCATGACATAAATGGTTGAACCACCAAATTTTTTCTTCACCCTCAAGGTTCAATGCTGCAATCTCAACAGCCTCTCTCTCTAGTACTGGATGTAGTAGAAAAAATGCATCCAAATTCATTTCCCAGGCTCTTAGTATACAAGTGGATGACCCATCAAATGTAGGAAATAGAAATCTATTGTTGTAAGGTCTTCTTTCTTCTTTGAGCTAAATGAACTGTGGGAGAGTTAGATTCTCCTTTAAAGCTCTAGGTTGAGATTTATATTCTGCAAGATACTCACCTAGAATCTCATGATCTAAGTGTCCTCCACCTCCATGCCTCTTTTATTATTCCTCAAAAGAAAAGGGCATATTTTATTGCTTTGGAGCTCTATGCAACACCGGTTCTTTCTTCTATTGATAGGAAGTACATGGACCTTCCTCTTCTTGAAACCCTTTATAAGTCTCATTTCATCTCTCCTCTTTCATCTCCTTGACCTCCTTGTAGAGGTTCTTCATAGATCTAAAAAGTGATGAGGCAAAGCTCATTCCTCCCATCATTTTAGATCTCGTTTTCTTCTCTTCTTCTTCTTATAGCATATTGGCTAAAACTCACAAGCTAAGCCAAGATTATGCTCCGATACCACTGTAATATTCCCAAATGGGGAAGCATCAATATGTGAAAAAAATAATGGAAAGAGCAGTGAATAAATCAATGCACCATTATATGATACAAATGTACAACCATATTATTATATATATCAACAAATATTTAAGCAAAATATCTTGAGGATCAATTCACTCAAGCAATGGAAAACAAGCCTCTAATAGGATAATGCTAATACATGAGAAATACTTCTATACAAGTGCCATGAGCCATGAAAATGCAGTTTTAGGGCATAAAATACTGCATAAAGATATATGAATGTGGATCTAATGTTATATAGCTCAAACAATGCTAGAAGTGAAGATCTAGCCTCCTAGACACTTTTCCAAGAGAACTCGAGAAGGATTTCTTGAAATACCCAAAATACCGAAATGTTGGAATGCATCCCTAGGGCTAAATAGCAGTTGCAACTGAATAAATATATGCAGATGGCTTAAGATGATAACTAAATGGATATATATCTTCCAATAGATCCTTCAAGTGAAAGGTTGATCCCAACACTGAAGATCTCACCCTCCAAAACAAGCACTGAAACCTCCACTACAAATACTCACTGAAATAATGCAGTCAAAGAGGGAATCTGTGCTGTAGATGATGGCAATAGGTTTTCTAGGTGCCATGATTTGAAATAAAGCTCATTAACCTCCATTGCTGATCTCCCAAAGGGAAGAATGCTTCCTCCTATGAAAAAGTAGCTCAGAAAGTGGGTTTCTCAACCCTCCACTGCAACACCCTACAACACAACACAAATATGAATAGAAACCACATTGTCGATGAAGACTGAAGCTTGTCCAGAATGCTGGATGTGTGGAAATGATGGTACGATTCTCTTCCAAGAGGATACCTCAATGGAAGAGGTGGGATTCCCGCTCAGGAACACCCTGTTCTAAACAACACTGCAAGCTCAACTAAACAGCTGAAGAATGCAAGAAGTCATGCAGACCACAAAATCAAGAATCCATAACATAACTCACTATGGATGCCTTGCCCTCCTTATAAACAATGCGGGCCTTCTCACCTTGGGTCCCACTCATTATGGTTTCCACCATCATGGAGTCTTCCTCCCATTCATACTGCGTTGTCTCTTAATGATGATCCACTCCCTCCATACCAACGTTGTTGACTTGGTCAAAATTGATCTTGTCCACATGCATTAGCCCCTATTCACACACGAGGGTGCTTTATCCAGCTATGAATATGATCCCTTTTCACATTAAGAGGGATTTTATGCCTACTAAATAGATTTATGGGCCTCCCTACCCATTTATTCACCTAACTAAATGACAAGAGAAACATTAATATTCCAATTAGCTGCATGCTAATTTAGGAATATTACACATACTTGAGCGTGAGAAGGGAGCCTAACACCCTCTTAAATGTGACTATACCAACCCCGGTAATGCTATACCTTCGGTCGCCCCCCATCTCGATGTGCATCTACAAATATTTTTCTTCCATGTCACTGAAAAAGTATCTACACCCTATCATGTGGAATGAGGCACCTAAATCCAAGTACCAAACACTCCGCATGCCTATTCTACCCATGCATGATATAAGGGTAAATTCAAGCTCGAACTATGAAGCCAAGGCTTCACCTACTTTTCCTTCTGATATCTTCTTGCTTGGATTTTTGTGTGGAGACTTCGTGGTGTAATGCCTGAAGTCATGACAATGATAGCATTTAATTTTGGAAAAATTGATGGGCCTCCAAATTAGACATAAATTAAGTCCCATATAACCATCCTTAAACACATTAAACCTCTCTTTTTTCATTATATGACATATTTTTAGTTTTAATACATTCATTAGGAAGGTTTAGAGATAATTGCATATTTTTGCCTAATATTATTTATTTTTGTGGAATATTATGGGTATATTGGGAATATTATGGAGATTTGGAGGCTCAGGTAATCTAGGGACTTTATCCCTACTACAGGATGGGCCAATATTGGATAATAAATCAACAATATATTATGAAATTATTGAACATTTTCTGGAGCTCCAATGATTCAGAAAATGTAGGAATGTGATCCCTGATATTTAATGCAAATTCCTAGTGCTGGGAACCAGATCCACTTTTGGAGGGGTTTGATTTGTCTCCTTTCTAGGATAATTCTTCCTCATTGCTTTGTATGAGTAAAAATTCGAATTTTCCTCTAGAGGCATATATTTCTAAGTCTTCTTGTCGAGAAAAATTGTTATTTAGCATCTCCACTTTCATTTCTAGTAGAGATGTACTTGGATTTATTCAAATAATGAATTTTGGTGTCATTTTTAGCTTCTAAAGCTTGGTATCCTTCATATGAATCTGAGTATCCTTTGGCTTGGCCATCCCAGGAGCCTCAAATCCCTATTGTGCAGTTTAGTTTTCTTCTTTTCACTTCTTATTCACATGCATATCTTATTCTTATTTTTCCTATTTCTACATTTAGTATTCATGATTTCTTTGTTGTAGGTTACATTGGTTAAATTATTCAAGTGATTATTTTTTAAGGTTATTTACAGAGTCACAAGAATGATGCATCCTTAGAACAACTTTGAAAATTCATATTCATCATTGAGCTACTTGGATTGGCTTACTAGTTCAGAAATCTAGAATTTCTGGAAGTCTCTTGTAGGAAAATAGTAGTAATATTCTTCTATTTTTTAGAACGTGTTAATAAAATTCATGTGTGTTCATTCCAATTTTTTTGAGTCTTAAAAAAATTCAAGTTAATAAAAAAATTCACCCCATATAATTTTCACTTTATTAGGTTAGGAATTTGATAGGTTAACTAACTCACTAGTTCTTGAATTTTCAGTTTTTAGAGTAGTAATTTTCTGATAATTTTTAGCACATGTTAGCAAGGGTATTTTTGAGTGATTACACTTGTAATCAAGTCCTAGGATACTCATTAATAATAAAAAAATCCCATGTCATTTTCATTTGATTTTCTTGGGCATTCGACAAGTTATCTCGAGGAGTCGTAGTCCTGTAGAAGTCTTGTAACACGTATAAACTTGACCATATTTTCTCCAAAAATATTGGTTTTTTTTCTCTTAGGCTTGAGTAATGACCCCTAGGCTCTAAATACATGATTGAGAAAGACCGAAGGCCACTTTGATCTTGTCTTTTTCTCATTGAAAATACAATTCTTCAATTAGGATTAGGTGGTCGATTTCTAAATTGAACGATAATGACGATTTTATTATTAAATGCATATGAGTTTTGTTACTCTAGCCAAGTCCCTTTGAACACAGTGATTAAGAGGGTTATTTTCCAAGGAAAATTAGATTGGCATATTTCTATGAATTCATGCCATTAGTATTTCAATTACAAAGTGTTTCTCTTTCATAGGATTGATTTGTTTTCAAAGCAACTTTTACATTATGCAATTCGACTAGTGTTTACATTCTTGCGACATAGCATAGAATTTACATGTATGTAAATAGGCTAATATTTACATTTATGAAACTAGGGCAAGCATCATTTCCATTTCCTGAAAATAGAGTATCATTTCCATTTTTGCAATTATTTTAGGTTTTATTTCATGATATTTACTTCATTGCATCATATCAACGAAAAAAGGACACATTGTATGCTACAGATATAGTGTTGACACCTCTTATGTTTGTACGAACCTTGGGTTCATAATTTATGTTGGTAGCCTAGGATTTGAAACATTCTTGTTGCAATACTGCAGTTCATCAAATTTGTGTGCCATTGTTGGGGAGGTGTCAAAGCATGCATTATTTTCATCCCTAGTTTATCCATTTCTGCAAAAAAAAAATCATTAGGCATATTTCATTTCAAAATATTTCATTGCATTAGCATAGGCTTACTCATTTTTTTTATAAAAACATAAGAAAAAATTCTTCTCCAACACCATTCCTCCCCCCATTTGATCACATGGTGCAGTAAGAACTACATCACCATCCACTTTTGCAGGTAGAAGAAGAGGTGGTAGATAAGTAGAATAAATGGATGGAGATGATGAAAATGAAGAAGATCCACTTCCATTTACCATTCAATATACTTATATCAGTGTTCATATGAATAACATCCCTCCATTTTTCCTTTCCAACTTCCATGGTATGAGGTCAGAGGATCTGGAAACCTTTCTCTTTTAATTTTAAATGATTTGTATATATTTTGGTTACTTACTAAATACTCACAAATTGAGATTGTTTCCGACAACATTGAAGGATAAATCTCTTAAATTGTTCATGCGTTTATGGACTAATTCAATAAGATCATGGAATAATATGAAAAATATATTTCTAGAAAAATATAAAGATCAGAACCTTAAACAATAAATTAGAATAGCTCAAAAAGAAGATGAGAACCTTTAAGATTCAATAGATATATTTATGTATAATGTTAAGAGGGAAAAATTACATCATTTAGGATTTGACATGCTAAAAACCCTCTTACATAGAACCTAGAGATGAGTGAATTGATCTCCTTGCTACCATGAGTAGAGGTGATGTATACCAATTATCATTTGAATAAATTTTTGGAATATTCAAACACATATCAAGAGGAAGGGAAAGATTAAGTCAATCAACATCGAGATCGGTAAATCAAATTGAGATTGGAAATTTGCTTGATAAATTTACAATAGGAATTATTAGGAATCTAAGTGAACAAGTAGAATTTTTAATAATTAAAAATGAGAAAATAGAGGATGTTAATATTTTTTTTATCCATGCATAATCACATGCTATTAAATATTTCCCATTATTGCCAAGGTTGAAGGAATTTTACCAGGAGAACAATCGAGGAAGTCAATCACCAAAGAAACTCTGTTATCTAGCTCCAAAAGGACCATGGTAGCCTAGTCAACTTGGTATGGTGCAAGAACCTAATTCAAAATTTCAAGGTTATGCACAACCATCTCAAAGTAATTGGAACATTCCCTTTACATGTAGATCTTAGCCATCTCAACCCCGAAATTTTTTTTCGAAACAAGACTGGCAAGCATCTTATGGGATAAATCCACAATATTTTCCTCAATATCCTCCATATCCAACTCCATGGTATCCATACCATCAACCTCCACCACAACCATAGCCTCAACCACATCCATCTCAAAGGTCCACTCCCACTCAACTACATATACCACCATTTCCAAACCCAAACAACGAAGTAGCTCAACCCACTTACAACATGGAGGTACAATTTTTCCAAACATATCCTCTTGATCTAAATGGTATTTATCTTAGTTCAGGAAGGGTATTGCAAAAAAAAAATCTCTTGACGTCATTGAAGGACAACATTCAAAAAAAAAATATTCAAGTGAGGATACCAAAGAATCATGGGTTGCACTTGATGGAGAGTATATATCATAATTAGAGATTGAGAAAGTTCCACCATGTTTACCATAAAATCCTTTATGTGCTCAAGAGAATAATCAACAAAAAAATGAATATTTGAATGTCATGGTAGAAGAGGACAAATAAAGTGATCCAAATGTGCAATTTAATGAAGGGCATCACAAGTATATTGAAATTTGGTTCCAGACAATCATTAAGTTGCAATGACACACAGTTCTTCAACAATTCTTGACATCTTAAAAGCAGTTGATATCTCAAATTCAAGTACATGTCAAAGCATAAATTTTGAACCTTCACATGAGTTTATATGTCATATTTATATGAACATGTCTCCATTGGAAGTATTCCTATACTTGAAAGATTTTTTTTTTTCAAGTAGACTAGGATAGGAAAAAAAGAAATAAAAAATAACAGGAAAATAACAAAATCTTAGGTGAAAATTTCTTTTGAGGCACCTGAGATTGGCTCACTGAGTGAAAACCTCCTTGAGGTGATCAGTGGGTTGGAAATAAAAAAGAAAAAAAAGGAAAATATCCTAGGTGAAAACCTCCTTTGAGGCACCTAGGCAGACGTAGTTGAAAACCTCATTGAGGCGGCTAGTAGGCCTCAAAAAAAACAAAAAAAATGGAAAATGAAAAGGAAAAAATAATATTTTCTCCATGTATCTCTCTATGATGAATTCAGGTGCTCTCAAACCTCTGCAATCAACAAGAACAATTTAGCACAAAAAAAAGGAAGAAAAAAAGATCAAAAACCTAGTCAAAGGAAGTCAAATATGGGCTTTCTACCGATTTTCCCAATTTCTCCAACTTGACCAAGGCCATGTAAATCCAACATCCACAACAATTTCCATTACATTTTCCTTCATTCCCACGCATTTCCCACTCATTTTCCTCGTTTTCCTGAAGTGTTACGGGAAATTTATGTTTTGCCACAAGAATGTCAAAATACACAGCGTAGAACTTGTTTTGACCATCTATAAAAAACCATGCATCATTTTTCTGAGGTGTTTCATGGGTAGATGTATAAGGATGAAGGTAATATGCTCAATAAATTTCATAAAATTCTAGTTCATACTTTTCGAGAAATTGAGCTCCATCACCTACAACAGTTTTCCATTTTTCTTGTGATTTGTACATCCATTGGCCAAGATGTTTTATGGGGAGATGAATAATGATTCTGGAAACATGCTCAAATTTTTTTAGGTCAATCGAATCTACCATTTGAGATACAAAAATTAAATAATTTTTCTACAGGTTTGTCTTGTAGTGCTACAGGATTGGCCAAAATCTCTACACGATTGTGATCGATATAGAGAGAGGGGAAATATCTTATGCTTTACTTGGTGGGATGAAAAAATATTTCCACCACACCACCATCATCCATCCTTCACACCATTTAGTCACTTATCCATCCAAAGACTCATCGTTTTCCATCAAAAAACATAATTTTCACCCCTTCATTCACCTTTCCTATCACCAAAAATCTCTCAATCATGCATCTTGAACATCCTTACAAATTATCAAAACCTTTTTAAGTGATATTGGGAAATATGAGAGGTATTAGTATGTTTTTTGTGATTGCTACAGGAAGAGACACTGTCATGTAGTATTAAGCACTTCTCCTGTAGGACCACAACTAAAGCACTAGATCTAGAAGTCAATCACCATGTAGCATTGAAGGATTAAAAACCATGATCATGAGCAGCTATATGACCCCCTATATGGTGCTACAAGATCATCATCGGAGCACAAGAAGTGTCCATTTAGCATATCAAAAATAATGATTCCTAAAGTAGTAAAGCCTTGAAGTAGAAGATCACAGATACAAGCTCCAAAGTGTATTTTATTACCCAAAAAACAAAAACATATAATCCAAAGAAGAGCACCTAAATCCAGAAATACTTGCATCATAAAATTTAAATCAACAAATAACATTTAAAAAAAATTTATTTTCTCAAAGCGATTGTAGGAATTAAGGAGACAAAGAAATGACATCTCAGAAGATAGTAAAAAGTAGCCTAACCCATGTCTAGATATGCCATGCAACCAAAGAAACCAACATATCATAAAGAAACCACCAGGTAGGCATAGGTATGCACTATTCTTCACCTTTCCTATTGAGTGTTATACGGTTTGAAAAAATGTTTTCAATGCACCAAGAGAAGGTTTTATAGGCTGAAGGTGGGAAACGGACTTGGCCACCCTCGAATAATAAAAGTGCAGTTTACTCAACCACTGATGAAATGTGGAAAATTTACAGTGGGGAAGGTGATAATTGCGAGGAAAGGGGAAAAAACTTTAAAAAATAGGAAATGTGTGTAGAGGTCAGATCACCAAGCACACCGAGCTCACTACCACAAAAATAAATAAAAGGACAAGGCTAAAATTTAGTTGTATCGATGCTCATTCCAAAAATAGTTAGAAGGGCTCATTAAGGCATCAAAGGTCAAGCTATATTCTACTAGGGGCTACCTAGGGTGTAACAAAAGAGACACTGAGTTTATTTGTAGGTGCTGCAAGATTGAGCATAATTGCTATAGGAATATCATAAGTGTTACAGGACCGTAGGGGAGATGCTATAGGAATGGGACGAGAGGTGAAAAATGATCCAAACCACCAAGAACCTTCCTCCAAACTCCCTTAAACATAAATAATCCATCCCTATAAGTGTAAGTCCCATATTTTATCCATGCAATTGTGAGTAGAATTCTTCATCCTATAGGGTTCCTGTAGCAAACCCCTATAGAGTTAAATTTCTTTGAAAATTAATTTTCTTACATTAGAAAGGTAGAGTGGGTATAGAGGTAGTTTTTCTTGAAGAAGGGGATATCATCATTCTCCCTCTATGACTATAAAGGAGGCCTTCATTGAGACACAAGCCCTTACCACAACACAACAAGAAGAGACACCAAAATCTAGTGTTAGAGGTAGGAAAGAAGAATAAGAATAGGTATAAGAGGAAAAGGAAGGAGAAAATATAAAATAAGAAGAAGAAGGGAAATAATAAGAAGGAACACTAGAAGCAGAAGAAGATACCCGTTAAGATCCCTCTAGATATTAGAAGGCAGGAAAACAGGGGAGACAAATAAGCCTCTTACCAAGAAACATAGAGTAAGGGGTGCTAGCTACCTTGGTCACATTTATCACAGCTGTCAAGACCAAGAGAAGGAAGCCAAAGCAGGTCCCATTTTACTTTAAGAGGAGAAAGAGCATTAGGATCAAGCAAGGTAAGTATATACCTCCTTCAATACTCCCAATAAAAATTGAAGTGTCGGGTAGCCATGAAGAAAAAAAAAATTGCGATAGGGTGAAAGGAAAATTGAGGAGGTAATTTCTCTTAAAGAAAATGGGAAGAAACTTTTAATACCCATGAAAAGGCCCACCACTAGAGTAGTCGCAGCATAGAAACTCAAGACATAAATAGAGGTTCTAGACGAGACAAATAAGTTGCTACAGGAGTAAATATAGATGCTAGAGGAAGGTAGAAAGTTGTTATAGGTAGACAAAACATTGCTACGGGAAAGTCTTGGACAACTATAGGAAAAATAAGGGAGACCACTAGGGTCATGAATGAGGAATAGATAGGTCACTAAGTTGCTCAGAGGATGAGCAACACTTTCAGTAGGGGGGTATGATGGGCCTCCAAATTAGACATAAATTAAGGCCCATATGACTATCCTTAAACACATTAAACCTTTTTTTCTGCATTATATCACATAATTTTATCTTTAATATGTTCATTAGGAAGGTTCAGAGATAATTGCATATTTGCGCCTAATATTATTGATTTTTGTAGAATATTGTGAGAATATTGGGAAGATTTGGAGGCTGAGATAATATAGGGACATGCTCCCTGCTATAGGATGGGCCAAGATTGGATAATAAATGAACAAGATATTATGAAATTATCGAAAAAATTCTGGAGCTCCAGTGATTGAGAAAACATAGGAATTTGTTCCTTGTCATTTAATGCAAATTCCTAGTGTTGGTAACTAAATCCACTTTTTGAGAGATTTTGGATGGGAAAGATACCTCCTTTCAAGGATAATTCTTCCTCGTCACTTTTTGTAATTCCCAATTCAAATTTTTCTCTAGAGATAGATATTTCTTAGTTTTCTTGTGGATAAAATTGTTATTTAGCAGCTCCACTTTCATTTCTAGCAGAGAACTACTTACATTGATTAAAATAATGAAGTTTGGTGCCAATTTTTATCTTCTAAAGCATGGTATCCTTCATAGGACTCTGAGTATACTTTGGATTGGCCATTCAAAGAGCCTCAAAGCCCTATTTTTCAATTTATTTTTCTTCTTTTTCCTTCTTATTCACATGAGTCTCTTATTCTTGTTTTTCCTATTTCTGCATTTTCTATTGATGCTTCCTTTATTATAGGTTACATTGGTTAAATGATTTAAGTGAATTGTTTTACATGTTATTTACAGAGTCACAATCATGATGCATCCTTATAACAACTTTGAAAATTCATATTTATTATTGAGCTACTTGGATTGCTTTACTAGTTTACAAATCTTGAATTTCTGGAAGTCTCTTGTCGCAAAATAGTAGAAATTTATGCCATTTTTTAGAACGTGTTAATGAGATTTATTTGAGTTGATAATACTTGTCTTTAGGCATAAAAAATAACAAAATTTACCCCATAGCATTTTGATTTGATCAAGTTAGGAATTTGATAGGTTAACTAGCTCACTAAATCTTGAATTTTAGGTTTTTATAGTATTATTTTTCTATTATTTTTTAGCACACTTAAAAAGGGTATTTTTGAGTGATTCCAATTGGAATTCAGTCCCAAGAAATCCTAAATAATAAAAAAAAATTCCATCTCATTTTCATTGGATTTTATTTAGAATTCCACAAGTTATCTCAAGGAGTAGAAATCCTAAAGCACGTGTAAATTTGACCAGATTTGCTCCAAAATATTGGTTTTTTTTTCTCTTAGGCTCTAAATCCATGATTGAGGAAGACCTAATACCACTTTGAATCTTCCTTTTTATCAATCCAAATACAATTCTGCAATTAGGATTAGGGGACAAATTTCTAAATTAAATAATAATGATAATTTTCTTATGAAATGCATATGAGTTTTGTTACTCTAGCCAAGTCCCTTTGAACACAATGATTAGGAGGGTGATTTTCCCACGCAAAGTAGATTGGCCTATTTCTTTGAATTTGTTACCTTTCAATTCCAAAGTGTTGTTCTTGTGTATTATTAGTTTCTTTTCAATGCAATTTTTTACATTTTTTAATTAGACTAGTGTTTATATTCTTGCAAGTAGCATTGAATTTACATTTATACAAATAGCCTAATATTTACATTTATGCAACTATGAAAAGCATCATTTCCATTTCCTGAAAATAGAGTATAGTTTCCATTTTTTCAATCATTTTAGGCTTTATCTCATGATATTCACTTCATTGCATCACATCAATGAAAAAATGACACATTGTATATTGCACATATAGTGCCGACACCTCTTAAGTTTGTACGAACCCCAAGTTGATAATTGAAGTTGGTAGCCTTAGGAATTTTATAATTATTGTTTCAATATTAGGGCTCATTGCAAATATCTCTTCTTGTCCCCTTGCCTAGATTTTGGTTTGGATTGATATGTCTTCCCTTTCCCCTTCTTTTTTCTTTCCAGCCAATGCAAATTTTTCTTCATTATTTCCCTTGGATGAAGTCCCGTATCTGGTATTCCACCTTATTTCCTCTGGTACCAAATTGGACCATAAGCGCTCCCAATTCAGTATTTTCTCCCTCCAATCAATTAATCTTGATAGTTACACCACCTCTTGGGAATTCCCAGAAGGGATAGGCTTACCAAGTCTTCTTCAGAAGCATTTACACCAACCCTGCCATGTTCATAACGACATTGTGTGAACTTTATATGATACTGTGGAATAGTGTCATTATTCTGCATCTTAATGCTTTAGAGTTTATCCTTGAGCTCCAAATTCCTATGGTCATGATTATTATCGAGAAATTATGTTAGTGCTTTCCACATTGTGAATGGAATTTCCTTTTCATGGAGATTCAACACAATGTGATCTCGTACTCCCTCTAATATTATTCTCCTCGCCTTAGCTACATCGTTCTTCCACTGAGAAAGGTTATGGGAATTAGATTCTGGTGGTTTTGCAACATATTCCTTGATGTATTCTAGCAATTCATTGTCATCCAATATCACCTACATGTGATTCTTCCATGCAACAAAATTATAGATGCCTTCCAAAGCATACTCTAGCCTCAGTCCATTGAAGGCCATATTCTCATATCTGAAGATATCCTACTACACTGAACTCCAAATTTAAAACCTCCTCAGAAACAAATTTGAGATTTTTCTCTAATGTGAATCCTACTCTGATACGATGTAGAAATTGTGATATATATTTTCAGCTACCCATAATGTTTTAATCAGAATCACAATACACAAACCTACTCTATTTCTCTAAGGACATTAATTCACAATTTAGAACAAAAATATATAACCTGCAATAAGAAATCACACACACACACACATGTTTTATTTTTCTTGGGGAAAGAAATATGCTATAAACCCCAATTTATGATTGCATTAATCTGATGAATAGAGACATATTACAATTTAGTTGATCAACTAAGAACAACCTGCAAGTGCATATCTTATCTCTCTTCTCAATGAGAAGTTCTAACCTAGAATTAGAAAATTTATTCCCCTACTTGAGATCTTATTTCCTTTCACTGTTCCTTGAGAAATTAGGCCTCTATTATTTAGGAATTCCTCTAGAATGGATTGCCCAATTCCTTAGGTTGATAATCATACTGCATGCAACAACCATACACTCAAGACTACTCTAAAATTCATGTTACACTGCATTGGAATCTCCACTAAACTTGGGGAACTAGAATTCTCTCCGTGCACCAGGTATTTTGTGTTGATTGATGAACTAACTGGATGATAATTGGGTGTAACTGAAGTCCCAATGCACAATTGACCCTCCACTAGTTCCTTCAACAATTAGAAATACTTTAACTAAAAGAAACCTTAGATAACTAACCTTGATTGCTACAACTTCACATGCTTAACTGAACTCTAACTTCTCCAACTTGAATTTACTAAGTAAAGTGGGTGACAAAAGCCATGTCACCCAAGTTAACTACATCCAAGTTGTCTGCTGATGTGAAAATTTGAATTTTTTCAATTTAATCAAGGAAAAATCAAATTGAGAATTTCTTGCGGAATTTTTTCAACCGACCTTCCTTCTACCAAGCATGGAAACGACTGTGTATTTGTGTTCATCAATAGATTTTATAAAATGGCCATATTGGTTTCCTGCAAGAAAAGCATCACATCTAAGGCCACCATGAAATGCTTCTTTGAATGTGTGTGGGTGCATTCTAGGATCCTGCATACCATTATATCATATCGAGATAGAAGGTACCTAAGTGTGCTTTGGTTGAGAATTTTGTCATTTTTGGACACTAAGCTCACCAAGTTGACTACATTCCACCCCCAGAATGATGGAAAAACAAAGGTCATAAACATGATAAGTGTGCACATACTATAAATGTACGAATCTAAGCATCTGCAGACATGGGATGAGAATATTTCCTATGTGCAACGCAGATATAGCAAACCTCTGCATAGCTTGATTGGACACAAACCCTTTGAAGTGGGTATGGGATTTCAACAATTATATCCCCTTAATGTTGCATTTCCTTTTGTAAATACATAGTGATCTGAAAGGAGTGTATTAGTTCACTGTGCCAAGTGTCCTTTCAGTAATAAAAAACATGTACAATTTGTCTCCATTTTTTTGCTTAAGGAATGAGTATTTTAACCATGAAACATAGATGAATTTGTGAGTTTTAAGCATGAAAATAAGCCTAAATAACACTGTACAGTAGTGTATAACAGATAAAAAACATCACACATAATTTTTACATAGTAGGCATGATGAAGCATTTCATCCCTCCTGGGCTACATATGTTGGTCCAGCACCCAATGGCATGTGCCTCTTTGTCATTATGCTCAAAATTGCAAATACATGTGTTTACAAGCCTCCAATGACTATTTTCTCTGCACAAATAGCTCCAGCATGATCAAATTAGTCAAGGTAGACTCTTGTTTTACCCAAATTGGTCGAAAATTGACCTCCCAAGGCTTTTTCCCAATCTTAGCTACAAAACCTCCACTAAAAGTGGATAAATGCAGTTAACTGTAGCTAATTTTGAAATTATCCCTAAATTTTAGGTCGACGCCAAAACTCTCGCCAATATTGATCGTTTGAATTAAAGGCTAGTGCGTAGGGAAGGGTGGTCACAAGCCAAACCCCGCCTAAAACTCCACGATTATGGTTTTAAAATTCCACATTGAAGTTGGAGTGGAACCCGGAGGAATCAACGTTCCGAAGGCTTTTTACGAAATCGTCACATTAACTTGTCACCATACCACACATGTGATAGCATCATATTCCACTAGATGTCATGGTATAAGTAAACTGTCATACTGAATTTTTATGTCATGGGGTTCCATGTGACCACATCCACGAAGCCATCGGAGAATAGTTTGGATAGTCGTCGGTGGTAGCCATTGGTTCTTGGTCCGAAGACATATGGGGAGGGGGCTGGCCCCCTCCAACCCCCAATCATCATGCAGATAAACCATAAGATAGTGAAAAGACCATGGTTGGTTAAGATCCAATGCATAGAAGAGCTGGTAAGAAGGTTTGTTGGCAGACAATAGGTCATGTGTTTGACCCCCAATTCACCATAATAATTTTGTTACAAACTCCCATGCGTCTTTCTCTGCTAGACTTGGAGCTTGTCTCCATTTAGATCTCTGCCACAATAGATAGAAGAGCTCCTCCATATTTAATTGAATCTGCCAATTAGTGGGTTGCAAACTTTAGGATATATATTTGTGTGTGTGTGTGTGTATTATATGTCCAATTTAATCCCACCATAACCCTTAGTTCATTAATAATTTGACTATCCAATGACTATCTAATTAATTCCACCTACTTTCCATGGGGGGGGGGGGGGGGTTACGTGGAATGCCATGTGGCCTTTTCCCATTGGCCATCAAAAAATGACATGCCAATCATTAATAAAATTAACTTAGACTTAGGAATTAAAAAAAACCACTTCCTAGTCATCTTCAGTAAATCTGACAATGCCACTTGGCACGATGTCATTGGATACTTCTGTGGAAGAATTAATGCATTGTTGGCTGGACCTGCCACATTAGCACTGTATCTGTTCTGCTCATTTTTTTTTTCCTATTTTGGAATACAGATAGAATGTGATATCTCCCTCATACAACATCGATTTTTCGAACTGTTCATGGCACTGGAATCGCAACGACAAGAGCTACCTGGTCGCTCAGGTTCGGTACAGTTTTGAGCTTCAATTTTGAGCATAACAAATGATCTTTACTGAGTAAATTCATCACATTCGCCAATAGGTCATGAGATCCTGGATAAATCCAATGCTAAATACAAATAATGACATGATCAACATCAGGTTCCCCATGAGTTTCTTGTGAGCGACAATGTTTATTTATATCTACATAAAGAGTTCCTCACTAGATACCATCGCAAGCTTCAACCACTCTAACATGCACCTTACACCATCACCAAGGCTATGGGAGAGAACTCTTTTGAGATCAGTCTCCCCCCATTCCATGGCTTTCACCCTTTATTCAATGTGGACTGCCTTTAACCATACTTTCCACCATTATTGGACACATCAGGCATTATTGAGTATTTGACACTAAGAGTCAACTTGAACTACATTGAACAAGCCACAAATTATCAGATCATGGATACACAGATAAAAAAACACTCGCAAATAGAATATCCAACTGTATTGAGTTGTAAAATTTGGCCAACTCTTAGAGCAAGGCAAGTGTCTCACCAAGGACCAAGTTCATTATAAATTTCCCCATCTCATGGAGGTACTCAATGCAATGGGGACCATTAATCCAAGTGGATATTTGTGGCCACCCACCTATTCCAGTTGGACTCCCAAAACTGTTTCTTTTAGTTTGCTTAATTTTAGATCAGTTTACTATTTTTGGCATTTTTTTGGGTCCTGAACTTCCTCAGCCATTACGAGGCCCTAAATGATGTTTTTTTTTTGGAAAATGGGAAAATACATATCTTGTGGCATGGTTTTGTAGTTGAAATTTATATTTATCAGATAGATATTTCTAACTAGGTATCATACACATGAAATGGAGATCATACACCAAAGTTATGACCCCGGGAAGTTGGTGTACCAACTGACCCCAACGGGGCCCACAAAATTTTGACACTTCATCTCCTAGGGTTAGTTTTATGGATGTTTTGGTTTTTCCCTTTTTTCTCAATAATAAAAGGTTCTGTGAGCCTCATTGTAACACAATTCAGAAGGTATGTAGCCACCACATATCTTCTCATAGATAAGCTACCATTGCCTGAGCTAGTTTATTTCCATTCTACATATAAAAAAATTCAGTAATTTTTTATTAATGAATTGAAGCTTTATTTTCATTGTATCTCTATTTTTTTTTTATATCGATATTTCATTTCGCTCTTTCATAATTTTGGATCACTATGGTCTCCATCCTTTTGAGGGGCTACCACATTGAGGAGGTTGGGGTTGATATGATTGAAAATGTTGAATGACAGATTGAGGAGGAGGATAAGACCAAGGTGGAGGCATGAACCATACTGAGTAGTTTGGAGGATACCAAGATTGAAAATTTTCATTATGACTTGAATTTAAAGGAGGATAGTGTATTCCTTTCATACCTTGATAATATGGCCAGGGGCCTTATGTCCTCCTTCGGTTGAAAAATAAAAGTTTCTCCATGCCTCCCTTTTCTCCTTAATACACCAGTTTCATACCTGGAAGAGATGTAAATTTTCCATTTCAATTATTTTCCTCACATCCAGAGAATATTTTAATTATATTCAATCGACACACATTTCTAGGGTGTTTGTTTTGGTGCATATACGACAAAATATGGCTAATTCCCTTTCTACCTCTTCTTGTTTCTTCTTGATCTGCATGGTGTTCATATGTAAGGAAAAAGTGAAGATACCTAGAATGGTTTTTGAGCATTGTTTTGATTTACTCATAATTGAGTTGATAAATATCTCCATTAGATAGAAAGTTGAGGGTCTCCATCAAATCTTCTCTGAGCCCTCGAAGTATGTTAATATGGATCCTCAGGAAAAAATTACCTCCATTGGAAAACCTTCCTCATTAATAAAAACCCCTATTATCCCTTGGAAGAATTTAATATGGTCAAGGAAAAATATAGTTTTTAAGGTGAAACCCACATGTGCACAAAATTGCAAGTCGATGTGGGCAAGCTAATTCGGCCTCCTAAGATTCATATAAATATAACATATGTCACATTACATTGGAGCATCCTCATCACATTCATTTCTTCTCTTCCATGGCTCATAGAGCTCCGAAATTGTACATTTGAGGCTACACATGTGAAGGAGGAGAGAGAAAATCTTATTGACCAAATTTGACTTATAGTTGGAACCTTTCACTAGCATTGACTTGGAATGTTTTGACTTGGTTTAATTTCATTTGACTTTGGAAAATAATTTTTTTGGAAGACTGAATTGTTTGTTATCTTCCTTTTTATACCGTTTTGTATTCGTGTCGGATGGTCCCATACTTATCTTGGTGCAGAGAAGGACAGATACACCTAGATTGGAAAAAGGAAATAGAATCAGATGTTGCCAGTGCACTAAACACCCTCGGGCAAAGGCAACATTAGTGGTAGCATTAGAAAATGATCCCTTTCGTGGGTGCAAAAATAAAAGTGATGGAAGAAAATGGAAAGTAGGGCCCTTTCTTGAAATCCGAAAAGGTGTCGGGCGTATCATCGCTCATCACGACCCAGAGAACCCCTGGAATCATTATGGGGGGAGCTAGCACAATGAATATGTTAGTTATACACCAAATAAAAGAAAATTAAACGAATTTGATCAATGGATTGATGGCCCAAATTAAATCTGAGGGGTCTTAACCCAATCCCACCTCTCGCTTGTCCACTTGTCGAAGAGAGGTGGAAACCACACCCACCACGCCATATGCCAGGGTGCCATCAACGTTAGCAAGCAAGATTTGTAGTAAAAAATGAATGTATCTCCTACAATTGTCAGTTTTTCACCTTCCCAACCACCTTCCACCATGTGTCGCCCCCTCATGAGCTTACCTTACATGACGTTGCCATTTCTCCCATGTATAAAAACCTGACCCATTAGCCATTTGAATTCAAAATTATATCTCCCACAATCGAGTCCCCCACTTGCTCCACTATTCTATGATGTAGTTCTCCCATCATACATGTTTATAATCTAACCCTAATATATGAATCAAAAAATTTGTGGGCCCCGTTGGAGAAATTTTTACATCAACTTACCGAGGTCGTAAATTTGGCATACGATCTTCGTTTGATGTGCAAAATACCTCGTTAGAAATATATATCCGAGGAATAAAAAATTTGACTATAAAAATTGATTAAAACCTCATTTTTTCCTATTTTCCAAAAAAACATCATTTAGGGCCTCAAAACGGCTCCAAAATTTGAGGACACGAAAAACTGCCAAAAATAGTAAATTGTGCTACAATTAAGGAAACTGAAAAAATGAAAGACACAATGGTGAGGTTCTAAGGAAAATAGGCGGGTGGCCACCGAAAATCCAAGTTGATCAGTCCTCCCCCATTAGGAACCAATGGTCCTCATTGTGTTTAGTTCCTCCTTGAGATGGGGAAAATTCTACTGAACTTGGTCCCTGTTGAGCCACTTTCCTTGGTGTGGGAGTTAGCGAGCTTTAAAAACCCAAAAAAGTTGAATCTTCTGCTAGCAATTTTTTTTTATCTACGTGTCCATGATCCAATTATTTGTGGCCTATTCCACATAGTATGGGTTCAAATCAGTTGGAGTGAGTTTTTCCACAATGTTAGATGTGTCCAATATTGGTGGAAAGTATGGCTGAAGGCAGTCCACATTGAACACTGGGTGAAGGCCAAGGAATGGTGGAATGTTGAGCTCAAAGGAATTGTACCCTACAACCTTGATGAATTTTTATGATCCATATCAGAGTGGGAGAAGCTTGAGGTATGTCTTATTGAGGCACTCCTTCTATAAATGTAGCCAAACTTTGTATCCCACCTTGAACTTGTGTGGCATCTGAGGTTGATCATGTCACTTCTTGTACTTACCATTGGCTACGTCCAATATGTCATGGAATTTTTGGATGATGTGTTGAATTTACTCAATTAATTTGTTTTCCTTGTTTTCTTCATACTAGACATGAGCTGAATCTTCCTGTGTAGCTGCAAATGGTATGGCCACATCCATGGGACATAGTGGCTAGAATCTCAGCCCCACCTGAAAGGGGCTATAGATAGTTGATATATGGAGAGATTTTTTGTAGATATGATACACATAGGGGATACTCTTATCCCATTTGTTTCAATGCATCTATTTTTACATGTGCAAAATTTGTATGATCATCATTTTGATGACCTCTATTTTTTCCATTAGTTTCAAGGTGGAAAGTCGTGGACTACGTGAGCTTGGTATCCATCATTAACCATAGAATTGACTAGAATGTGCTTGGGAACCTACTATCCAGGTCTGAGATAATGGACTATGGGATCCAAAAGTGTACCCACACTCGTTCAAAGAATAGTTTCACAGTGGCTTCTACAGTGATGCTCTTCTTATAGACCGCCAAAATGGCCACCTTAAAGAATCTTTCGACGACCACAAAAATATTGTCATTATCATTATTAGTAGAAGGAAGGCTCGACATGTAATCCATGGAGATGGATTCCCAAGGTATCATAGGATAAGGAAGGGGACTATATAGGCCTTTCTTCTTGATGGTCAGTTTGGAAATGGCCCAGGAAGTGCAACATCTGATGTAATTCCCAACATCCTTTCGAAGGTTCAGCCAATAAAAATACTTCTGCAACACTGCCACTATTTTCTCTACCCCGAAATGTCCAATGACCCAAATGTAGTTTTATTCCAAAATCATCTTGGCACACTCGCTTGAAGGAATACATAGGTGTCCTAGGTGGCATAAAAATGCATCCTGGAGGTGAAAATTTGGAACTTGCTTTCCTTTCGGGAGCATCTGGTATGTGTTGTTTAATTCAGGATTGCTCTTGTAGAGATGCAGCCATTCTGAAGTCTTGTGCCGACAAGAGTCGAACATAGTGGTCAGCGCCATGAATAGTGGTTGACTAAGGAAATCTACAACATTGTTGGTGCTGCCCTTCTTGTAATTAATATTCAAATGGAACTGTTGCAGGTATGTGGACCATTTATGATGGTGATAATTCTATAACTTCCCTTGTGTCTCGATAAAATACAGGGGTCAGTCATCTGTGTGGATGACAATTTCGTTCCCCAACATGTAATGCTTCCATTTTCAGGCCTGTACAATGGAATACACATCTTTGTTATAGGTGGGATACATTCAGAAAATGTATGAAAGTTTCTCATAGCGATATCTCATTATATGTCCATGTTGAGTAAGAACTACACCAATAGCATGGTCAGATGCATCTGTATCAATCTCAAATGGTTGATGCAGGTCTAGTAATGTGAGCACTGGTGTAGAGCAGAGGAAATGTTTCAACTCGATGAACACCTTTTGTTGGGATTCATACCAAAATAACTTTTCTTTCTCTCCTCCCTTGGTGAATTGACTCAAAGCCTAGGTGATATGAGAGAACCCCAACATGATCCTACGGTAGAAGTTGGCAAGACCCAAAAAATTTTGGAGCTAGGTTAGAGTGGTTGGGGCTAGCCAATCCCAGATGAATTCTATCCTGGTTGGGTCCACATGAACCCTCGGATCATCAATGATGTACCCCATATACTGAACCTAGGTCATACCAAAAGTGAATTTCTCCAAATTGGCACACAACTTGTGTTGTCGCAGTGTATGGAGGACTTATCGAATGTGGTGGAGGTTCTCTTCCCAACACTGGTTGAAGATTTGGATGTCATCCAAATATACCTCAACAAATTAGGTGGTTAAGGGTCACAAGATGATGTCCATTAGCCTCATGAAATTTGTGAGGGCATTCGTCAATTTGAAAGGCATGAACAAACATTGGAAAAGGCCCTCCTTGTATTTTAAGGCAGTCTTCCACACATTGGAGGGTTTGATTGGTACCTGGTGATAGCCAAACTTCAATTCAATATTGCTAGTATTTTTTCCTCCTTGAGCTGGTCCAAAAGAAACATCAATCTATGGGATCATATACCTATTCCTAACAATGATATTATTCAGCACTCGATAGTCAATATAGAGTCTCTAGGTCTCGTCCTTCTTTTGTGCCAACACGACTAGACTCCTATAGGGTGATGAAATTGTCCTAATGTGCGCTTTCTATAGTATATTAGGAATATTCCTCTTAATTTCTTCATTATACATAATAGAGAGTCGATATATCGGTCCATTGGGTAGTGGTGCGCCTGGGATCAGATTGATGAGGCACTTAACCTGACAATGTAGAGTTACCCTTGTGGGTGAGCTGTAATGTCCATGTACTCTTTAACGACCTTTTCCATCTATTTTTTTCATGGGAAGGAGCCATTTTTGGAAGTTGTGGCCAAAATATTCCTCTTTCCCTAAGGGCTAAACATAAGGAAAACAAATTTCCAATTTTGGGAAATGATATTACTACATTTCTTTGCAGTGATCAAAGATATGGAAGTAGGTGGTGCAACCTCCAGTATCCTATATAAATTATTTTCCAAATTAATAATAACAGTGTGAGGCCTGGACTCATAAACAACATGTCGCTTTCAAAATTATGGTTGGCCTAATAATACATCACAAACCTCAATAGGAGAAACATCACACAATACATCATCTGTGAAGGGATTGATGACATAGGGGAGGCGACGCTATTGTTTGAAATGGAGATCTTGTCCTTGGTGAAGCCACCCGATGGTATGTGACTGCAGGTGTGCTCTAGTCGGTAGGCCCAGCCACTTCACGACCTCTTCTTAAATGAGGTTCTTTTGGCTCCCATTGTCAAAAATTAACTACAAAAGAGAATCCTTCACCCAAATCTCTGAGTGGAATAGGTGGCCCCCTTCCTTTGGATCTTCACGCTCATCCTTATAGATCCTGGTGGTGGAAACTGGTGAGCCCTAGTATTGCACCAAGAGTGTTGCAAATCCCAGGGGCTACCCTACTTTATCTTATCAACCCGAGGTTCATACAAACTTGGAGGTGACAGTGCTATATACATAATAGATGCATTCTATTAATGTCATCCTCTTCTGCTTTGTGAAAGGGTGCTATTTCTAAGGGTTCTTAGTGAAGTATGTCAGACTTTAATGAAACGAAACTAAGTTGTAGAAAGGAATCTAAATTAAATTGATTGAAAATAAATGACATGAAGGAAACTAAACTAAATTGCAGAAAGGAAAGGATAGAAAAGAAACTAAACTAAATTACATTGAGTTGTCCAAATGGCTAAACACACTCTACTTAACTTATGATATATCTACCATGCTTCTAACCATGCAGCTATTCATTATCTAATTATAACTGAAAAAGTGTTGATTGCAGTTAGGAGGAAAAAGGGCTAAAGGTGCTCATGGAAGTCTTAAACACATGAAATAAGGCTTAGAGGAGGGAGAAAGGTGTTTTGAATTCATTATAGCACATAATGTGGAAAAAATGCTTTGGAGTGGGAGGCTGTGGAAAGTGCAATGGAGGGAAAGGTCACGAAGTGCAAAATGCGATGGGTTAACGGCTGCGATGAGCGAAATGCAAAATGCGAACAATAAAGTGTTGTGAAAAGGTAAAATCTGCGGGATGTGATTGAGATAGGGATGACGTGGTGGTGGGACTGGTGGCAGAGCATGATCGCAATATTGCAATCAGCAAGCGGGAGCTGTAAATGTTCAAGGGAAGAGGGAAACATTTTTATTTGCAATTGCGATGTGGCGGGGTACGAAGCGATTATCGCAATCAGCGAAAATGAGAAGTAAGTGTTAAAAAGAAAAGGGAAACTTTGTGATTCTTGATTGCGATGTGGCATGGTATAAAGCGATTATTGCAATCAATGAAAACGATTAGTGAGTGTTAACGGGAATGAAATAATAAATGTGATTTGCGATTTGCGAAGTACAATAGTGGGAGACTCGAGGAGAAAAGGCAGGGGTCAAATTTTAATGATTTTCAAGTGTTTTTGAGTTAAAAAGGTAAAGGTGAAGTGAAAAACGAAAACTGTTGAGATGTTGAAGAACGAAAAAGGAAAATGAAGGTGTCATGCAAGAAGCGAAGCGTGGTATTAGGAATTTCGAGGAGAACAGACAGAGGTCAAACTTTAAATATTTTCATGAAAAAAGGTGTGGCAGCCGATAAGAAGAGAGAAAGGAGGGAAATGAAGGCATAAAAACAAGGTTCACAAGCGTATCATAGAGATGGGGAGAAATTGGAAGATGAAGTGGAATGATGTAATGAAATTCTATAGAACTTTTGATGCTCATTACTGTAAACAAACCTGTGGATTCATGCATGGAAAAAAAAAAAAATGTGCGATAAAAGAAATGAATAGAAATCATTTTTCGGGTCTGTGGGAAGGTTTACCCTCCTCAAGCTCTATTGATAGAGATGAGAAGGGGATCTTGATCCATAGACTTTTTGATTTTTTTTCCTCTATTCTATTACTCACAAGCGAATGAAACCTACAATAGGAAACTAAAAGCAAAAACCAAACAACAGTGAACTATTAGAAACTAGCTAACTGCTCAAGAATAAAACTAAATAAATGGCAGAAACAAATTTAGCTAAATGACAAAAAGGAAAGAATTAAAACAACAGAGAAGATGAGGTACATGGGTTGGGCACTAACCCACGAGCCCAACTCTTTAGAATTAAATCAGTAAAATGGAGTCTTTCTACTCATTTCATTAAAAATGAAATCTTATTACATCCCAAATCTCTTAAACAACAAAAGCCTAATAGAATGGAAAATGAATGGCATGGGACGGAATGGAATGGACCACATTGAATGGACTAGAATGGAATGGAAGAATTGACCCTAATTAGCTCTTGAATAAATTTATTTATCCTCGGGGGAAGCTACCAACAACTCCCTAAAAAATAGGTAATGAGTCCACTTGACTCCGAGTGAAGTATGGCTTGATTTCACTTGGTCTTGAGTCACTTGGCTGACTCTGGAATTTGAATTTTTGGAGGGGATCTCATTAGGATCATTTGGCTGCCTTTCAGAGTTAAGGAGGTTGGAAAACCCCCTTGAATATCTCCAAGATTTCTCCCTAATTTCTTGATACTGTGCTCATTTATTCTCCAATCTTGATCTTCCAGTGGCAGGGAGCAAGTCCCTAAATCATATCCTTCTCCAAATCTGCATAATATACCAAATATTCTCACAATATTCTACAGAAATATCCAATATTAGGCATAGATATGCAATTACCTTTAAACCTTCCTAAGAAAATATTGAAGCATAAGAAGACATTATTTAGTGTAGAAGGAGAGATTTAATATATATATATATATATATATATATATATATATATATATATATATATATTCATGTGCATAAGGAAGGTAGATGGGCTTAAGAAAGGTTAGATGGGCCTTATTTTATGTCTAATTTAGAGGCCCATCATCACTCCCCTACTAAAATTGTTGCTCATCCTCTAAGCAACCCATTCATCTTCCCTGCCTTATGATTTTTCCTACATGTTGGCCTATTTCATTTCCTATTTATTGACCTATGTGTTGCTCCTCTTGCTAATCTTCTTGCTATTATTCTTGCATTTATTCTTGTAAGTGCTTCATGAAGGTCCTCAGATGCCTTCAGAAAATATGTTTTGCATGCCAAGAGGTGGTGAATCCACCTTTTATTTTATTTTTTATTTTTTTTTCTCTTATTTTTTTTTTAATTGCATGCAAAGTAAAATCACAGTTCTTTTTTTTTGTGAACTGAGTTCACCCTTGGTTATCCCTTGGCTCTCCTTGTCTTTTATTACAATGAACTACTTACTGCCCACTTTCTCAATTCCTTTTTACTTTTGTCTTGTTCCTTTTCTTGGTTGAAAAGTGAGGCTAGTTGCTAGATAAGGCTGAGGTTGCTCTGCTACTGATTTTGGCTATATAAAAAAAACTTTCCTTCTCACACTTTTTAATGTTTTATTAAGCTAAAATAGATTCGAAGAAAGGGATATATTATTGCATACTTGAGCCTTACCATTGATTTGTTTTTGCAAGTGATATTGAAGCTGCTGATATGGTTGTTGAAGCTGTATTCGGTGGTTATAAAGTTGCATGTGATAATCTACTTGAGGTCCTTTTGGAGCTTTTAAGCATAGGATGAGGAAGTCCAAGTTTGAATACCTTTAACCAGGGTGTTGACCAACTTTTCTTTTTGTGCCAACTTGTTGTTTTCTGGCTTACAAAGGTTGGAGAGCACCTGCATTCATTAGAGAGAGATACATGGAGAAATTAGATTTTATTTTTATTTAATTATTTATTGTTAGTATTATTATTATTATTATTATTTATAAGACCTACTAGCTTCCTCTTTGAGGTTTTCCACTAATAGATCTGCCTAGGTGACTCAAAGAAGGCTTTCACCTAGAATATTTTATTTTTCTCTTTTTTTTCCCAACCCAATCATTGCCTCATGGAGGTTTTCAATCAATGGGTCAATCTCAGATGCCTCAAAAGAGGTTTTTGCCTGAGATTTTATTCTTTCCCCCCCCCTTTTTTTTTCACTTTCCTACTCTACTTGAAAAAATAAAATTTTTTCAAGTATATGAATACATGCTTTGGCATGTACCTGAATATGAGAGATGAATTTCTTTGACTGGGATTGTATGAAGTAATGTTGGAGAAGCATGTGTTGCTGCAACTTAATGACTTTTTGGAACAATATTTCAATATAGTTGTGATGCTGCTGGTTCACTTGCTGATTTGGATCACCTTGGATGTCCTATTCTATTATGGCAATCAAATATTCCTCTTTTTGTTGATTGTTCTCTTGAACACATGGAGGAAATGCTGCTAAAAATGAGGGAACTTTCTCAACATCTAATTCTGATATTTGCTCTAAAAATGAGGGAACTTTCTCAACATCTAATTCTGATATTTGCTCTTCATAAAGTGCAACCCTCGATATTTTGACCTCTTCATTTGGATCTTGTTGTTTTTGTTGTTTTCCTTCGATGAAATTAATAAAATCCCTTCTTTTCAATACATTTCTGGGACTAATATGAATACCATCTAGATCAAGAGAGTATGCTTGGAAGTGTTGTACCTCACCATTGTAAGTGAGTTGAGATACTTCATGGTGGGGGTTTGGAAATGGTGGTATGGGTAGTTGGGCGGGGATGGATATATGAGATGGATGTGGTTGAGGTTGTGGTTGTGGTGGAGGTGGATTGTAGGGATATCATGGAGTTGGATATGGAGATATTAAGGGAAATATTGCGGATGTTGAGGATTTTACCCATAAGCTCCTTGCCAAACATGTTTCCAAGATTGGTTTTGGGGTTGATATGGACAAGGTTTCCAAGGAGGGAGTGTGTCCCAATTAGTTTGAGATGGATGTGAATAATCTTGAATTGTGTAGTGGGTCCTTTCATCCTATCAAGTTGACCAGGTTGCCAGGGTATCCTTGGAGCTACATAACATATCTTCTTTGGTGATTTCCTTGCTCCATTGTCTTCTTGGTAAAGTTCTTTAAACCTTTGGAATGATGAACAACATTTAGTAGCATATGATTATGCATGGATAACAAAAATCTCAGAATCATATTTTTTCTCATTTTGCATTCTTAACAGTTCTACTTGTTCACTTAGATTGCTAAGAATTTATGTTTTAAAGTTATCAAGGAAATTTCCAAGTTCATCTTGCCTTACCAATGTTGATGCTAACGTACTTGCTATTTCCCTTCCTCTTGATATGTGTTTGAATGTTTCACAAATTTCTTCAAATGACAATTGATATACATCTCCTTTACTCATGAGATTAAGGAGATCAATCCACTCTTCCCTAATTGTTCTAAGTAAGATGGTTTTCAGTGTGTCAAATCCTAGATGATGCAATTTTTCCCTCTTAACATTATATATGAACCTCTCTATTAGATCCTCAAGGCTCTCATCCTCTTCTTGGTTCATTCTAAAAATTTGTTCTCTAATATCACAACCTTTATATTTTTCTAGAAATATATTTTTCATATCATTCCACGTTCTTATTGAATTAGTACCTAGACTCATGAACCATTTAAGAGCTCTAACCTTCAATGTTGTAGGAAACAATCTCAGTTTTTGAGTGTGTGATAAGTAGCCATAAGACCTAAAAAGTATCTCAAATTCAAAGAGAAATGTCTGCGGATCCTCTATCCTCATAACATGGAAGTTGGGAAGGAAAAATGGAGGGACGTTGTTCATATGTACACTGATGTCCATATCTTGAATGGGAAACAAAATAAGATATTCTTCATTGTCATCATATCCATCCATCCCTTCTTCCTTAAAAAGTGTATGGTGATGTGGTTCTTACTGCACTACATGGTTAAGTGGGGGTTGGTATTGGAGAAGTATTTAAAAAAATAAAAATTCTAAGTATCCCTACTCCTATGAGGCATGAAAATCGGTTTTTCTTGTATTTTTCAATATTTCGGAAACAACATGAAAAATGAAAGTAAAAAATAATGCTAAAACATAATCAAAGCATATACTAGACACCTCCCCGACAATGGTGCCAAAAAGTGGTGAGCCTTGGTATTGCACCAATAGTGTTGCAACTCCCAAGGGCTGCCCTACTATACTTTTATCAACCTGAGGTTCATACAAACTTTGAGGTGAAAGTGCTATATACACAATAGATGCATTTTGTTCATGTCATCCTCTTCTTCTTTACGAAAGGGTGCTATTTCTAATGGTTCTTAGTGAAGTCTATCACACTTTAATGAAACTAAACTAAGTTGTAGAAAGGAATCTAAATTAAATTGCTTGAAAATAAATGATAGGAAGGAAAGTAAAATAAATTTCAAAAAGGAAATGAAAGAAAATAAACTAAAATAAATTTCATTGAGCTGGCCAAATGCCTAAACACACTCTACTTATCCTATGATCTATCTACCATGCTTCTAACCATGTAGCCATTCATGATCTAATTCTAACTGAAAAAGTGTTGATTGCAGTTCAGAGGAAAAAGGGCTAAATGTGCTCATGTAAGGCTTAAACGCATGAAACAAGGCCTATAAGAGTGAATAAGGTGTTTGGACTTTATTAAAGTGCATAATATCACAAAAATTCTATGGAGTGGGAGGCTTTGGAAAGCACGATGGAAAAATTACGATGGAGGGAAAGGTCGTGAAGTGAAAAGTGTGACGGGTTAACAACTGCGACGAGTGAAGTGCAAAATGAGAATAGGAAAGAGTTGCGAAGAGGTAAAATCTGCGGGATGCGATTGCGATAGGGATGACGTGGCGGTCGGACCGGTGGCGGAGTGCGATTGCAATTTTTCAATCGATAGGTGGGAGCGGTAAGTGTCAAAGGGAAGAGGGAAACATTGCGATTTTCGATTGTGATGTGGCGGGGTATGAAGCAATTATCACAATCAACGAAAACAAGCAGTAAGTGATAACGGAAAAAGGGAAATGTTGCAATTTGTGATTGCGATGTCACGGGGTATGGAATGGTTATCGCAATAATTGAAAATGATAGGTAAGTGTTAAAGGGAATGAAATAAGAAATACAATTTTTGATTTGTGAAGTACGGTAGCGGGAGAACCAAGGAGGAAAGGCGAGGGTCGAATTTTAATTATTTTCAAGCCTTTTTTGCATTAAAAAGGTAAAGGTGAGGTCAAAAGGGAAAATCCTTGATATGTTGAAGAACGAAAAAGGAAAAGGAAGGGGTCGTGCGAGATGTGAAGTGTGGTATCAAGTATTTTGAGGAGAACAGGCGGAGGTCAAAATTTAAATATTTTCGTGAGAAAAAGCTGCGACAGTTGATAAGAAGAGAGAAAGGAGGGAAATGAAGGCGTAACAACAAGGTTCATATGCATAACATAGAGATGTGCAGAAATTGGAAGATGAAGCAGAACAATGTAATGAACTTATTCAGAACTTTCGATGCTTATTTCTGCAAACAAGCCTGCGGATTCGTGCATAGAAAACAGACAAAAATGCACAATAAAAATAGTGAACAGAAATCAGTTTTTGGGTCTGTGGGAAGTTTTACCTTCATCGAGCTCTATTGATAGAGATGAGAAGGGGATATTGATCCAGAGCCTTTTCGGTTTTTTATTTCCTGTATTCTATTAATCACAAGAAAATGAAACCCACAACAACAAACTAAAGCAAAAACTAAACAGCAGTGGAACTATTAGAAACTAGCTAACTCTTCAAGAATAAAACTAAATAAATGGCAGAAACAAAAATAGCTAAATGATAGAAAGGAAATAAGGAAAACAGTATAGAAGCTGAGGCACATGGGTTGGGCCGTAACCCACGAGCCTAGCTCTCTGGAATTAAATCAGTAAAATGGAGTTTGTCTACTCATTTCATTAAAAATGAAATCTTATTACATCCTGAAGCTCTTAAACAGAAAAAGCCTAATAGAATGGAAAATGAATGGCATGGGATGGAATGGAATGAAAATGGAAAGGAATGGACTGCATTGAATGGACCAGAATGGAATTGAAGAATCAACCCTAATTTTCTCTTGATTAGCTTTATTTATCCTCAAGGGAAGCTACCAACAACTCGCTAAAGAATACGTAATGAGTCCATTTGACTCCAAGTGAAGTATGGCTTGAGTGCACTTGGTTGCCTTTGGAATTCGAATTTCTAGAGGGGATCTCATGAGGATCCTTTGGCTACCTTTGAGAGTTAAGGAGGGTGGACAACCCTCTTGAAACTCTCCAAGATTTATCCCTAATTTCCTGATATTGCGCTCATTTATTCTCCAATATTGATCTTCCAATGGCAGGGAGCAAGTCCCTAAATCATTTCCTTCTCCAAATCTTCATAATATGCCAAATATTCTCACAATATTCTACAAAAATAACCAATATTAGGCACAAATATGCAATTACCTTTAAAGCTTCCTAAGAAAATATTGAAGCATAATAAAACATTATTAAGTGCAGAAGGATATATTTAATATATATATATATATTCATGTCCATAAGGAAGGTAGATGAGCTTAAGAAAGGCTAGATGGGCCTTATTTTATGTATAATTTAGAGTCCCGTAAGAAATAGTGGCATTGGGATTTGCATCAATAATACTCTTCCCATTTTCATTCCCCCTATTAGTTTTTGACCCAGATTTGGAGAATGCATCTAATTTGGAAGCCTTCATCTGGACCACTAGTGACTGCTTGGCTCGACACTCACTCATGTTGTGGGTAGGGATCTTAGGGAACTCACACCAATTTTTTGTGTCGTTCTTTGTCTTTGTGGTGTTCTTATTTGCTTTAATCTTTGACGAGTTGTCTTGGTTCACCCATTCTTGGCCTTTGCCTCTATTCTATAGTTTGGGGGCACCTTTCCCTTGCTTTAGATTCACAGAACAAAAATATGGCTTCTTTTATTTAAGCTTCTGCTTGACCTTGACAACATATCTGTAAGTGACACCGAGAAAGGATATGTCTAGGAACTCCATTTCATCCTAGATGTAATTAAGTAAACAGTCATGGTACTTGAGTACCAAATTCCTCTTAGAATCCTTGATACCCCTATTTTTTTGAAGGTCGTGAAAATCATTTGTGAACTCTGGCACATCTTGGTCCCTTCCCTGTCACAACGTGGTCTATTTTATGTATTTATATTTATATCTATCAAGAGGGAAATGATATTCCTTGATGGCGTCTTAGAAAGTATTCCAAGTGGGTGCAGCTGAAAACAGTGAGGATTCCCTCTCGTCCTTTTTTTCATAGTAAGTTTTCCACCAGTCCTTGACATGGGGGCTAACTTTGAGGAGAGAAAAAGTAATATTTTCCTGATTGGAAAAGTCATGAAATGAAAAATATCCTCCCAATAGATTTATTCATTTATATATGGCGCCTGCATCTATCTGGCCTTCAAATACGAGAATTTCAAATTTATTTTGTACCTTAAAAGGAGTGGTGCCTCCAAAGTGGATTCCAGTTATGGGTAGTCATCAAAGGACATCGGAAAAGTAATCCATCATGGCATTCCTCTGTTTCTTGATGACCTCCTCGAGAAACATTTTGAAAGGATATTCTGCTCCCTCATCTTTCTTTTCTTCCTCCATGGGAGGTAGACGAGATTTGTGAGGTTGATCTTGCAAAGGTTCAACCAATTTGATCCCTAACTCCTTGTATCGTGACCTTGCTGGGGACATGCAAAGAAAAACATAGAAAGAGAAGATCACTTTGATAACACTGATCTAGACATATGCATGAACGCAATAGAATACATATATAAACATTAAAATAGATATGCAACTTAAATAAAACTTCATTTCATTAATATCAGAGAACTAAGATATGCTTACATATAGAATGGAAATAAACTAGCTCGGGCAATGGTAGCTTATCTCTGAGAAGAGGTTTGGTGGCTACATGCCTCTAAAATTTGTTATAATGAGGCTTAAAGGCCTATTTATGATTTAGAAACAATGAAAAAAACTAAACATAAAAAAACCTAACCCTATGAGATGAATCGCCAAATCTATGGGCCCTGTTGGGGTAAATTGGTACATCGACTTCCCAGGGTCGTAACTTTGGCATGCGATATTTGCTTTACATGCACAATAACTCGTTATAAATAGTTATCCGAGGACTAGAAATTTCAATTGAAAATATTAGTCAAATAATATGTTTTCCCATTTTCCAAAAAAACATTTTTTAGGGACTAAAAATGACTCTGGAAGATCGGGAAATGGAAAACTGCCAAAAATAGTAAATTGTGCTACAATTAAGGAAACTAAAAACTAAAAGAAAAAATGGTGGGGGTCCAAGTGGAATAGGTGGGTGGACACCAAATATTCTCCTGGATCATCACTGAAACTACCTTGTTCTATATTTATAGCGACCTCGTAGTTGGGGAACAACATGATTTCTTACAGATGATTTTGGCTCCTAGCCACCAATTCTTACCTTTTGCTGACTCTTTTCCTGTGACTACCTTTACAACATTTGTCCGACCCATCCTCGTTATTATTACCCAATAATTTAGAGAATATAATGCCACTATTGTCACCAAAGTTTCCATAGGGTTTATGAGAGTGATGATGCAATATGTTCATATTTTTTATATTCCTTCTTTCCTAGTTGAATCCATCAAATTCCAGCAATGCCATTTTCCTATCACTTCATTTTTTAGATACTACTCCATTTCTTTTATTTGTTCTTATATACCCATGTGGATGAATTTGAATATTTGGGTCTAAGTCTCATGGATTCATGAAAAAAGAAAAATAATGTCTTTGACTTGGATGTTGTTGTCAAAAAGAAACCAAACAATGAGGGTTATTATTAATTCATATCCACTTATATTTCAACTGATTTCAAAATCATCCATAATGTCTCTCCAAAAATGTTTTTTCCCCAGTAGAAGCAAATCCTCCAACTTAGCAAAGACACCAAGGTGGGTGACTAGTACTTGTTCAAGGATTACACTGGAATTAGTGTTTATTGATGTCATCTCCCTCCTTACTGTTTACCTATTTTTATTCCCATGAGAATATTTTCCCTAGAATTCATTAGACAGAGTCTACTTGTGGATAAAAATCACTTTTTTCCTACCAAGAAAGGTTATATGTTGAAATTGGGCAAGCTAATAGGCCCCTTGATTGTAAATACCAAACAAGATTTTCAATTAGTTGAATATTTGTTAAGGGAACTGAATTTTGAAATGGGAGACATTTGGCACTATGACCCCCGCGACGTCATTTCAAAGAGAAGTAGAAGTATTAATGCCTAAACCTGTGATCATGAATATAGGCCAGAAGTTGAGTGGAAGGATAAATTTGATTCTTGTCATATTAATATATAGAAGGATATTGAGACTCCAACCACAAAGGAAACGACACAAAATAGGAAAGTGGATGAGACTGGAGGTGTGGAAATGGAAGATTTTCACTCCAAAAAAAGGGCCAAATTCCAAGATGCATTTGATGAAGAGATTGAAACCAGGTTGACTGAGACAAAGCTGGATCAACCAGGCTTCTAGGTGAACTTAGAAGACACACTCCAGGATTCTTCCTCTTCATCCAAAGAGGTAGCAATTCTGAGTTCTATTGGGAGCTCATCAACAATAGTATCTAGTTGGGTTGCAGGGAAGGAAATAGAGGAAAGTAACAAGAATATCAGAGAATATATGAAACAACATTTGGCATCACATTTTTTCCCTTACCAGACCAAACTTCTGGTTTCCATGGACCTATGGAGGAATCATATGAAGTTTTCTTTACATCATCCCTCGACATATTCCCTTCCATAAGGATCATATTTTAGGACTATCGAGGTATCTTTGGACCTAACTAGTGTCCCTTTTCTAGAAAAATTAAACTTTCACACTGGGAGAGATTATTTAAAGTGAATTAAGCTGAAATTATATTACCATCATCAAATTTGTGAAGCTAGAGAAGGAAGCCACAAAGTTGAACCAAGAGAGAGATAATTCTAGAGTTCTACATTTACAGAATGAGAACTTCAAATAAATGATAGCCAAGCTAGTAGTGAACCCATAAGAAAAATATACTATAGATAATATTATCCAAAGTTCACAGGCATAGATACAAGAACTAAGGCACAAGTTAAAGATGCTTGGTAGTGAAAATCTGCAGTTTAGAGAATTAGCCCAGGTGGAAGGATAAAAAGAGATTCTAGCCAAGGAGATGATAGATCAGAATAATAAAGTAGTGGCCCTCAAGAAACAATTGGAAAATATCCAACATAAAATTGACTCTAATAGTTGTGTAGTGCTTGTATCATAGAATCATCAAAATCCTACTAAGAAACTTACTAAGACCCTCACCAAGAAGAAAATCTCTGACTAATTCTAGGGATCTACATTTACAAAATGAGAACTTCAAATAACTGATAGTTAAGCTAGCAATGAACCTAGAAGACAAAGGTAATATTAATAATCCTATCCAAAGTTCACAAGTTGAGATCCAAGAACTAAGGCACAAGCTCAAGATGTCTGGTAGTGAATATGTGTTGTCTAGAGAATTAACCTAGGTGGAAGGAGAAAAATAGATTATGGCCAAGAAGATGATACACCGGAATAATGAAGTAGTGGCCCTCAAGTAACAACTAGAAAAGCTCCAACAGAAAATTGACTCTCATATTTGTGCAGTGCTTGTACCATAGAATCATCAAAATCCTACTGAGCAGCTCACTAAGACCCTCACCAAGAATCAACTCTCTAAAGGAGAACTAAAGAAAGTGTAGGTGGGTTTGGATAGTACCAAGTGTGACCTTGCACAAAAGGGGAATTAACTGGATACTACAAATACAAATGTAGAGCTAATCAGTAAAAAGCTACAGGAAGTAAACTAAGAAATTACTGAATTGAAAAATAGGCTGAAAGGTAACATGTCCCTCCTTCAGGCCAAACAACTGGTATGGGATGAAATAATAACAAAAGTGAAGAATAACTGGGAGAATATAACCCTAATGGAAGAGAAAAAAATTGCAATCAAACGTTATGAGTTATTTATCCTAACTTCCAAGGAGGAGGATGTAAGAAATTTTGATACAGCTAAAAAATTCATTTAGTGTATTAATGAAAAACCAACTAGTGATATAAGGGTCATATATGTAGTAGATTGGATAATTTTAATATTGGAGGTCTCAAAGATGATTCAGAAGGAAGATGATAGAGTCAAGGCTGAGGAATGTTTAGAAAAGGTGCTAAAGGATGTAGTTGTGTTTGACTCGGACTTCGAGCTGAGGCCTAGAGATTTATTTCCGAGCTCTCGGGACCATGTAGGAGAATTTATCCCATGGGAGCAATATAATCAAATGCTAGTAGAGGCTAAGAGAAAAGTTGACTCCTCTCATTAGAATACCTACTCCTTTAAGGGAATGATAGCAGTGAACTATCTGAAGAGGGACTTCCAATTACTATGGCTTGTGAGGACCTTGTTTCGCACCAGCAAAAATTATGCAAGCCTCACCAATATTAATATTTCATATCAAAGTTTATTTTTCTCTCCTGTACCAATCCCATCACCATGGAAGAAATGTGACCACTTCATCAATCCTCCATGATTCCATATTATTGACCCAACATCTCTTCCTCTATAACCCACTCAGTAGGAATGAGGATTATTTTGATAATGTCAATCATGACACTTTGTTGTTTTTATATTTTTATAAATATTCCAATTCAAGAAATGAAATCAAGTTTGTTGGGGTTTAGTTAGTATAGTTTTACAAGTAGCACGATCAAACCATTTCTTTGTGATGAATCATTAGGAGATCAAGAAGGAATATTTTGTAAGGGGTACTCATCCTAAGACCCTATAAAAACTATTTTATGATATATTTTGAAGGGTTCATAATTTTTGCTTCAAAGGGCTCTTGAACTGTGAATGGAGAAAGAAAAATGTATGCTCCATCTGCAGATTAATAAATACGTTTTGGTGATTCTACTTGTATAAGTTTGTAGTATGTAATCTTCCTTGTGTTCACTTCATTATCTATTTCTTTCTTCTCAAATGGCATGTAATAGTAGATGTTAGATGTATTTTTTGAAATCATGGATTCATTTATGTCTACTTTTGGTTAGATATTCCTATGATTAAAGATATATAATGCCCTTAATATTCCCTCCATCTAATATAAAATATCATTTATTGTTTTCATCTTTTCATTTTTCTACTAAAGTTTGATTCATGGGATTCTATGCTTAGCCCTATATATTTTATTCATTTCCTTCATGTTCTTATGTCACGTATGCTACAATGAAAAATGAACTATATGTTTATGTAAGTTAACCACTAGAGCCTAATATTAAGTCTTCTAAAGATTTTTCCTGTTATAAGTTGAATCCACCCTCTTGAAAGGGATTCTAGACAATTTCTAATTCAAAATATGTTTTTAGTATTAAATGTAAATGTACAATTTCATCATACTCTATCAATACTCTAAGATGTCTTAGGAACTGAAATCTCCTCAATTCGGAGGTTGTCTCTATGAGCTACAACATCTTATGTCATCGTTGTCGGGGATGAATTAGAATATTTTCCCTGGGCACTAAAATTATACACCCATTGGTTAGGTGAGAAAAAGGGGGTGTGGGTTGAAGTTCCCTCACCTTGGCGACAACACTATATAAATATTTAGTAAATCACCGTAGATTTCAAAAGGCCTCATACTCACTCTTATACTTCTCAGTAGAGGACCACCCAGTATTTGAGCCTAAAATAATTATTTCCAGGAGTGTTTGGAAAGAGATAACTCCCATTACTCTCGATATTTTGACCTAATTTCGTGAAGTGTCAACTTCCAACTCACATAAGGTTGAAAAAAACTACCCTGAGTCCTCTTCCAGAGGCTTGGAACATTCAAAAGAATGTTTCCCATTATTTAGCTCATATTACTCAAGAATCAAATATGAATAACATTATGATAGTTCACCTCCTTTTTCATTCCATACTTTCCCAGAAGTTGAAGAAGTCAAATATATTCTTATTATTAGTCCAACTCGTGGCACTGGAAAGACTCCACCCCACCCCCAACTAGTTATTGTTTGTACAATTCCTCAACTAGGCCTTGTGGTAAATCCTCTACTACCTCCATTTCAAAACACAGTCATACCTAGTTTTATACTTAATAAATATGCTCCACTTAACTTGCAACAACCTCTGAATGGAATGCCACAATATTACCTTAAACTCCTTCCAATATTTACTATATAGGATGACATTTCAGCTCAAAATCATATAGAAATATTACATGCATTTGTTGAGAATTTGAATATGGAACGTCTAGATGAAGTCTAAAGACTGTTTCAAGACCCTACCAAATTCTTCTATTAACACTTGGGAGGAGATCAAGAACTCTTTCATGAAAAGTGGGGTGAGAAAAGGGACATGTAAATATCCTTACATAATTCAATTCCATGAAGAAAAAACATAATGAGGATGTCTCAGAATTTATAAATAGCTTTAATAAATTGTATAAAAACCTTCCTGCCAAAATTAAATCTCCACAGGTTGCTGCCAAAGTGGTTTTTGCAGGAGCCTTTGAACCATATTTCAAATTTAGTCTCAAAGAAATAAGTTGAATAAAATTTCACCAAATAAACACTCTGGAAGTTGAATCAAAATTCACCTCTACAAGAAAGTGGAGAGGCAAGGTGGAATATGGTGATAGGAGGGGAAAATAATAAGGCCAATCTTTAGGCCATGTAAAAGAAACCCAAGAATAGAATTTAGATGAGATGAACAAGTTAATAAATAATTTGTCTAACAAACTTGTAAATTTGGAATTGGAGAGAAAAAATCCCCCTTGACAAAGTTAATAAGCTCATAAAAGGAATTTTATCCCCCAGTACAAGAGGTCACCCCTTGCACATCTTGCAAAGGGAGAGAAAGGATCAATATGATAATATTCAACCTCCTTTGTGTCTGGAAGATTAAATTGGGGAAAATGTTGAAGATACTATAGAAGTACAAGAAAACCAATTATCCTCTCTCTTAGAGGGAGAGAATGAGATACAAGTACATGAAGGAGAAGGGGAAAATTTGTATGCCCCACTTGATGATGATGAGATAAATATTTACTGTAAATAGTTTGTTGACATCATGCAAGCCCAGTTGCATAGAAAATATGTTTTGAGGTAATCTAGAAAAAAGTCCAAGGTGCAATATCAGAATGAAGAAAGCCTTCCCCCAATTCCCCCTAAATAAGGAGATAAAAGGAATAAACCACTCAAACCTACACCACCAACAAAGGAAGAGTCCTCAAACCCCCTCCCCCTATATTTTGGAGCATCCAAGATAGAGAAAATACCAAATAAAATAAAACCAGTATACAATGGAAAAAAATAACCTTCTAATTTAGTTAAAATTCATAAAGCTCCTCCGCTTTCAATCTTCAAAAAGAACGAGAGAAGGTCAAGATGGTTGTTTCTTTGATTGAATTAATGAAACAACATAGTTATAAAGCTCAGTTTTCTCAGTTTATGAATTCAATCACCACCCTCCTCCAAGATAGCCTCAACCTACAAGAAGAAAGGAACATGGTTTTATTTGGACCCCTTGTGGAGGAGCAATACCCTTCCACTCTTCCATTATATGTCACCCTAGTGATTCATGATTTGCTTCTACATAATTGTATTATCGACTAAGGAGGTTCTCATAATTTAATTACATTATATGTAATGGAACAATTAGGTATGCATATAACAAAACCATATAAATGTTTTTATTATTTTGATTCTAAAAGAGTAAAGTGTTTGGGTATGATTAAATACCTGGTAGTCAATTTGGATCAAATCCCAATGAAGAGTGTGGTAATGGATATTGTAGTTGCTAACATTCCTGTAATATTTGGTATGATTTTTTCCAAGTCATGGGGGATGAAAATTGGAGTCTCTATTAAACTCAAATTAACATATGCTACCATTCCGTTTTTTTGTGGAGATGAATTTTGGTTATACAGGGAATCCAGATTTGTGAAGATGGATACAAAGGAATATTACTCAAACAATGCTCATGTGTATGGTAAGGAGAAATATATTTCTTGTCTATTACTAGATGAGGATGAAAAAATCATAAAAGACACCTAGGTGGAATGTTCTACCCGGCTGGGTAAACAACCACTTGAACATGGCTGGGTATGGAAATTATATTTTTATGGTGCTTATTCTAGGGAAGTAAATGGAGTAGGAATGTTGTTGGTATCCCTAGAAGGTAGCTTGATCCCTTTCTCTTTCAAGATATAATTTGAGGCCACAAATAATGTTCTTGAATATGAATATTCGTTGTTGGGGTTGCAAGATTCTTAAAGCCTTAATATTGGGTGCATGATTGTTTTTGGGGATTCAAATCTAGTGGGGAAGCAAGTAAAGAATCAATGTCAAGCCTAGCATCCAAGATTGAAGTCTTATAGGAATGAGGTATGGTATTTTGTTGAATTTTTTTTCCTAGCTTTCAATATCCAATTTTTTCCCACGGAGAAAAAAAGGATGGTTGAATACTTGGAAATCACTATTATCAGTTTCAATGGCCCCCAAAACCCCTTGCTCAGATATGACATTGAGGTTAGATACAAGCTTTCAGTACCAGAAAATGTGAAGTACTAGCACATGTTTGAGGACGAGGAACATATCAAATGCTTTATGGAGGTTATTATGGAGTTCTCAAACTCAATGATTGATCAAGAGGATGAGAATACAACAAATTGATGTCAAGATAGTTAGGAGGAATCTATTTTTGGACACAAAACCTTAAAATTAAAGGGAAATACCATCCCCATAGGGTTAGTTCCATTGGAAATATGGTTTAACTCAAATTATGTGGCTACTAATACAACTAAACAAGAGCTTCATGAACATGTTGAGGATTGTAATATTGCCATAGAAGAAGACCCTAGGGTCATCAAGTTAGCTAGAGGAGTTCAAAAGGAATAAAAAAAATATATCTTGAACTTTTTAAGTAGCCCATGGATGTTTTTTCTTGGTCCTATGATGATTTGAAGATATTTTGCCCTAATATCATACAACCCAAAGTTCCTTTAAAAGCTTGGATGAAACCATATAAAAATAAAGTCAGGAAATTCAATCCTTTTTTATTCCCAAAAATTGAAAAGTAAGTGAAGAAACTGTTATAGACTAAGATTATTGTACCTTTGAGGTATTCAAATTGGATTAAAAATTTAGTCCCTCTCAGGAAGAAAAATGGGGAAATTAGGTTATGTGTAGAATTTAGAAATCTGAATAAGGCCCCAGTTAAAAATAACTACCCTTTGCCTAAAATGGATTACCTTTTGGAAAAATTAGTGGGGTCTACTAGAATATCTATGATAGATGGTTTCTCTAAATACAATCAGTTCATTGTACACCTCAGGTATTAGAAGAAAACAACTTTTACTACATCTTGGGGAACATTTATGTACACCAAAATGCCTTTTGGCCTCATAAATGTTGGAGCCACTTTCCAAAGAGAAATGAATATAGAATTCATTGGAGAACGAGATAAATTCATAGTGATTTATCTACATGACATAATTTTTTTCTTGAAATCATATGAAGAGCAAATTAAAAAATTTCATCTCACTTTCACAAAATGTAGTAGGTATGGTCTATCCCTAAACCCTAAAACATCACAATTTTCTTTAAGTGAAGGTAAGCTATTGACCATATAGTTGAAAGGGAAGGAGTGAAGATTGATCCCAAAAGGGTGTAATCCCTCAACAATATTCCATTACAAAGGAATAAGAAGTAAATTCAGGTTCTCTTGGGAAGAATAAATTTCCTATGAAGGTTTATAACAAACTATGTTGAAATTGTTAAAGACGTCAAAAAAATGCTAAAGAAGGAAAAAGAGGTAAAGTGGAGCAGTGAAGCATGGGAATAATTCTACAGAATCAGAAAGGATTTTGTTGAAGCCACAACCTTAGCTAGCTCAAACTAAAAAATATCATTCCTCACTTTTTCTTTTGCCTCTCCTAACATAGTTGCAGTTTTTTTATTGCAAAAAATTGGTGAAGGATAGGGGAAGCCAATTGCACCTTTCAGTAAGGTGTTGCAAGATGCAAATTTGAAGTATAATATTCTCGAAAGAAAATCCTATTCCTTATTCAAACCTCTGAGGGCCTTTTGAATTTATGTTCTACAATCGAATATAATAGCATATGTCCCTATAGTTGTTGTAAAAGATATTCTCATACAGGGTGGTAGTGAAGGCAAGAGAGGAAAATGGATTGTCAAGATTTAATAATATGATATGGATATCAAACCTACCAAATTTATCAAGGGGCAGAGGCTGACTAAAATATTGTCTGAAGCTAACTAACAAGCCTTGGGCATAAACCTGATAGCCCATGAGGAAGGAGAATAGAGGAACATCGAAACCTCTACATAAAAAATCCATATGAAGTACCTAGTCTCAAATTGGTACAAATATGTTGTACACTATTTACTTTTTCTAAAGTTCCCATTAAATTTCGACAAATTCAAATACAACGCCTTGAGGCTACAAGCTCAAAAATTTGTTATCTCAAATGGCCAGTGGTATTGGAAGGACCAAGTGGGGATATTACTATTATGCCTGGTATAAGAGGAGATTCCTAAGGTGATTAATGAGTTCCACAACTCTGTCTGTGGGGGGAATTATAGCTAGAGGACCACGGCCCATAATATTCTCAAAGTTGGATTCTATTGACCCAATTTATTTGGTGAGGTTCATGCATACGTTTCAGCCTGCAAAAAATGTTAGATTTTTTTTTTGGAATTAGGGGTTGGCATCCCTCCCCTTGATCCCTCTCTTTGCGGAATATCCCTTCAAGAAATGGGGGCTAGACTTCATTTGAGAAATACACCCACCATCCAATGGTAAACACAAATGGATACTCACAACAATGGAATATCTCAATAAATGGATGGATTTCATCCCATCCAGGAATGCAACTGATGCAGTGTTTATCAAGTTTGTGGAGGAGAATATACTTGTTGGATTTGGTTTTCCAAGGAAGATTACCAGTGAAAACACTCACGTGTTTAAGTCGGCTAATTTTATTAGTTCATGTCAAAATTTTAACATAATTTTAGGACACTCTGCCACTTACTATCCACAAGTAAATGGATTAGATAAATATTAAAACAAAACCTTATTGATAATCCTAGAAAAAAATATTGCAAAAAATCAGTAAAATTAGGACTCACAACTAAAATTTTCATTATGGGATAATAGAGTTACTACTAAAATATCAAATAGAAAGTCTAGTTTTGAGCTGATGTATGGAGCAACTGCAATTTTCCTTGTCCATTTGGCTATGCTAGTGGAAAAATTCTTATAGAATGCTAAGGAGTAACCAAATTATCTAACTAGGAGAATAAATCAGCTGGTGGAACTACAAGAAAACAAAGGGAAAGTAACTCAAAATTTGATCAAGTACGAGGAGAAAATGAAGCATATTTTTGAAAAAGAGGCAAAGGATAGATCCTTACAACCAGGATATTTAGTGCTTAGCTGGGATTATAGGAGAGAAGATAAAGGAAAGCATGATAAATTTGCCCCCCTATGGCTTGGAACTTTCAAGATATTTGAAACAAAAGGAAACAACACCTTTTTACTGGAAAAATTGGATGGTGAAGTGATTGAACTACCTGTAAATGGAAATTTTATCAAGCTCTATTTCAAGAATAAAGGGGAGTTCACTTTCATCCACTGTTTATATTGGCGAGCCATTTTACATACCAGATATGTTTCATGCTCTTACTGCTCTTTTTTTTTTTTTATACACACTTAAATAAATTGGCACTATGCACAATGTATAACGCACTAATTTGTAGGTTCTCAATGCATTGTCTACAATGTACTGTCCCTAGTTAGATCTATTTTTTTTCTCCCTTTTCTACCCTTTTTTATTTATTTCAGATGATCTCATACTTACCCTGGTGGAGAGAAGGACAAATACACCTATATTTTCAAAAGGTACAAAATCAAGTGTTGGAAGTGAAATAAACACCCTTGGGCAAAGGCAACATTAGTGGCACCATTAGAAAAAATTTCCCTTTAGTGAGTGCATCAATCAAATAAATGGACGAAAATGGAAAGTGGGACCCTTTCTTAAAATCTAAGCAGGTGTCAGGAAGATCATCACTCATCACGTCCCGACTAACCCTTAGAAGCATTACGAGGGAGGGAACTAGCATGACCGATATGTTAGTGCTAGCCACCCTGGAAAATAAAATTCAATGAAGCTGATAAGTGGATAAAAGAAAAGTAGATTAAATCTGAGGGGTCTCGGCTCAATCTCAACTCCCACTCATCAACCCGCTGGAGAGAGGTGGGGACCACACCCTCCACACCATATGCCGAGGGGCCATCAACGTCAGCAAGTGAGGGTTGCAGTAAATGGTGAAGGTATCTCCTCCATGTGTCAACCTATCAACCTCCCAATCACCTTCCACCATGTGTCACCCCCTCATTAGCTCACCTGGCATCACGTTAATGTTTCTCCCACATATGAAAGCCTGAATCATTCATCGTTTGAATTCAAAAATATATTTCCTGCAGTTGATTCCTCTTGTTGCTCCACTGGTCTACAACATCATTTTTTCATGATACATGTCCAAAGCTCCTTAAATGTCATTATTCTGAATTTCACATGGTTAATGAGGTAACCTGTAGGCCTTATCATTATATGTCTATTGTCATGCTCAAAGTGAAGAAACCTACACCTAAAACTCATAAAGCATAATAAGCCAAACCATCATCCAACTTTGAGCCACTCATGAACATAAAACCTCAAATACATGACCCACATGCCCCTACCACCTATTGGACCTTTGGTTCGACATGTATGACCATCATTTCAAGGGAGAATACCCTTTTAGGGTAGTGCATTCAAGATTTTACTACTAAATTGCACCACTTGTCTATCATTTTAAAAAGTTTGTTTCATGGTTTGTTGTGTCCAATGTCGAAGATAATTTTTTTTGTATATCATCTACCAGTGTGAAGGTCCTAGAGATAACTCCATAGCTAATTCAAAAGGCTCTAGTGTATCCAGTTTCCCCTCATTCTAAAAAATTCACTAAAACTACCCTATTCTATGGTTATAATGTCCTCTTAGATGGGGAACAAAAAGCTTTCTTACATATTATTTTGGCTTTTGGCCACCAATCCTTACTCGTTGTTGACTCTTTTCTCGTGCCTACCTTTATATAATTTTTCCAATCCATCCTCACAGTGATTTCCGAACTGTTTGGGCAAGATGATACCACTAATGTCACCAAATCTACCATAGGGTTTCTAAAAGTGATGATGCAACCTAGTTATCTTTTTTTATATTCCTTCTTTCCTATTTGAATCCATCAAATTCTAGCTACACCATTTTCCTATCAATTCATTTTTTCGATACTACTCCATTGTGTTTGATTTTTTCTTATACACCCATGTGGAAAAATTTGAATATTTGGGTTGCATTCTCGTGGATTCATGCAAACAAGTAAATTTTGTGTTTGAATGGGATTTCTTTGTCCAAAAGAAACCCAACAATGAAGATTATTCTCAATTCATATCCACTTATATGTCCACTGCTTAAAAAATCATCAATAATGTCTCTCCCCAAAGATTCTGCCCCAGCAAAAATAAATCCTCTAACTTAGCAAAGACACCAGCATGGGTGAGTGGAACTTGTTCGAGGATTACAATGAAATTAGGGTTTATGGGTGTGAGGTCCCTCCTTACCGTTTACCTATTTTTATAACCATTATAATATTTTCCCTATAATTCATCAGAAAAAGTTTACATGTGGATCAAACTCACTTTGTTCCTTCCAAGAAAGGTTATATGTTCAAATTAGGCAAGCCAACAGGTCCCTTCATTGTAAACACCAAAAAATATTTTCAGTTAGCTGAATATTTGTTAAGGGAGCTAAAATTTGAAACGAGAGAAATTTGGCACTATGACCCACATGACATCATTTCAAAAGAAGGAAAAGTATTAATGCCTGAACCTGTGAGCATGAATATAAGAAAGAAGTTGAGTGGATAGATAATTTTGATTCATGACCTATTAATACAAAGATGAATATTGACACTCCAATCACAAAGGACAAGGCACATAAGAGGAATTTGGACGAGACTGGAGATGTGGAAATGGACGATGTTCACTCCAAAAAATGGGCCAAAATACAATATGCAACTAATGAAGATATTGAAACTAGGTTGATCGAGACAAAGTTGGATCAGTTAGGCTTCCAAGTGACCTTATAAGACCCACTTCAATATTTTCCCTCTTCATCCATAAAGGTAGCACTTCTGAGTTCTATTGGCAGCTCAGCAACAAGAAGATCTAGTTGGGATGTAGTGAATACAATAGTAGAAAGTAATAAGAAAATCATAGAAGATATGAAACAACATATGAAATCACATTCGGTCCCTTACCAGACCATACTCCTGGCTACCATGGACCTGTAAAGGAATCAAATGAATTTTTTGTTACATCATCCCTCAACACAGTCCCTTCCATCAGGTTCACAGTTTAGTACTGTGGATGTATCTTTTGACTTTAATAGTATCCCTCTATCGAAAAAATAAATATTCATAGACAAGTGGGAGAGATGCTTTATAGTGAATTAAGCTAAATTTTATGGCCATCAGAAATTATGACAAGTATTTGGAGAATTTTTCCACGAAGTTGAATCAAGAGAGAGCTAATTCTAGAGCTCTACATTTACAAAATGAAAACTTCAAATAATTTATTGTTAAGTTAGGAGTGAACCCGAAAGACAAAGATACTATAGAGACTCTTATCAAGAGTTCACAAGATGAGATCCAAGAACTAATGCACAATTTGAAGATGTGTGGTAGTGAACATGTGCAGTCTAGAGAATTAGCCCAAGTGGAAGGAGAATAAGATATTCTAGCCAAGGAGCTAATAGACTGGAATACTAAAATAGTGGCCTTCAAGCAACAAGTGGTAGAGATCCAACATAAAATTTATTCCTGTATTTGTGCAGTGCTTATACTAGAGAATCCTCAAAATCGTACTGAGCAACTCACTAAGACCCTCACCAAGTTGCAACTCTCTAAATCAGAACTCAAGAAAGGGCAAGTGGATTTGTACAGTGCCAAGTGTGCCCTTGCATGAAAGGAGAAACAACTAGAGACTGCAAAGACTAATGCAGAGCTAATAAGTAAAAATATATAGGAATCATATAGATGATATGGCGTGAAATAATGACAGAAGTGAAGAATAAATAGGAGAATATAATACCAATGGTATAGAAAAAAATTGCAATCAAGGATTATGAGTTATTTATCCTAGCTGCCACAGAGGAGAATGTAAGAAATGTTGAGACAACCGAAAAAATCATTCGGTATATTCATGAAAAAATAATCAACGAGTTCAGGGCCATAGGCATGGTAGATCAGGTAACTAAAATATTGGAGGTCTCCATTTTGATCCAGAAGAAAGTGGCTAGAGGCAAGGCCGATGAATGTTTAGAAAAGGAGCTAAAGGATGTAGCTATGTTTGACTTAGAGTCAGAGCAGAGGGCTAGAGCTATATTTTCCAACTGTTGGGACCTTGTAGTAGCATTGATACCATGGTAGAAGTACAATTAAATTCTAGTAGAGGATAAGAGAAAAGTTGACTCCTCTCATGAGAAGACCTCCTCATTGAAGGGAAAGATATTAGTGAACTATCTAAGGAGGGATTTATAGTTACTATGGATGGTTAGGACATTGTTTTACACCAGGACAAATTATGCAGGGCTCACCAATCTAAATATTGCATATCAAATTTTATTTCACTCTCCTATATTGAGCCTAATACTATGGCATAAATGTGACCAGTTCTCAATCCTCCACAAATCCAAAGTATTAACCTAATATCCCTTCCTCCTAAACCCAATCAACAAGGATGCAGATTATTTTTATCATGTCAATCATGACACTTTGTTGTTTTTATGTTTTTGTAAATATTTCATTTCAAGAAATGAACTCAAGTCAGTTAGGTTTTAACTAGTACAGTTGTTGAAGTAGCATGCTCACACCTTTTTTTGATGTGCTCAATCATTAAGAGATCAAGAAGGAATATTTTGTAAGGGGTACTCATCCTGAGACCCTATAAAAAATGTTTATGAGACATTTTGAAGGGTTTGGAAATTTTGTTTCAAAGGGATCTTGAACCCTGAATGGAGAAATATGAATGTAAGATATATCTATAGATTAATAAAGAACTTTTGGTGATTCTACTTGCATAAGACTGTAGTATGTGCTCTTCCTTGTGTTCACTTCATTATCTATTTCTTTCTTCTGAGAAGGCATGTAATAGTAGTTGTTGGAAGTAGTTTTTGAAATCGTGGATTTATCTATGTCTAATTTTGGTTAGCGATGTCTATGATTAAAGATATTTAACATCTTTAATATTCATTCCATTTACTTTGAAATATCATTTATTGTTTTCATCTTTTTGTTTTTCTACTGAAGTTCGATTCATGGGATGTTATGCTTAGCCCTGTGTATTTGATTTCTTTCCTTCATGTTCTTCTTTCACAAATGCTACAATGACAAATGAACTATATGATTATGTAAGTTAGCCACTAGAGACTCATATTAAGTCTTCTAAAGTTTTTTTGTGTTATAATTCTAATTGACCCTCTTAAAAGGGATTTTGGCCATTTATAATTAAAAATATTTTTTGAGTATTGAATGTAAATGTACAATTCCAGCAAACTCTAGCAAAACCCTAAGAAGTCCTAGACACTAACCTCTTCTCAACTTTGAGGTTGTCTCTAGAAGCTAAAATAGTTTGGGAGAGAGATCAATTTTTTTTGGTATGTTTGACCAAGTTTGACCATGAAATTTAACTGAAGTTGGCCGCAAAAATTCTAAAGTCTGACTGTAGATTTTATCTCTCCTTTGACCAAGATTTTCTTGACTATTTTACCTCGAATTTGACTATAAAATAAGGACACATCCTTTGACTATTAACCAAGCTGATTTGTAGGTCATTTGACTACTGAACATTGATTGGTTAGGGAATATTTGACTATTGTTGACTATTATTAACTTTGACCAAAAATTGTAGACTTTGACTTTGGATAAGATTTTACTTTTGGGCTCATCTCCCTTTGGATATTGGTTAGTTAGATTGTATAGTCAAAGTTTTTTACCTTTGATTCATTATTCATGAATTGGAAAATTTTATCTCTCTTATGAACATGTCATGACAATATAATAAAAGAATATTTTTGGAATGCTTTGCCCCCTTATGGGTCTTTTTTCCCTAGTTTTTGACCAAATATTGTATCTCTCTTGTTCTTAGTTTTCTTCTATTGCATTGGATTTATTGTTCGATCTAAAATTTCTTATTATTACTTAAAGATTAAATTATATTCGATAGATTTCTTTCTAATTGAAGAATAATTGGGATAAGTGATTGTGTTAAGCATAGAACACTGAAAATTAACATAGTAACACCAACGACATCGACTTTGGATCAAAGGTGAAATTAGCCCTTCTATAGCTTAGCTAAAGTATTTCTTCAAAGTCCTTTTGGGAGTCATCTAGTCCTTGAATCATCCTGAATATTTCTTATTTTGTGTCCCTTTATATATAATAATCTTTATATTTCTAATTGAATTCTTGTGGCATTTGAGCCCAAGTAGTGATACTTCCTCCTTCCAAACTCAAGAACTAGCATAGGATTGCATTCTTCAGGGTGGAAGGAAGAAAATTAAGTTTTTTGTCATTAGAGGTGTAGTCATATGTTCTACATACAACATCAAATTCAAACTTGAAGGTATTGGGAATTTTAGAAGCCAAGCTATGAAAATGTGGAAGGGAATTAGGGCTAATATTCTTCATCCTTGATTCCCCATTCATCTCATTGATAGGAAAGAATTTAGGCTACCTATTTCCATCCATTCCCTGAGTGGGTGATGGAGTTTCTTCTTCCCTTATGGCTCCTAAAAAATCTTTGGTTTCTCACCCAAAATTTTCTCCAAATCCTTTGTGGTCAAAGGAGGAGGTCCAAAATCACAAAAGAGTGATGGTTTAATATTTGTAGAGGTGGGGGTTTTAGGAAAAAATAACTCTGAGTTGTCCATAACTCTACGAGGCATGAAATACCTTTTTTCTTTGTTTTCATATTTTTCTTTAATCAATAGAAATATTGATGAATATGAAAACTCGTTTTTCAGGAAATGAATGGAAAATAAATAAACTCGAAAGTAGAAAGAAGTACCTAGTTCAACACCTCCCCTACAGCGGTGCCAAAAAATTATGAGTCCTTGTATTACAATAATAATGTTGCAACTCCTAGGGCTACCAACTTTAATTTATCAATCTGGAGTTCATGCAGGATTAAGTAGTGATAGTATTATATGGACAATAAGTAATATTTCTACCTAATATTCTCTAAAACAATGTATTAAATTGAAATGTTGAGAGACCATTTTGAAAAATTATAAGGAAGGAAATTAAAGAAATCAACTGTGCAAGAAAAGAGGCAATTGAAGCTTTACTTGTGTTACTGCATCCAAGAGACTCTAATTTATTTGCAGGAAAAGAAATGTTGGAAAAGAAAACCCTCATTTTGTTTTGCAGAAATTAAATAACAAGGACATAAACCTCAATTAGTTTCATGGAAGAAAATTTAATAAGGAAAATTTATACTATTGCATTCAAAGTAAATTCTAATCTATTTGCAGAAACCATCAAGTTCTCAAAATAAATCATAGAAAACTCTTTCTATGCTATTTAACTCGTGATCAATATATTAAACCCTAATTGCATATTTAAATATATGATGTAAAAAGGGTTTATGGTCTCTTCGAGTTGGATTCAAAGGCTTCGAGGGCATTTCTAAGTGATGAAAAATGAAAAATAGGCTTCATAATCAATTCTAGCCAAGTTTTGATCACTTCTATGAAGTGCCACAAGATGCTAGAAGAATTATACAGGATGTCATAGGATGCCTTATATTGCAACAATATTGTATTTGAGAGAAATCTAAGGGTTCTAAAAGAAGTTTGAAGGTGGGAGGATGTAGCAACCATTGTGAAAATTCCATGCAATAAAAGTTAAAAATAATAACCACGGTCGATAACACACATGTTCCAACCTGAATGGTGGGAAAAAAATCCTAGCTGGTGTTTATTTCAGTTATTATGGCTAAGGAAATTAGCAAAGGAAATTGCTAAGGATTTGGAAAGGCATGAGGCATTAATTGGCTTTTTATTTATGAAAATAATGGAAATCAAGAGAAAACGAAGGTGAAAGGTCATAGGTTGCATGTGAGGAGTAAATGGTGGAAAATAATGGAAAATGAAGAAAATGGAGGCCTCATCAATAAAAAGGCTTCTAAGGATCAGTGGGTAAGCTTTTGTTAGTGTATTTTTGTAGCTCTGATTTCTCTCTCTCTCTTATACTCTTGGATAATTAGTTTTTTCTTGTAGCACTCTAGGAGAGTGTGGATACTTTATGATTTGGAGCAAGAAGTCCAACGAAGGGCAGGAAAGCACAAGCGGACATCAGGATCAGGAGCTACAACGGATTTTGATTGCAGGTACCGAGTTGCATGTCTAGTGTATGCATGTGAATTTTCCTAGCCTTTCCGTTTCTTCGATAGCCACAGTGTTGTGGCCTTATTTTCATTGATTGTTTTCTAGTTGGTTCTCATGTTCCCTTATCTGTGGGTTGACTTATTAGTTCCTGGAGCCTTAGTTGGACAAAAATTATGGAAGCTCGGCGAACAATTGTGGGTTGAGTTACTAGTCTTAGAAGCCTTGGTTGGACAATCGCTCTGGAATCCCTAGGTGGGTTGAGTTTATGGTCTTGAAATACCTTGTTGTACAAACGCTTTGGAATCCATAATAGTAGGGGTTGAGTTACTAGTCCTTGAAACCCTAGTTGGAACAAACACTCGGGAGCCCTGGAACAACTTAGATAGATACCAATCTGTCATGGTTGTGATGTCTGACCGTGAGGTGTAATCACTGGTTGAGGGTTGAGGTGGTTTGGCCTATAGAAGCCTTAGATTGATTTGTATTGATGTGTTTGATGGTATCTCACATTCATGATTGGAATATGGCACAGGGGTGATTGGATGAAGTAAGACTTGGCTCAGCTGATCTATGGTCAAGTGGAATGTGGAAGTCCCATATCTGGTTGGTTTTTACATTCAGTAATTAAAAGCTCATTCCTTTGGTATTTGGTATGAAAATGTATTGGTTATTATGTGGATTATATTTCTGTTGTATCCACTACATTTTTGTTTTCTTATGTTGGTTATAAGCATGTATTTGATCAGTGATGATGTATGGCTCTATCCATGTTTTTGCTTGTAAATGAATGCACAATGTATCTATGCTCAAATAGATTGTATTGTAGCTAAAGATATAAGGGAAAAATCATTCTTAGTGATTCTCAAATAAGTATGAGAACCCTATGCTTAAATATGTTGTTTACACATGTAGATTCGATGTTTGTGGCATGTTTGACAAAATTCCTGACATGGATAGGAGGGGTCCAAATGAGTTATTGTTGATGTGATTTCTTCTATATAATTTTTCCAATTTTAGTTATCATCCCCTAAGTTTTCATGAATTTTTGGATAGTGACCTGGCATCTGGGCCTAAAAATGTAGCTTGAACCTCAGATCTGCAGGCACAAAATAGAGTAATTGGGGCCCTAACTGCATGCTTGATGTGTTGTTCTCGTTGGCCCTCAATTTTGACCCTTTTTCACCATGCATATTCCACTTTCCTATCATCCTTTACCATCATATCATGGTCATATTTGTCATATTTTTGCCTATTTTTTCACTTTAAGGTAAAATAATAATGTTTTTAATTTTAAGAATTTTTAGTAAAAATTAGGTCTTAAAAATTATTTTTGACTTAAACAAAAATTCCCGTAATGGCTCCATTAAAGTTGTATGTGCAGGATGCCTGGGGACAAAATGAATATATATTCGAGAAGTACATGAACCAAGCATAGACAGACTCTTATTGGCATACTCTAAATGAGTCAGAACAGGTCTGGTCAAAGTAGGTCAAACTTGACCAGTCACTCAGGAAATCCCATGATTTAGACACAATTTTGTGATTTTGTGGAGTCTTCCCATATTTTGTGCAATAAAAGGTATTATTTCAACCCTATTAGGTGGATTAGAACTCTTACTGGTTGTTACAAATATTTTATTTGATCTTGTTATACTTTAATCCTATTTAAGCACAATTATTCAACAACTATGAACATGTATTATGATTATTAAGACTTCTTTATTTCTGAATATAATTTGAAGAAATTTCCTTCTATTTCTTATTGTTATTTTTTTGGGATGTGATTGTTGATCTACTATAGCTGATAGTATTCAAGTGTACAAAGAAACGGTGGAGGGTCCCCATTCTAAGTTGAGTACACTAAATTGTATTTTGTGCATAATTATGAATATCTTATATTGTTGAACATTTCCTTTAAAATTTCTTGTGAATACTTTCCTAGTAAATTCATTAATTATTTTCTTTCACTAATTGGTTTAAGTAGGGAAGTTCAACGAAGGAATCTAAGTTACATCCTCTTCCTTATGGATTAAGAATTGAACTGGAAATTGTGTTTATGCATTTAATCTTTACTGATTTCGTGATTTAATTGTTTTATGATTTATAGTGGAAATGATATTGTTGGAATAGGGATATTGAGGAAGGACAACCAAGGCATCTAAGTTAGAGCCTCTTCCTTGCAATATATGCTCCAGAAAGACTCATTACACTCTCTCTTCTAGATCAGAATTTCAATGTTTTCTTTTTAGTAATTTATATTTTTAATATGCATTTCGATTATTTTCATCTAAACAACTACTTCCTACACTAGCTTAATATAAGATCCATATACCTTGTTGTTCTTCTAAGTTTACCAACCCAGATTGATAATTAAAACATATGCTCTAATTCAACTGAATAGATTAGACCGAAATTTTTGGCGCCATTGCTGGGGAAGAACACTTAGATATAGTTAGGAAGCTTGTTTAGAAAACATGTATAAAAAAAATCAACAAAAAAAAATTAAAAAAAACACTTTTAATTATGGTTCTTCATTCTTAAACATATAAATTAGAAAGGTAAATCCCCAAAACAAAACCCCCCAACCATTAAAAAAAACTCAATAACTACAAAATCAATTTTCAAAACAAGATCTATGAAGCGTGATGTTAAATAAGTCATTTAAATAAGGAGGGTATTCCACCACTGTTATGAAACCAGCTCAGAAAATAGAAGAAAAGATAGATCAACGCCTTAGAAATCAGCCTCTTTGAGGAGGAAACCTCCTTTCAATTACATAAATGGAAAATTCTTGTATGACACAAATGACAAAACCTCCTTTATATATATAGGATTCCATGGGGTCACAATATAATCCTAGCCGACCTAACAATAATAATGTAAGGGAACAATAATAACATTACAGGGGTATAGCAATAACAATAAACAGGACACACTAACAACAGTAAGGGACTACACTAGTAATATAGGGCTTAACATGCTCCTCTCCTTGAAAAACATGTGTTCCTCAACACTTGAGTAGTTCTAGATGCTTCTGTATAAAATTCTCATCCTCCCATGTCAAATCTTCAGTGGGTAAGTTCTTCCACTTGATGAGATACTCTAAAATTGATCGATTTCATGGCTCTCAAGTTCTTGTTTTTGTGACTTCTTCAGGTTCGAATATGATTTTTTCCTTCCTCATCAAGTTATAAAAATATTGTTTGAATAGAAATATTTTCATCTATAACCTTCTTTAAGCATGAAACATTGAAAAATGGGTGCACTCGAGAAGATGCAGGAAGCTCCAATTTGTATGCCATAGTAAAAATATTTTGCAACACCTTGTAAGGACCATAGTACTTTGCTGATAATTTATTATACTTCTTAACTTGCTTGAGGGAAATTTGTTTGTATGGTTGTAGCCGTAAAACTACACATTTTCCTACATCAAAACTTCTCTCACTGCGATGTTGATATGCATGTTGTTTCATTCGATTATGTGCCAAATTTATGTTATCATTTAAGAGTTGGATAATTTATTGTTGATGTTCGATGTGATCTTCCACTGCTTGAACCTTAGAATTTTCTCTTAAAGATGATGTGATGGATGGAATATGATATCCATAAAAAACCATTAATGGGGTCATTTTTTCTACAATGTGGAAGGAAGGGTTATACCACCATTTAGCCAGAGGTAACCAATTGACGCATTTTGATTTTTTATCAGATACAAAGAAATGAAGATATCCTTCCAAACATTTTTTCACTATCTCAGCTTTCCCATCGGATTGAGGATGATAAGATGAGCTATAAGCTAGTTGAGTACCAAAACAAGAAAACAATTCAATCCAAAAATTTTCAGTAAAAATTGGATCTCTATCGCTTTCAATAATATTTGGGTTTCCATGTAGCTTTTGAATTGTTTCCATAAATGCAGTAGAAACTATATTCACTTTTCCCACGTGGTGTACAGCAGTTGGTGATGGGGTGCACTATTAAGGCACTCCATCTGCAAGGTCACCAATTCAAAACCTATGGGTTTAGGATTAGTCTTAACTACCAAAAAAAAAATATTTACTCACTTTAAATGGATGATATAATGCACAAAAGTGTGCATACTTGCTATTCCTATCAACTATTACCATGATGAATCTCTTTCCTTCGAACTTAGGTAAACTTGTGATTAAATCCATTGAAACCTCCCCCCAACGATGATTTGGAATCGATAAATGTTGTAGCAGACTTGGGGTATTAATTTTCTCAACTTTTTTTTGCTGGCAAAGCAAAAATTCCGCCACAAAATTTTGAATATCAGATTTAAGGCCATCCCAAAAAATTTATTTCTTCACCCTTTGATAAGTTTTTTAAAATCCAGAGTGTCCTCCTGAGGGAGAGGTGTGAAATTCCAAATAATATTTTGTTTTAGTTGGGAATTATTACAAATAAATAAACAATCTTTTTACCACAAGGAATCATTTTTTCAACTAAATGTACCAGATGTATTGGGATCTTGCTGCAACTTTTGTATGAGTTTCCATACTTCTTCATCATTCTTACATTCCTCCCTTGCTTTGGTTATCCAATCTGGTTGGATAATAGAAATGGAAAAAATAAATGCTTCCACATCCTCATCCTTTCTTGAGAGTGCATATGAAACAACATTTAGCTTCCCTTTTTTTATTATGATTTCAAAGTCATAACCCAATATCTTTGTGACCCATTTTTGCTACTCTTCTAAAGATAGTCTTTGTTCCAAAAATTATTTAACACTATCATGATCAGATTTTACCTTGAAGTGTCTTCCCATTAGGTAAGGTCACCATTTCCTTAGTGCATGTCGTATTGCCAACATTTCCTTCTCATAAATATATTTTTGTAAATACTTTCCTTTGATTGGACGACTTTCAAAAGCAATGGGTTTTCCTTCTTGCATTAAAACAACACCAATTCCATTTCTTGAGGCATCACATTCCACAATAAAAAAAATTGTGAAGTATGGCATAGCTAAGACCGGTGCTTGGCACATTACCTCTTTAAGATGTTCAAAGGCCTTAATTGGTTCAGGATTCCATGAAAATGCATATTTATTTAATAATGTTGTTAGAGGTGCTGTTATTTTCCCATAATTATTAACAAACTTGCAATAATACCCTGTTAACCTAAGAAATCCTCGCAACTGATTTATGGTTGTGGGGAATTTCCATTCATTAATGGCTTTAATTTTGTTAGGTTCTACCTTAACACCCTCCTGAGATACAATATGACCCAGATATTCCACCTCTTGTACTTCAAAGAAACATTTGGAGGTTTTTGCATATAATTGTTTCTCCTTCAATAGTCTTAGCACCCTCTCAACATGTTGAACATGATCTTTACAAGACCTATTGTATATTAGTATATCATAAAAAAATACTAACAAAAATTTTCTAAGGAAGGTTTTGAAAATGGAATTCATCAACTCTTGAAATGTAGAAGGTGCATTGATAAGGCCAAAAGGCATGACCAAAAATTCATAATGACCCTCATGAGTTTGAAATGTCTTCAACCTTCATTCTAATTTGATGATATCTTGAACGGAGATCCAACTTGGTGAATAAATTGCTCGATGTAATTCATCCAATAATTCATCAATCACATGAATGGGAAATTTATATTTAAAAATGAACTTATTGGGCTCCCTATAATCTGGACACATGCAACATGATCCATTCTTCTTGTGAATCAATACTACTGTAGAAGAGAAAGAACTTTGACTAGGTTGAATTATAATAGTCTCTAGCATTTCTGTTATCATACGTTCAATTTCACTCTTTTGGACATAATGATATCTGTAAGGCCTGATGTTTGGAGGAACACTTCCTGGAATTAAATGAATAGCATGATGATGATCACAAATAGCTGGGAGTCCTTTCGGAGTTTCAAACACCTTGGAATGATTGTCCAAGACTTTTTGGATATCTGGAGAAATAAATGATTTTGATGTTGGAACTTCTAGTGAGCGTAATTGTGCAATGATGCCTCATTGTTTTTTCCTCAGAATATTTTTCATGAAATTAGAGCTTATTATTTTTCCTGGCTTTCCTACGATACCCCGTAATTCAACTTCCTTTCATTCCAAAATTTTTTTTTAGGAGAAGTTCTTGAAAATTAAAAGTTATTGCCTCCAAAGATTGTAACCATTATACTCCTAGTACAACATCAGTACCACCCATTGGAATGGAAGGCATTTTACTATTCAATACATATTACTCCATGGTTAGCTTGATATTATGGCACTTTCCTGAGCAATTATAGTTCCTTCATTTTCCACCATCACATGACACTCTGGCACTAGGTATAGGAAGCAATTCAATTCCTTGGCTACCATACAATGAATAAAATTATGGGTACTATCAGATGTAGAAATTTTTGACCCAACCCAAATTATCAGTTTCTCCTGATCACTCCCATATATTTAAATGCACATTCCCATAAAAATACATTAAAAATTCTGGAAATGATAAATATTTCTCAAAACATAAATTTTAGAAATTTCACAGTGTTGGAAATTGCAGAAATAAAACACAACAAATATTTCAGCCACACACACAAAAAATGACACGGTGATTTTTGGTCAATATGACCCTCGAAAAACCCCCTAAAACTCTTGGGGAAAACCAGTTTGAAATCTCTTCTTTATTTCATAATATTTCTTTCACAGAGAAATGAAATGTATAGTAAAAATTCCAGCAACCATTAATTTTTATTATCTCGAAAATTGTGCTTGTACTCCATCTCGATTTTCATGCCAATGCAAAAAAAAAAAAAATTATAGAGAAAGGAACAGCCTTAAATGCTATATGGATAGCATAGAAAATACTACTGGAACAGCTGAATGACCCTCCTCGAAAACTATGCCAAAGGTTGCCTCAAAAAATGTGCCAAAGGATGCCTCGAAAATTGTGCCAAAGTGCTACTGTATGGACCTCGATTTTTGTGCTTCTTTGCTGTTGTACGGACCTCGAAAATAGTGTTTCCTTGATGTTGTATAGACCTCGAAACACATGCCTCCTTTTCTGTTGTATGGACCTCGAAATCTATGCCAATATGCTGCAATAATTGTTGTTCTTCCTTTCCTCAATTTTCATGTCAATTGCCTCGAAAATCGTGATCCTGATTTGTTGTATGGATTTGGTGAAATATAGCTGCCTTGGTAAATGTTCCATGGTACTATTTCTCCTTCTTCTTCTTTGCTCATAAATTCCTCTTGCTCTCTTCTCCTTCTCTCTCAATCTGCTCATGAATGTATGAATGACCTTTTCTCTTCTTTTCCTCCTTTAACCTAACCCTAAGTGACTTTTGTGTAATCCCTAAGTCCAATGGCTGAGATAGCTTTAGATATAGAGCCGAGTTAGATGTGCATTTAATTTTCACTTTCTATTTTTTAATTCACCCCACTTTAATAAAGACCCACTTAGCCTTTTATTTCCGTAGTCACTTTTTCACTTTCTAATTTCACATTGACTTTAATAGTGTCACTTTAAAATTAAACTTAGTAACTTTATCACTTATAATGTCACTTTTAAATTATATTTGACTTTACCCCTTATAAAGTCACTTTAGGAGAAAAATTTAAATACATTTGGACAATTTTCCCTAGGCCAAAGATCAAGGCCTTAGGGAACCACTTGTCCTCCGGTACCCAAATTTTAACACCCGAATAAATAAGCACTATTACATTTTTCTTCTTGATATGTCCTTCTATCTTGAGAGTTTGAGGAGTGGTAATTTTTGCCAATGCATTACACGATATGGTCATATTCATTTCTTCTTCCTATAGGGTTGGTTCTTGGTGTATATCCTCTTCTTTTGAAGTTTCTTACTCATATTCTTCCTCCTCTTCACAATCTATGTAAAATGCTTTATTCCAGCACACTTATGACCTTTAGTGTATTTTCTATCACAACTATAGCAAAGGCCTTTTTCTCTTTTTTCTTCCAATTGTTGTGGTGCCAACCTTGTCAGTTGTGGAACTCTAGGAGTAGCAACACTTCCATATTTATAGTTGTGAGTGGTAGGATTCCTTATCACCATAATTTTTCTTTGAATTTCTCTTTCCAACCTGAATGCCTTCTCCAATGTATCCAGTTCCCAAAGGAAAACCTCATGTTGGATGCTATCCTTTAGAGTCCCTATGAAGACATCAATCCTATGTTCCTCTAGAATATTATTTACCCCTATATTCAATTTTTGGAAGTCCTAAATGTGATCCATCATTGAAACCTTTTGTCTGAGATTTATCAATTGGCTAAAGAAATATTTTCTCTTTGTATCCTCATAATGTGCTATCATTTCCTCCGTAAAAATTGACCAAGTGACCAATGGTTTATGAGAAAAAATCCATAGATACCATAAAAACTGATTTTGTTCTAGATATAAAGTTGCAATGCATACCTTTTGTATGTTTTGTGTATTATGGAGCTCAAAGTATTTCTCCATTTGTAGTATCCAAGTTATCAGATCCTTGTCATCAAAATTCCTCATATCTATATTTGGAATATGGTGGATCTTAAATCCAACATTAGAGTCTATGAAATAATGATTAAAATTTCTTTTGTTCTCATCATGAGTTTCCTCTACTAACTTTTCACCATTAGGGATATTTTCTTGTAGAAAATTTTCCAAACCTTCCTTCAAACCTTCCATGTATTTCTTCAAATCTTCTATACCATCCATATTAGCTTCCATGCCATCCATCTTACCTCCCACTCCATCTTATCTTCCATGCCATTCTTCAAACCATTAATCTTAGCTTCCATGTCTTTATTCAAACCATCCATCTTAGCTTCCACACCTTTCTTTAAACCATCCATGTTTCCTTCTATACCATCATGTTAGCTTCCACGTCTTTCTTCAAACCGTCCATGTTGCCTTCTATACCATCCATCTTAGCCTCCACACCATCCATCTTAGCTTCCATACCATCCATCTTAGCTTCCATGCCATTCTTCAAACCATCCATCCTAGCTTCCATTTCATTTTTTGTTACTCTGTGTGAGAGCGAATTTTTTTGCACTTGCTCTTGTAATTTTGATATATCATGTTGCACTTCTTCCTCTTCATGAGTCAAAGTAGATCTATATGAGGGCTTAATGGGTGTTGAATTATTTTAGGGGGAATTTTAGAACACAATATTGATATCTATGTTTCAATATGCCCTTGGAATCACTTCAAACTAATTTTTCAAACAAAACTTTTGCAATTTTTAAAAACAATACACACCTTTTTCTTGCTTTTGAGGAGATCTATATTGAAACTTAAGTATCTCTATAATTTCGGATCCCAAAGATTTTATATTTAGTCCTTTAGTAGCCCTCTGAATCGTCTTTCGAATTCCATAGGTCAAACCTGATTTGGATTCTTGAAGACAAAGTTATGCCCAATATCCCACAATGACCTAATTATGGACTAGTTCAATAGAGCGAACTTGTAAGGCATACCATGTGTCACTATTTCCTCCTTCAATTCTTAAATTGATACACAAGAAACTACAATCCATTTAATTTTGGATACCTTTTATAGAATTCCAATCTGATGCTCAGAGAGAGATTTATGATGATTTTCCCAAGGTCTCCTCTTTGGGTTGAAATTTGGGAGTCCGCAAAAACCCTAAATTTCATAGATCATATCACCGACAATATTGCAAACCAAGATCTAAATTTTTTACATTAAGTTCCTTGTGATTTCTTTTAAAATGTTTTTTTTTTAGCTTCTAAAACTTCATAAAAAACAAGTTATATCGAAAATTCCACGATGGCTTGTTTGAAGCAGTGAAACAGTAGAAACCAAAGCTCTAATACCGAATGCTATGAAACCAGCTCACAAAAAAGAAGAAAATATAGATTAATACCTTATAAATCAACCTCTTTGAGGGGTAAACCTCCTTTACATTACATAAATGAACAATTCTTAGATGACACAAATGACAAAACTACCTTTCTATATATAGGAGTCCATGGGGTCACAATATAATCCTAGTCGACCTAACAATAATAATGTAAGGGCACAATAATAACATTATAGGGGTACAAAAATAACAATAAGGGGGCTACACTAACAATAGTAAGGGACTACACTAGTAGTATAGGGCCCTAATAACCATAAGGATTTTCTGAAATCCTTGTCCACAATTTAGAATGGTCACTAGGGATGAATCTTCATTTCAAAAGATAGAAGAGGAACAAATCATCCATGAAGAGCATCTAAAAAAAGAGAATATAGAAGCTTCTTCTAGTTATATGTGTAAGGAGATCAACGACTTATGGATCATATGCAATGAAGTTCAAATAATAGAGCTAGAAATTTAAAAATATCTAACATATGTATCACAAGATCCCTTGTGGATTCATGATTTCGAACAAGTTCCACAAGAATAACTTTGTGCTATGATAGTTGAGGAGAATAGAAGTTTTAAAGATCATACTCAAGCTTGGTTTCAAGTAGTCATTAGGCCAAAAAACAATCCATTTTTCAACATTTCTTAGCATCAAATCTTTATGATCAACTAAATTTTCATATCCAAGTACTCATTAAAGTATATTCTTGAAACTTGGATGTGAGTCTTCTTATGATCTTGTTATGCAAATGGATGCATTGAAAATTATCTTATACTTGAGAGAACAAAATATTTTTCTACAATAGAGTAGAATAGAATAGAATAGAATAGAATAAATAGGTAAAATTAGTTCACAATAAGATTTTTGGTTCAAACTCTCATGAATAATTCATCAAATCATTGTTCAATATTCATTTGGAAGGAGTTTATGGAAAAATTCACTAAGAAAAACCTTATTTTGGGTAACCATATAGGATCATTTTCAAAGAATGTTTTTAATCAAGGTGTCTCTTGAAGTCTAGTTTTTAAACCCAATTTGAATTTTTCAATTTGTACCACAAATAAAAAAGATATGATCAAAATAAACACTAGATCTCAAGAGAATGTTTGAGGACATACTTAGTATAACATTGATTATGGGGATCTAATGGAAAAAAATTACACAATATGTATAAGGAATATATATTTTGGAATATAGTTTCCAAATTAATTTGAATCACCTTAATCTGACATCATATGAAAACATTGTGCTTAAAATACTAACTGCTTGTCGAAAAATCTACATGGTGACAATTTTAGGTCTTGAATTTTCATTGACATATTTCACATATAAAATCATATTATTTTCAAAACCAATTTATATCTGAGATATATATTCAAGTCTAGTTCAAGACACAATTTTAATCATCCCATTTCAAGGTCAAATGAAAAAGTTATGCCACATTTAGTGATCGCATGTCTTAAAATCCGCATAGTGAAACTCTACCTCCTAGGTCTGCTCATCAGCAATTTTTTTTATCAAACCTAAGTATTATAAGAACCTATTTCTACTGGATTGAAAAAAACGAATCTCCTTTAATCACCAAGTGGAATCACATAGATGCGATCTTTAATGTAAAATTTACACTCCAAATAGTGACTATTGGTCTTGTAAACAATTCACAAGAAGATCTATAAAAAATGGTACTTCTCATCATTTTTAGAATATCATTTTAAATAATTTTATAAACCTATTTATATTGGAAGTATCCATGTGAATTAACTTCAACGTGGCTTTGGAATCACTCTAATCGGACATAAAATGAATATTTTGTGAACAAAATGTCATTAGGAGGTCTAGGTTGGCCACCATTCCTCAAGGGGTAAGCAAATGCATTTTCTTTGTAAATAATATTTGGAATTATTTTTCAAGCATTGCTTGTAATAATTTTCATTATTTCTTGGAAGAAGAGAGATCATACAACTCTCTTCCTCCATCATCTAATATTGTATTACAGGTAAGTGTTATGTTTTTGTAGGTCACAAGAAGATTTAATTGGTAAACTCCATGGATGAAGGATTTTCAAAGTCAATATTTAAAAATTACTATGTTACACGAGGACCCATCCCCACCAAAATTCATGGCTTTCCCTTCATCTCGAAGCTCTGGGTACTTTGGAACTCATCGGAAACCTCCCCAATTGATTGGGGACTCCATCGCGGACTTGGGGAATTCCAGGTCATCCCTCCAAAAATCGGGAAATTTTCGAGGGACTTTAGGACATCCCATAATATTATGCCCATTAAACATAAAAAAAACAAAAAATAATTTAATATATATATATATATATGAGTTCTAAACATTAAAGTCAAAAAAAAAAAAAAAAAAAAAACAAATTTTGAAACCTAAACCCTATCGCAACCTTAACTTATCCACTAAACTAAACTTATCACATACAGACTAAACTAGACCTATTTCATACTACATACTATACTACATGGTAGTGATGAAGGTAAACATTATTACAGGGACATGATGATGAAAGTACACACAAGTTGCAAAGGGTGTAGGGAAACACTGAGCTCGAGTAAAGGTTGCAGGTAAACACAAGTTGTGAGGGTTGCAGGTAATATTCTGAGTGAAGTCTGAGATGAAAAAAAAAGGTAAACGCTAAAAAAATAACTCCATTCATGATCTAAAAGGTAAAAAAATCTGAGAGGACTCGAGTGAAGGTCGCAGGTGAGGTGAGAGTCGAGTGACAGGGTGAAGATTGAGACTCTTAATTTGGGATTTATAATTAAATTTTAATTACTTATTCATGTTTACAATTTACAGTCACGACTCACTATACTCCATGAATTAATTTGCCTTCAAATTGAACTTGTCTCTTTTTCCATGTCTATGAAAAACATTTTCTTGGAATGAATCTTCAAAATTTCATATTTCTACAATCACCATGACTTTAATACCATTTCAAATATATGTAAGAGACAAGCAGGAGAGACTAGATGAGAGATAAGAAGATATATCAATGTTCTACTGAATTACTAGTGGTGTTGTCTATATACATAGCAAGTTCTATTATTCATTTGAGGAAATAATCAATTAATCCCTGAATACATTAACATAGACACCATTTATTATATATAATTTATTTCACTTTATGACATTATTAATTTTTCACATAACATTTGTTACTACTGAAATAAACATTACAATGGCTAACTCAACTTTAATGCTTAATGTTATAAGCTAAATATATGGGATGGTAATACTCTTTGTGCTCTGTAAATAATAGTGGATCTGAATGATTATCATATACATTACACTGATGACAGGTCCCACAAGGTTCTTAATTTATACACTCTTATCTTGGGATTTATAATTAAATTTTTATGACTTTTTCATTTTTATAGCTTTATTAAATTTTACTTTTAGTCTTTAAATTTTAGCTTTTATTTAAATTTTGAAATTATTCATCATGCATCATAGAATGATTATATAGACAGTAGTAGATTTTAGGTTGTAGCAAACTAATAGTACTTCTTAAGTTCTTGAACATGGGTAATGATGACGAGATTTATTTTTGTGATGCACAATGATGATGAGATAGTATTAGAATTTAGTATTTTATTTTGTAATTTGAATTTCAAAATGAGTAATATTTCTAATTTTTTCATTTTAATTTTATCATTCATTATTATGCTGAAATACTAAATTTTATTTTAATTTTAATTTTTTAATAAATATAAAATTATCTACTAGACTTGTCATCCCCAACTTGTCGTCCCCTGAAAAATTTGCGAGTACAATCTAGCCATCCTGGAAACTCGTCCCCCCATACCCACTACCCCCTTGTCCCCACAGCCAGTACAACATAGAAAAAATCATATACGAAAATATGAAATGAAAATATTCAAGTCAAAGAAAAGTGGAATTTACAGGATGTTGAGTTCATACAAAGAAACTCAAAAATATTGAAGCTTACTTTTAGTTGTTGACAAAAAACACCAAAAACCCTACAATATGATCGAGATTGAGGCAAAAGACATGAAGCTAGTCATCAAAAGAATAAGTTAAGTTTTGTACCATAACAAGTCGCATCCATTGCCTAAGAATCTGTTCATAAGCCATATTGTTCATGATGTCATTCATCTACCATATTGTATGCTAAGCTCCACAATCATTCATGTTGAAGTCCAGATCTATTAGCTATTTATCCATCTACTCCTAGATCATGAATTCAACCTAAATTAGATTCATAAGCTTTCCATACCTCTCGAGTCCATTATACCCCACATCCATCCATAAAAGAAAAAAAAGGTAAAAAATAATAAAGGGGTTTGGCTGTGAAAATCCAGATTTCTGGCACAGTGCAAACCTGAATTCATACTGGAAAACCAAGTTATTTGGCTAATATGAATTCAAAAAAAAATTAGTTCTAGCTCATTTCATTGTTTCAAATCGACTCGTTATTTTATTCTGACAACAAACTATGTCATCTCATTCTTTGGAATCATCCAGTTCAAAGACTTGAGGACAAGTCTCAGAATAAGAAAGGGGGAAAAAGAGGAAACAAGTGAATTTGGTTTGCCTTATTAAATTCAATAAGCTTAGAAACTCAACATACTTTTCATGTCAAGAATTGCTATAATTTTCATTTCAAGCATTGTTATCCTTATTATATCAACATGAATACATTCAACATGAAGACATTCAATCATGAAGACACTCAATATGGAATATATTTCAACTTCAACACTTAACATCAAAATATTTTATAAGGGACCTGAAACTCAACATCAAAATCTATCATAAGGGACCTATATACAAATAGAAACCAATCAGAAGATTTATTCGAAGATTAGTTCATATGAAACAACTAAGGTAGCTATTGGAAAGACACTTATTTTCAAGCATCATCCAAGGAAAGTAATGGAAATACTGTAAGTTACAAATTTACTAAAAATGCATTTTTGATTTTGGAATAAATAATGAAATTAGAATAACAATTAAACCTTTGTGCATAAGAGTGTCAATTTTCATACCCTATACATCCCTAAGACATTTCTCTCTTCATAAAAAAAATTACCCTACCATCCCCTGAAATCAAAGATTCCTTACCATAAGACAAGTCGAATTTAAAATAAAACTCACATAAAATTTATTTTCCTACCACATAAAGCCTTTCTGCATGGGTTAGTATCATAAGAATGGGAACACGATATGATTGAAATAAGAAGCTGCAATACTCTGAAGAACTATGGAATCATGATACATTATTCTACTTTCTTTTGGTTTTGAAATGACCTTGAAGTGTTCATTTCAAAAGCCACAACAAGAATAATAATTAAAAATAGCATATGGATTACATCATGATGGAGTAAAATACATGGAGATATGATATATCATACCAAACGAACTTGGAAAGGATCTGTGAAATCATTTGAAAGATAAAAATAATGATACACCATAAAAGGATTATTTTAGCATGCAAAAACTCATTCAGTAAATTGGAGTATATATGTAATCATAATGAAGTTTGTATACAAAAATATCATATAAATATCATGAAAAACTAATCAATGACATATGAAATTACAGAGAGGGCAGTATAAACAACAACACATCATGAAGATTCTTGTCAAAGAACTCCACTAGAGTTGTTGAAGAAGTAAGGAAAGAGAGGTCGTATTTTTTTTTACACTTGGAAAAAAAGGCTTGAAAATGCACCTACAGGAAAACAAAGCAAACATATGAGTTCAAGACAAAGATATCAATTCAAAAAAAAACTCGGTTCAGAAAATAAAACTCCTAGTGTAGAAGATCAGAGAGGAAAGGGAGGCTCAGAACTAGAGAATGCAAGATGGGATAACGACCAAGAAGCCAGGTATGAAACAAAACCTAGAAAATTAGAAATCGATTTTGACAAAGTACAGAGGGAAAACCGATTAATGAATGAATTCTAGGGTATGTATATGATGAAGAAAAAATCTAGGGAAAACGCTGAGTTTTCACAAACTTAACTTTGCAAACTAAACGTTTAAGTCTTCCAATAGATCTTGGGAACATCATAGAGACTACAATTCCGAGTTTGGTTAGGAGACAATATGTTTCTGTTGGTGAGATCCTAGGTGTTAGTTATGGAAGCGTAGGCTTAACTATGAACTCCAGATTTAAGGGAACATCGTCGCCCACATCCATTGGTGGTAGCATAATCCAAGTCCAGGTAGATATTTTCTAACAACATAAGTTCAATATTTTTGTTAGCAGATATTTGGGGCAACATAATCAAAGTCCGAGTTAGTATATTTTTGGTGGAAGAGAAATTTAAAAGTTTGAGTTTACAACTATTTGGTGGTAGCGTAGGTTCAAGATCGAATTCCAACTGTAAGATTGGCATTAAAAACTTCAAGTTCAAGACTCTAGTTTCATTTTTATTTACACAAAACTCCAAAATAGAGCTGGTGCACTATGGTGTCAAGTGGTGTTGGTGAGTTCATGACAATGCAAAAATTATGAATGGCATTTTTTAAAATAGAGTGTTAGTTTCCAGCGAAGAGAGAAGTGTCAGAAGACTATAAATTTACTTAGATCTCCCCCAGAAATCAATTTTTGAAATAAATACAACATAAAGATTACTTTTTGTTCCTAGAAATCGATTTTGAAGGCATTATAACACAGATATTGTCTTATGAATATTCAATAGTGAAATTTTCTTTGCATTTCAGCCCAAGAATTTGACATCACAAGTTTAGAAATTGCTCTTTATTCCAAGTAACCAATAATTCACATATCAGTCCAGAATTTGGTATTTTAATTCAGAAATTTCTCCTCATCTTCGTGGGTATTCAATAGTTAGAGGTTTCTTCTCGTTTTTATGTACCACATCGAGATCAGAGTTCTGGTAAGTGTTATCTTTGTGTTATCAAAATTTCCTTCAAATACCTTTACAAGTTGAAATTTCTCTGTTATTTAAAGACTTCAAATGAAATTTTCTTCTTTAAAAAGAGATTCGTTACCTTTTCCATGATATTATTCACTAGTGAGGGTTATTTAAATAAATCCATCTAAACTTCAATATGGGAAGCATAATTGAGCCCACTGGATTTCAAATTGAAAATTGGAATAAGGAGCCTGTAGAGAAACTCTATAAATATGACTTATTAGAGTTTCTTAGGTAGTTTAATGGGCATAATGCAAAAATGATAGAGATGTTTGTGTCTATCTTCGATAATGAGAAAATCATGGTAAGAGATATTCTTGTTCTAGTCACACTAGAATACCTTTCTCAGGCCACAAATCTATCAATGGCAGGAGATTAATATTAGAAAGGGAAACATTTCAAAGAGAAGAGATGGAACTACTTCCTAGAAAAATAGAGGAAAGGAACATTTGACAAAACCGAAGGGATTCCAAGGGAGTGGTTGAGAGAGTTATGGACATAATTGGTTCTGATTATTCAGAAATAATTTACCTGTGATGGGAGGTTTAGCATAGTACATATATATCATATCAAATTCCTCCATCATATAAAAGGTGATTGTAAATTAAACCTTCCTTATTTATTTTTTATAAGTTTAGTGAAAATGGTTAAAGGAGTGAAAATAAAAAGTGGAAGTGAAGATACTAGCTACTTCCATCAAGGGTTAAAAAGAATCCTTATTGAATATGAGTTGAAAAACCAATGTGACACCTGGGAAAATTTCTTGTAAATGAATCATTTTGTATCATTTCAAAGGGAAAAAGAACCAATTTGAAGTGAATAAGAACTTGCACGATAGGATATTTCTATAAAAAAAATTTCAATCATCATTATCTCCAAGAACCATATCCAAAAAGAAGCAAGAGGGCTTATCCATTGAAATGGAGAGATCTTTTGTATCTTACCGAAAGAAGTCAAGCAGGAATTCCTCTTAGTACACCTCAACAATCATATCATGAGATCATTGAAAATTTAGAAAGAGAAGCCCAACATCAACTTAGAGAGATAGAAAACGAGTCTAATCTTGAGGATTCTTGGATTTCTGGATCATCATCCTATTCATCTACAAAGAAGATCGAAGAAGTATCTAAAGAGCTTCATGGTGAACCATCAGAGACTCCCAAAGAAGGGAAGGAAAATAATATCCAAGGAGTTTTAGAAGAGGTTCATGATGAGGAACATGTTAAGAAGATGAAATAGTTAAACAAACAACTCCATGTAAATGAAATCGTGGAAACAGATCTAAAGATGTAGAATGAAATGTACAAGGAGAAAAACAATACAATTGCAAAAGAAAACAAGAGGTTGAAGAAGAAAATGAAGAAACTAGAAACACAAAACATGCTTATATCAAAAAATCATGCATGTGGTTAAAAGAAAATAAACACTGGCAATACAAATATGAGAAACATATGGTGAAGAGTGCAATCTACAAAGTTGAGGAAAATGGAAAAGAAGGCATTGAAATACTTTTTCAAGAAGCTTATTTAGGAGATTATACATCATGGGGTAGATCCATAGGGAGAACATCAGGAAAATCAACATACATAGGAAGGAGGTCTAAGAGACAAAGGAAAGCATGTGGACATGTTTGTGGATCAGTAAGGGGGAGATGTTGGCCCTCAATTTTGACCCTTTTTCACCATGCATATTCTACTTTCCTATCATCCTTTACCATAATATCATGGTCATATTTGTCATGCTTTTTCCTCTTTTTTCACTTTAAGGTAAAATAATTGTCTTTTAATTTTTATAATTTTTAGTAAAAATTGGGTATTAATTTTTTTTTTAACTGAAACATAAATTCCCATAATATCTCCATTGAAGTTGTATGTTCAAGACACTTTGGAACAAACTGAAAATAGATTCAATATGTAAATGAACCAAGCTTGGACAGACTCTTATTGTCACACTCCAAATGACTCAGAACAGGCCTAGTCAAAGTTGGTCAAACTTGACCAGTGACTTAGGAAATCCCCTGATTTAGGGGCAGTTTTGTGATTTTGTGGAATCTTCCCATATTTTGTGCGACAAAAGGGATGAGTTTGACCATATTAGGTGGATTAGGAATCTTACCAGTTGTTACAACTATTTTAGTTGATATTGTTATACTTTTAGCCTATTTAAGCACAACTATTCAACAATTATGAACATGTATTATGATTATTGAGACTTCTCTATTTTTCAATATAATTTGAAGAACTTGCCTTCTATTTCATTTTTTTCTTGATATGGGACATGATTGTTGATATACTGTAGCTTATAGTCTTCAAGTGCACAAAGAAAAGGTGGAGGGCCCCAATTCTAAGCTAAGTACACTGCAGTGTTTTTTTGTGCATAATTGTGAATATCTTAGATTGTTGAAAATTTCCTTTACAATTTATTGTAAATATTTTCTAATTAATTTCATTAATGATTTCCTTTCAGTAATTTTTTTTAGGTAGGGAAGGTCAACCAAGGAATATAAGTTAGATCCTCTTCCTTATGCATTAAGAATTGAACTGGAAATTGTGTTTATGCTTTTGATCTTTACTACTTTCTTGATTTAATTGTGTTACGATTTATGGTGGAATTGATCTTGTTCGAATATGGATAATGGGGAAGGGAAACCAAGGCATATAAGTTAGTGACTCTTCCTTGTTAGATATGATCCACAAAGACTCATTAAATTCTTGCTTCTAGAACATAATTTCAATGTTTTCTTTTCAGTAATTTATATTTATAAAATGAATTTCCATTATTTTCATCTAAAATACTACTTCCTACACTAGTTTAATCTAAGATCCATATACCTTGGTGTGCTTATAAGTTTACCAACACATATTGATGACTAAAATAGATGTTCTAATTCAACTCAATAAATTAGACTAACAGTTGTTACGGCTATAGCCTCCTAGCCATAGGCATGTAGTCTTATGCTTGCAACTATGGCTCAAAAGGGTCAAAACGTCAGTGTGACCTAGGGGCAAGAGGCCCAGAAGGTTTGGATGTCTCCTAGGGATGTCATTGATGATGTACAAGGCATTTATGTGTGTTTTCCATCTGTTCCACTTCCTTAAGGTCACATAGGAGTTTGAATCTCATTATAGTAGCCTCTCGTCACATATTAGCACCAATTGGTTGGTTGCTTGGGTAGATGTTGGAAGGGGTTGTTATAGAGTGGTATAAGAGCATGGTTTAACACTAAAAATATATGAGCAGTGTGTTGGTCTTGCGTCTCAGTTGGTTGCATATGTTTTTACCATGCCTATAGTGTATGTGTTTGTTGTATCCATGTTTTACTGGCCATGGTGGTAGTGGTGTTGCCATGGATGGGTTTATGGTGTTGGTGTCAACATGTTGTGACGAGTGTATGAGTGGTTATGTGTTGTTTTTGCTTATGTATTGTTCGTGCACACTTGATTACATGTTGCTAAATGTTGTGTATGCATTTCTTGTGTATGCTAGCTCACATAATTGGTCATGATTGTGTGTTTCACGTGTATGATTGCTTATGTGATGCTATATGTGGGAAATGCATTGGTAATTCATGGTTGGTTTTACATGTTAAGTGGATACATATGGTCAAGTTTACATTGGTTTGGTGAAGGTTGTTGTACATAAGGTCATTGTATGAAATAGGTCATAATGATGATATTTTTATGTTATGATGATAATGTGTTGGCTAAGATAGAGTAAGATATGCATACCATCAAAGTGAAGTTGCAACATTGGACCTTGAGGTAAGAGTATGTCATCATACATGTTTGGATGTGGGGCATGTAGGCATGTAGGTTAAGGATTTTTAAATGCATTATGGTTTTGAGTATTCCTTTCATTCTATTGATTTTATGGTTACATACATTACATATGCTAGTTTATTAGTGGAGTTTTATGTATATGTGTTAGATAGTCATGAATGATAGCAACCTATGGTGCTATGCATTGTTATTTTTGTTTTATGTTAGAAAACTTATATGTTGTCGATGAGAATGTTATGGGTTAACATGTTGTTGATATGTGATAGTTACCTTAATGATTAGATTACATGCTGTTGGTGAGCATGATATATAACTTTCTATTACATGCTAGTAACTTGATGGCTAGGGTTATGACATTCAGGCATGAGTCAACCTAATTATGATGGTGTGTTGCATTATGTCTAGACTGAAAATGCATATGTGATTGTATGCATGAATGACAATTGTGTTTAAGTGTAGGATGTGAATATGTTAGCTAGATATTGTTATGAATATCATGACCTTATTTATGATTGGGTTGATATGTTGTGAAGTTATATTGTGCTAATCTATATTTATTTTCCAGACAAGACATCGTCCCCTAAGATACATTGAGGTATGAGTTTGCTTATGTCATCTAGTTGGTTTATTTAACTTGGTACGTTTATAGTTTGTTTCAATGTTTGATTAAATATCGTATGATATGAGTATGTGTTTGTAAGATTTCATGAAGAATTATCTTGCTTTAAGATGGTTGTACTAACATGTATGTGTTGAGACAATTGATGTGTACTTGAGTGTAAGCAGGTGATAGTTGTAGCAGCATGTATTATGACTGATAAATGTGAGTTGATTGTTGATTATGACATGGTTTTTAGACTTGGTGAGTGTTGATTCCAAATTAATAGATATGTTGTTTTGATATTTGGAATGTGACTAACATGTGTGTGTTAAGTTACAAGGCATCGTGATTGGCACAACGAGGTAAGGTAACTTGTTTTTATGTTTATTTATGCACTAACAATTATTTTTGTATGGAAATATGATGCATGGGATTGCATGGAAGAAGGGAATATTATGAAATAGTGAAGAAGGCTTGAGTTGAGATTTCCTTTGGAAGCATTGGTAACCATGGGGATTGGTTCATGGTGTTTGTTCCTAAGTCTTTTGATTTCATTGTTTTGATTTTTTTGTGTTGGATTTGTGGTATTGATTGTGTATAGTCCATGATCATGCCACTTTGTTGGTGATGTCGTATTTCTATTGGTTTTTATGGTTTTATTCTTGTTTTATTTCTCGTTCTTTACTTTTATTTTTGAGTGTCTTGGGGATTGGTTGGGAAGGAGGAAATTTAATGCAGTTCGGAAAGAGATGAATGAAATCCAATAGGTGATGTAAGTCTCTGATGAAGCTCATTGCATGAGTAAGCTGAAAAGATGTTAGGTCCCTATACTACTAATGTAGCCCCTTATTATTGTTTTTGTAGCCCCCTTATTGTTATTGTTTTACCCCTGTAGTCCCCATATTGTTATTATTGTGCCCCATAAAATCCCACTATTGTTATTGTTGTGCCCTTACATTATTATTGTTAGGTCTGCTAGGATTATATGATGATGCAATGGACTGATATCTATATAAAGGACGTTTTTTCATTTGAATCATCCAAGAATTTTTCATTTATGTAATGTAAAGTAGGTTTCCCCCTCGAAGAGGCTGATTTATAAGGTGTTAATCTATATTTTCCTCTATTTTTTGAGCTGGTTTCATAAAATTTGGTATTAGAGCTTTAGATTCTAGGGTTTCACTGATTCAAACAGGTTATTGTGGAATTTTCACTATATAATTTTCTCTACGAATTTTCAGAAGCTACAAAAAAAAACCCATTTGCAAAGATATACTGAGGAAATTTGTGTAAAAATTTCAAATCTTTTTTCACAATATTTTTGGAGATGTGACATGTGGAAATTAGGGTTTTTGCAGGCTCTCGAATTTAATCTCAAAGTGGTGACCCTGGGAAACTCATCATAACTCTCTATGTGATCATCATATTTTAATGTTGTAAAAATTGACCAAAAGTAGATGGACAATAGTTTCCTAAGTATCGATTTTAGATCTGAAGGAGAAAACAGTGACATGTGGCATGCCGTACAAGTTCAATCTACTAAACCAGTCCATAATTAGGTCATTGTGGGATATTGGGCATAACTTTGCCTTGAAGAATACAAATCAAGTCAGACCTGTGGAATTGGAAGGAAGATTCGTAGGGCTACTAAAGGACCGAAGATAAAATCTTGGGGATCTGAAATTACATAGATACATCAGTTTTAATATCAAGATCCTCAAAGCAAGAAAAAGGTGTGTATATTTAAAAAAAAAATGCATAAATCTTCCTTCAAAAATTAGTTTGAAGTGATTCCAAGGGCATATTGAAGTGTAGATATCAGTATTTGGTTCTGAAATGGCCCCTAAAAATAATTCAACACCCATTAAGCCCTCATAAGGCTCTCCTATGACTCATGAAGAGGAAGAAGTGCAACATGATATATCAAAATTACAAGAGCAAGTGCAAAAAAATTAGCTCTCACACAAAGTAACAAAAAATGAAATGGAAGCTAAGATGGATGGTTTGAATAATGAAATGGAAGCTAAGATGGATAGCATCAATGAAAAAATGAAAGGCAACATGGAAGATATGAAGAATGATCTAAAAGCAAACATGGAAGGTTTGAAGGAAGGTTTAAAAAAATTGATACAAGAAATTATTCCTAATGGTGAAAAGGTAGTAGAGGAAACTCATGATGAGAACAAAATAAGTGTTAATCTTGATTTCATAAACTCTGATGTTGGATTTAAGACCAACCATATTCCAAAGATCGATATGAGGAAGTTTGATGGTAAGGATTCTGTAACATGGATACTACAGATGGAGCAATATTTTGATCTCCATAATGTGAAAAATACACAAAAGGTACATATTGAAACTATATGTTTAGAACAAAACACATTTGTATGGTATTGATGCCTTTCCTCTCATAAAAAAAAAACCACTTGGTCAATTTTTACGGAGGAAATGCTAGCACATTATGAGGATACAAAGAGCAACACCTTCTTTAGCTAATTGATAAATCTCAAACAAAAGGTTTCAATGTTGGATCACATTGAGGACTTCCAAAAATTGAATATAAGGGTATGTGATATTCCAGTGGAACACCAGATTGATGTCTTCATAGGGATTTTAAAGGAACAAATCCAACATGAGGTTCACCTTTGGGAACCTGATTCATTGGAGAAGGGATTCAGGTTGGCAAGAAAGATTGAAAGTAAAATTATGGTGACAAGGAAGCCTACCACTCACATCTATAAAGATGGAAGTGTTGCGACTCCTAGACTTCGACAAGCTACAATGTTGGCACCACAACAATTGGAAGAAAAAAGAGCAAAAGGGCTTTTCTATAGTTGTGTTAGAAAATACACTAAAGGTCATAAGTGTGTTGAGAATAAATTATTTTACATAGATTCTAGAGAGGAGGAAGAAAATGAACAAGAAATATCAAAATAAGAGGATATACACTAGGAACCAACCCTAGAGAAAGAAGAAATGAGTCCAACCGTATCCTGTAATGCATTGGAAGGAATTACCACTCCTCAAACTTTCAAGATAGAAGGAAAAATCAAGAAGAATAAATGTAATAGTGTTGATTGTTTTTGGTAGTACCCATAATTTTATTCAGTGTAAGGTAGCCAAGGAATTGAATTTCTTCCTATACCCAACACCAAAGTGTCAAGTGATGGTTGCAAATAGCGGAACTATAAATTTCTCTAGAAAGTGCCATAATATCAAGCTAACCATGGGGGAATATGAATTTTATAGTCCAATGATGTCCATTCCAATGGGAGGTGTTGATGTTGTACTAGGAGTACAATGGTTACAATATTTGGGGACAATAGCTTTTAATTTTTGAAGAACATTTCTTGAAATTATTTTCAGAAGGAAAGGAAGTTGAATTATGAGGTATCGCAAGGAATCTGAGAAAGATAATAAGCTCTAATCTCATGACAAAGCTTCTAAAGAAAGAACAACGATGCGTAATTCCATAATTAGGCTCACTAGAAGTTCCAACATCAAAATCATCTATTTCTCCAGATCTCCAAAAAGTCTTGGACAATCATTCCAAGGTGTTTGAAACTCCCAAATGACTCCCACCTATTCGTGATAAAGTTCATGATATTCATTTGATTCTAGGAAGTGTTCCTCCAAACATCATGCCTTACAGATATCCTTATGTCCAAAAGAGCGAAATTGAGCGTATGATTGTAGAAATGTTAGAGGTTGGTATAATTCAACCTAGTCAAATTTCTTTCTCTACTCCAGTAGCATTGGTGCAAAAGAAGGATGGATCATGTTGCATGTGTCTATATTATAGGGATCTCAAGAAGATCACTATTAAAGATAAATTTCGCATTCATGTGATTGATGAATTATTGGATGAATTACATGGAGAAATTTATTTTACCAAGTTGGATCGTCGTTCAAGATATCATAAAATTATAATGAAGACTGAAGATATTCTGAAAATATTATTTCGAACTCATGAGGTTCATTATGATTTTTGGTCATGCCTTTTGGCCTTACCAATGCACCTTCTACATTTCAAGGGTTGATGAATTCCATTTTCAAACCCTTCCTTAGAAAATTTGTGTTAGTATTTTTTGATGATATACTAATCTACACCAGGTCTTGGAAGGATCATGTTCAACATGTTGAAAGGGTGCTCAAACTATTAGAGGAGGAACAATTATATGAAAAAACCTCCAAATTTTTCTTTTGAGTACAAGAGGTGGAATATCTGGGTCGTATTGTATCTCAGCCTAGGTGTTAAGGTAGACCCTAACAAAATTAAAGCCTTTAAGTAATGGAAATTCCCCACAACCATAAATAAGTTGCGAGTATTTATCGGGTTAACAAGGTATTATCACAAGTTTTTTAATAATTATCGCAAGTAGTCACAGAAACAAGAACTCGACAACTAGAAAATCGATCAATTTCAGAGTATCTCATCAAGTGGAAGAACTTACCCACTGAATATTTTACATGGGAGGATGAGAATTTTATACAGAAGAATCTAGAACTACTCAAGCATTGAGGAGAACACTTTTTTGAAGGTGAGGGGCATGTTAGGTCCCTATATTACTAGTCTAGTCCCTTATTTTTATTAGTGTAGCACCCTTATTATTATTGTTGTACCCATGTAGTCTGCATATTGTTATTATTGTGCCCCATAAAATCTCACTATTGTTATTTTTGTTCCCTTAAATTATTATTTTTAGGTAGCATAGGATTACATTGTGACCCCATGGAGTCCTATATATAAAAATGAGGTTTTGTCATTTGAATCATCCAAGAATTGTTCATTTATGTACTGTAAAGGAGGTTTCCCCTTTGAAGAGGATGGTTTATAAGATGTTTATCTATCTTTTATTCTATTTTTTGATTTGGTTTCATAACAACGGAAGGTAAGAATGTGACAATCAGTTGGATTGGTTGAGTCCATTAGGTAAATGGATAGTGGAAAACTAGGTTAAGTCAATGGATATAAGGTGTTAGATGCCTTGGCTATGTTGGGAACTGTAGCTCTCAACATTGTGCATGACATGCATGAATAAAGGGATTTTTCTTATCCTAGACCTTATGATATATAGAAATTTTGTTGTAATCATGGTTATGTTGATGTTTATATATTATACATGTATGTATGTATCCTATCGTGTCTGACAGGATCGTCATGTATCATGATTATTTGATGCTAATGTTTATATGCATATATGTGTGTATGTATGTATGTCATTTTCTAATAGGATCATGATTTTTGTATGATAATGATTATATATATGCATGTATCTATGTATCTATGTCACTGTATGACAGGGTTTTAAAGGATAATTCTTATGGAAGAATGCTTTCTTATGCAGGTGAATGACATGAAGAGGTTCTTGGTATTATGTGGAATCAAGTCGGAAGAGTAACTCTGATAGATTTATGAGGTCAGTATCATATGGGTATGATTTGATATTCGGTGTTTATATGATGTATATGTTTATGTTATGGACAAGTAATGCTGGGGGGTGCATCAGCGAAGTAAAATTAGTGTGATATGAAACATGCTATGATAAGCATGGATAGTGGAAAGACACTTGACACAAGGTGGCTTGTGGGGTCAGTGTCTGGTCTATGGATGTGCAGTACTACTCTTGTGCATATTTTGTACATGTTGTATATTCAATGATTGTACCTATGGTGATGTGTAAAGTTGCATATTTAGTATTGTGTACATATGATGTTGTATTTCTGTTGTATATATGGTGTCGTGTTGATATTGCATATTTAGTGCTAGGTATAAATAGTGTTATGTACATGTTGGATATGTGGTGTTGTGTACACATTGTACTGTCTGCATGTTGGATATGTGGTATTATGTGCATATGGTGTTGTGTGCACGTTGGATATGTGATGATGTGTATGTATGGTGCTTTATACATGTTAAATATGCAGTGTTATGTGAAGAGGGTGTTGTGTGTGTGATGTACGTATGGTTTTATGTACATATTGTGTTGTGTGCATGATTTTACATGTGGTGTTGTGTGCATGTGGTGTTGTGTCCATGTTGTACAAGTGGTGTTGTGTACAGGTGGTTCTATGTACATGTTATGCATTTTTTGTTGTGTACATGTGGTATTATGTACACATTTTAGAAGTAAGGACCGATTAAGGATAATTATCGAAGAGCGAAGGAAGAAGTAAGGACCGATGAAGGATAAGTATCGATATTTTATTTCAATGTTATTATGCATGTGATCTATGATTCTGAATTATGATGGTTACAAGTTATTTATGATTATGGTTTATGATGATTGAATGTGATTCATGATTTTGACATATGATAATTGTGTTTTGAGCTAACTAGATCTGATGTTATACATAATGATTTGCTCAAACAACCAATTTGAATTGTTGTGACAGGAAGTAAACATAATTGCAAGTGTACCTTATTGACGAGCTACCAATGAGGTATGATGTGAGTTTATTTCAATTTATTTGGAATATAATGGAAATTACGTGCTTGGATAGGAAATCATGTAATTCACGGTTGGGTGGTTCAAACTGATTGCAAGTACTAATAGTGTCAACAAAAGGAATTGGAACATGCAAAAATATGTTGGTAAAGCACTTCAGGAGCAGGGATATTATGGGAAACTGGTACCCAATAGCTTCCATTGATTTCCATGAGCATGGTATGACCTGTATGATCATTTTGAGGTAGGTATATGCCTTGGTTATTTGAACTTCCAATGTGAGGAAACCTTGCCAAGGGATAGAATTCTCGGGATAGGGGTTCCAGTGGAACTTCAACGATGAGTGACTAGATGAAATGGATGATTGGATTTCCTAAGGGACTATGTAGCAGAGAAGGGAAGGCCGGGGATGGATTTTTTTTTGTCATTAGTTTCCAGGTGGAATTAGATGCACATTAGGAGTGTTCCCTAGAAAAATGAGCGGGTAACCATCCATTGAGAGGACAAGTGTCATAGGATTGTAGCGGTGGACATTGGATGAAACTTTGACGTTGATAGTGGATTCTAGACATCCTCAAAAGGAGGTGAATCCTAGTGCTACTTTTGAGGGTGGAGGTGTGAGCCTTTGGATTCCTCTATTGTGGATGTAGGCATTGTATCCTTTAATTTGTTTGTTGAGAAAATGTGTATATATGTATACATGTATATTATTTTAAATATTGTATCAAGTTGGTTTATAAATATCTACAGACAATGTGCTTAATTACATATTTTTGGTTATTTGTTGGTTGAATAAAATGTGCTTAATTACATATTTTTGTTATTTCAAATACTGTAATGAGCTATGTTATAAAGCTCCAATGCACAATATGATTGTCATGGTGATTTTTTTCTTTTGAGAAGGTTATTCAATGTAAATATTGCAACAAGTTGTGTTATAAAGATCCATAGGAAGTATGTTTTATTTTCAATTGTTTTCTATTTTGCAGGTGTGATTGAACACCAAGGATGGTGGTCCCACAAGGGGAAGGGTTCTGTAACAACTCTAGTGAAAATTCCATGTAATAAAAGTTAAAACTAATAACCACAGTCAATGGGACATGTATTCCAAGATGAATGGTGGGAAAAACATCCTAGTGGGTGTTCATTTCAGTTATTATGGATAATTAAATTGGCAAAGACAATGGCTAAGGCATGAGGCATTTTATTTATGAAAATAATTTAAATTAGGAGAAAATTAAGGTTAAAGGTCATAGGTTTCATGTGAGGAAGAAATGAAAGAAAATAATGGAAAATGAAGAAAATGGAGGGCTCATTAATAAAAAGGCTTCTGAGGATTAGTGGGCAAGATTTTGTCAGTGCAATTTTGGAGCTCTCATTTCTCTCTCTCTCATAATCTTGGATACTTAGATTTTTCTTGGAGCACTCTTGGAGAGTGTTAGTATTTGATGATTTGGAGCAACAAGGTCAATTAAGGGCAGGAAAGCACAAGTAGACATCACGATAAAAAAATACAATAGGTTTTGATTGCAGATACCAAGTTTCATGTATTTTTTCTCATTAGTTTTGGCATGCATGGTGTATGCATGTGTATTTTCCTAGCCTTGCCATTTCTTGGATAGCCATGGTGTTGTGGGTTTATTTCCATTGATTGTTTCCTGGTTGTTTCTCATGTTCCCTTATCTGTGGGTTGATTTATTATTTCCTAGAGCCTTGGTTGGACAAATGCTATGGAAGCCCTGCGAACAACTATGGGCTGAGTTACTAGTCCTGGAAGCCTTGGTTGCAAAAATAATCTATAATCCCTAAGTAGGTTGAGTTACTAGTCCTAGAATCCCTCGTTGAACAAATTCTCTATAAACCTTATAATAGTTGGGGTTGAGTTACTAGTCCTGGAAGCCCTGGTTGGAACAAACACTCATGCTTGGAATATGGCATGGGGGCGATCGACTGAAGTGATACTTGGCTCAACCAATCTATGGTCAGGTGGAACATGGAATTCCCATCTCTAGTTGGTTTTTACATTCAGTAATGAAGAGCTCATTCCTGTGGTATTTTTTATGAAAACGTATTGGTTATTATGTGGATTATATTGTTGTTGTATCAATTGTATTTCTATTTTTATTATGTTGCTTATAAGCATGTATATGATCAGTGATGATGTATGGATCTATCCATTTTTTTACTTATAAATCAATGCACAATGTATCTATGGTCAAATAGATTGTATTTCAGCTAATGATGTGTTGTGATAATCAACAACCCCCATTATTTTAGCATTAGTTACCTTAAAAAATAATGGGGACCCTTTTTAAATTTTTAGAGTTAAAAAAAATAAGACCCTTAGAGTGATTCATTAGATAGAAATAGGAATAAAAAAGGGATAAAACCTTAAAATTTGGCCTTAAAAGCATTTAAGAAGAGAATGATCGCATTATTGCAATCACAATACCACAATGAAGCACATATGACTTAAAAGAGATTTTATAAAGGGAAAAGGCATTTTTTAAAGTAAATTTTATAAGGAAATATTATGAGACCCACTTCCTCCATATAGGCCTTCACAAATCGCATTTCGCATTTCGAAAACTCTACCCCAGTGGTTTGATTTCCATCCTTCATGTTCTCCCAATGTGATATACTCCATCATATCGTATTTTTGCAAAAATAAACACTCTTCCCCTCGACCATGTTCTCGAATGTGATATAGTCTATTTAAAATTGCACATCGCACTTTCACCATCTCAAACACTTCACACTCCATCTATTTTCACTGATATTGTGATTGCGATATCACAATTGGAAAAAAAACTAAGACGCTTGATATTAAATGAAGATTTACACATGAGAAATTCTATGATGCAACATATATTATTTTAATGTGGAAATGATTATATGGTCACACGAACCCATATCAACCATTAATGCCATAACTTCATGGTTTTTTTTCCCATACCTCCATAATGATTTTACTGTAAGAAGCATTGAATTCATATCTTATTAGTGTGCCAAGTCTCATTCGTTTAAATGTTTCTATTGCTATGGTACTTGTGCATTTTTAAAATCAAAATTTCCCTCTTTCTACTTATCTTTTTTCATTTATTTGTAGAGGATCCAAAATAAGAGAATTCTCCAGAGATTTCTAAAGCTCTTAAGAAACCTAAGAATCACATCACCCCTTTAAACCCTATACTTGCTATGAATGAGAGAAAATAGATGCCTCCTTTGTTTACAGATACTACATGTGGACTAGAAAGTGGATCCTCCCTGTGGGAATTTATGTACAAGATTTTTGAGGATGAAAACCATCACAAAGTTGAAATAAAATCAACTACTGATGCTCCCAATACCTCAGAATCTACAATTAAAGAAGTGACTAATTATTTCTTGCATCTTATTGGTGTGCGACCTAAAATATTACCATACACTGATATGGTAAGATGGATCATTGATAATCTCAACATCGGGGAGAGGATATTTATAACTAGCAAAGGAACGATGATTGATTCCTTCAAATTCGAAGACCTGAAGCTGATGTACCATATCACAGACCCTAGAAAGGTCTATGATAAAGAATTTCTTGCATAAGTCGCAAAAGAGAATGAGCTCAAGTGAAATCCAGTCAAGAAATGGACAAGAAACCCCAATAAGCACAAGAATGACGAAAAGGGTATGTACTCTACTGACTCCCTTGCAAGCCCCTACTATTCTATCTCTATGATGATGTATAGGCATTATGGTCAGCCTAACACTACTTAGTTTTTAGTAGAATGGGTTCCTCTCATGGAAGAAGTTGCAGAAAAACATTTTTTCTAATAATGTTTCCACTCAAATTTTGGAATATAGGAAGAGTAGTTGCATTTCCTCCAAGATATCCCCCCCATTTTATATGAGTGCCTATATCATGGATGTTGTGTGTTTTAGTTCGGATTTTCTAGCCATGGGTTGGAAATGGACTACCCAGGACCCTGTACCTATTCATGTATTTCATAGTATGTTGTGGGAATCTAAGTTTGAGAGAAAATTTTATAAATTGTTTGATGGATTCAGTCTCCCTCTGTTTTAAGCTGTTTTTAATGAGAAATCACGCAGAATGTCAAAATGGGCCCAACATAAATTTTCCTATATAGGAAAATGGTTTGGGGAAGAGTTATTCAACTATGTTCGAGTATTTGGGAGCTTAGCGTGGCCACACATTTTAACCTTGTAAGAGAAATAGCATATCAAACTATTGGAAATAGAGTAACAAGGTTTTTGAAGGAGGCTAAGAAAGCATCATGGCCTTTCGTTCCAATTAATTGTGGTGTTTATGGTCTAGATAATTACAAACATGTTATTATAGAGATAAGTCAAATTGAATGTTTGAAGTTATTAACAATTCCAAACAAGAAGTACGACCCAATTAAAGTAGCCAATGATTTTACTACCCAGCTTAAAATTATGCCTTTTGTACACGAAGATGATGATTTCGATGACCTATTTGATTCTATCAATAATTATTCTACAGTTCAGAAGTTGGAATCCCTATGCTTCCATCCACATCAATTAACAAAGTTTAATCAATACAGGAATAAGAGATTGGGAGAAATTTCATTGAAAATATTGGAGGTCTCACAACCCTTATCTCAAAAAGGAGAGGAAAATGATTCAACATCTAAGGATACTGAAGTCCCTAGTAAAACAAACCAAAATAAATCAGCCAAATTTCAAACTATGGATTTTTACTTCCCAAGTAATATAAGTGATGTTTGGAAGGATTTTAACCTAAAACTCCAGGAAGACCAAGTATCCATAGTTATTGATCAACAAAATATTGTACATACACCTCAAACTAAAATTCAGGGCTCGTTCATTGCTGAGCCCTGTGAAAAATTAGTAAGCACAAAGAGAGTGGAATTAATCCTAGCCTTTCCCCACCACTCATTTTTTTCTTAAATTTGAGGAAATTCCTCCTTTGGACATTTTCTAGTCCTAAAAACAAGGTGGTTATGAGAAAAGAAAAGAAAAGAAAAGAAGGAGATCAGAGAAATCTCAACTCCTTGTCCAAGGAGATGTGTCAATGGATATTGTTTGGAAAGACACACAAGCAGATCCTTCATAGGATCTAACTCTCTTGACTTAGTTCGTTGGAGCTTATGCCTCTGAAACTATTAATAAAGGCTCATAAGTTCAAAAGTTGATGAAAGAAAAGGATGAGAAAATCATCCAACTTTAACTTGAGCTACAGGCAAAAAAAAAAAAGTGTCAGTCAACAGTTATAGGTACAGGTCACACAGCTCTAGGAGAGCATGGAACAATTAAAGATTCAGCACCAAAATGAGATTAGTTCAAAGGAAACTCTAATTCATCTATTTCAGCTCTCTATTGAGAAATTAAAGGATAACCTGAAGATTGATGAATTCTGGAAAAGAGGCCTTAGAACTAAATACTTTATTAGCACAACAATAGGTTGTTTTATGTCATAAATTATGAAGTATTATTGAATTCTGTGAACAAAGTGTTTCACTAATGAATCACATTTCAGACATGAGGATTAGTTTTCACGATATAGATGATAAGGTTTCCTATTTTTTCACCTGGCGGGATTCTGTCGATGGCCAAAAGGCCAACCTACCCGGGATTGAGGATTCAAAGAAAGAAATATTTTTTACAAACTGGGATATACAATTAAAACATGCAGAAAGAGACATTTGCATAGAAAAGGATGTGGCAACTAACATTGTGGAAACTATTAGTCAAAATATCATCATTGCAAACCTTATTGATATATGTCCTCCCAGTGCATTTTCTATAGTGAAATGCTTGATAAGATAGTGGAAATAAGTTTCAAAGGTAAAATAAGAACACATAAAGAAGGTGGAAAAGCTAGATTGGGAGAAATATTGGAGATATTTAATAAAACCTCACAACCAATGGCTTATTCTTCATTGTCTCACAGATGCATCCTCCTACATGCTTCCTCCACTTTCTGATGTTGTTTTCACTGGAAAGTTGTGCATTAGGCCAGACCAACCTCTAGAGGTTAATCCTATGCTTAAAATCCTTCTGTTGAAGGAAAAAATGGCTATGGAGATAGTGGTATAGTCATCAAGCAATTCACCCTGTTATTTTATTTTTATTTTTAAATTCCACTTAGTTTAAGGAGGGTTGTTTTAAACCTCCTCAACTTTTTATTGCAATAAATAATTTAAGAATTCTTATTTTTATATTTAAACCCCATCATGACTTTTAAAATGGGGTGTTGAAATTTTGAAATGAAGACTTTACCGATGTTGCACTTTTGTACTCTTGAATTTTTTTGAATAGAAAGGGATGAATGAAGTACTTTTTCTCAAATGAGTAGAGTGAACATATACATGGTGCTTTTATCCTATGTGTTATATTTTTTCTTCAAATGAGAAATATGGATTCATCTTATGATATTTTGTTTCATGTATATATTTTAATATAATTTGGCATTAACTCACTTCTGTGTAGGAATTTATAGGGTAAGTTTCATAGATCAAGAACCAAAGGTCACCGCTCACAAATAGATCACAAATCAGTACACCATTATAATCATGTGGTTAAAACCCTCAAAGACGGAAACAGTCCACGCCCTGAGCCAATGCGGCCACTTCAGGGAATTTATTAATGTAAAAGAAAAGTTACATATGTTTCTCTCATTAATGGTTACCGGACAAATGACCCTCCATGTTCTTTAAATAGAGATCATGGACCAATCGGGTGTTAAGCCACGGATCATGTGCCGTTAATATTGAGGTGAGAGATAACCATCAGATCACTACAAATCGTGACCATCAGATTATAAGTTACAAATGTAAGTGGTAAAGAAACACACTTTACTTAACTCTACACTAGACTAAGTTATTCTTAACTATTTCCTATGTGTCGAAATATCCTAACATTCTGAACATGTTATACTGCTATCACCTGATACATATGCAATACAAGCATTTAAAAGTTGTAATATAAGTATTATCCAGTTGATTTAATGATTAAATATTTAATTAAATCAATTATCTCATACATTTTCATATCTCTAGGTGAATGTATTATCTTTATTTTCATCCACTGAAAGGTGATTTTTGTATATCACATATAGAATAGACTTCATCTCGTGATACATAGTATATAGATATATTATTTATTGCAAGCTGGTTAATATTTTCATCTAACAAGTTATAAATAGTGATAAATCCATCCATTCACCTCAATTATATTAAACTTGGAAACAGGTCCCATAAATACAGTCGGAGACACCATTCCAAATGGAAAATGGACGGTTTTTAAGTCCTCGATTGGGTGGTTTCCCCGATGTTTTTGCACCGATTTTTGGCACTAGAAGGAGGGCCATCTAACTATGAATGGAACGAAAACTTAATCCAAAATACAAGACCATCAAAAGAGTCATTATCCCTCTAATTCCACAACTTCTAGTCCTGGTTCAACATCTCCTATTCATAGATCAAAATTTGTTCAATCTACCCCCAAATATCCTTGTTCTATTCCTAAAGAAACATCTTCAAATTATACTCCAGAATCACCTCAAGTACAAACATTAATAAATAAATTAGAAGAAATTTCAATTTAAACAGAGAAAAATGTACTTTATGAAGCCTCATAAGGAAGCATTACTTCAACATTTGAAGGCACTTGTGTAGCAACTCATTCCAAGAGTTAAAATATCAGAGTAATCCCTTTTGAATTTCCTCCATTCTCATCGTAGGAAATATCTCGTTGGCCTGTGACTACACACAAGGTGGAGAAGTGGGCCCCTTCTTCAATTGCCAATCACATATCGCAAAAATACATACATGTTACCATTATAATCCTTCACAAAACCCCCGATGCGATAAAAAACCTTAGCCCTTTGCACCTTTCCCACATGAACCTTTATCATTCATAATTCATTCCTCTCCACTCATCGCACTTTACACATCTCACTTCACAATTTTTAACACTTACCTTCCACCTCTCATAACTAAAAACTCCTGATTGTGATGTGTGGGAAGCCTCACCTCTGGGCCACATCATCAAAGTCCCCTCACGGCTTCGATCCTACTCTTTTCAGTGTTAACCATCACCGCTAAACCTCCACCCATCACACTTCGTAGATCACAGGATTTACCATGTACCTCTCCCTTCTTATAACAAAAAATCTTGATCTGCAATCTGCGGGTGGCCAAACCTCCATCCTGCCATGTCACCTCCACCCATCACACTTCACAAATAGCAAGTTATAACCTTTATCCCCTGTTTCTCATAACTAAACACTCTGAATTGTGATTCACAATATAAGTTGGGCCCCACCTTCGTCTTGCCATGTCGCCTTTCGTCCATCACACATCATACTTTGTTAACCATAACCTTTAATTTCGCTTCTCATAAGAAAACTCCTTGAATCCCGACTGCAATTTGAGATATCATTTTGTGCCCCACCTCCCTACCACGTCATCAACAACCCTTCCACGGCCTTTGTCCCACCCTTTGTAGCGTTAAACCATCCTGTTGAGTGTTAATGTCACACACCCCCTTCTGAAACCTGGTCTTTGGTTTTTCATTTTAAGTACAACATGGGTTTTTATGGAACAAGTACAGATATGGTTGATTAAGTTCATCTAGGAAATCTCCGCTAAAGAGCTAGACATGCACAACACGACTGGACGTTTCACAATGGTTAAGTAAAAATCATGAGAATAAGGGAGTTGAGGCTTTCAACAACAAATGGAATCATATGATGGAAGCCAAAATGCCCACCTGTTCACAACCACTCCTCGCTGACCCATTTTGAAGGTTCCAGTATTTGGCCTCCATGGCCAACTATGTTTTTTCTTTTACTATTTGATTGTGATGTTTTTCTGGTGAAATATTGATTTCACCCGATTTTGTTTTGATTCTCTGATTACAGGAGTGATTGCTTGATGCACACTCTGCTAGTTGGTTAGAATATTTTGATTTTCACATGTGTCAACTGATCATGAATGATTATTTGATCATAAACCCTCAAGGAGAACTCTATATGTATGGGGTTCAGAGATGAAAGAAAGGTTTTGAATTTTGGAGAAATTTTACTATAGTTCTATATGACTGTGCTCTTTATGCTTTGAGACACATATCTGGGAGAGCCATTTTGAACATAATATAATATACAACATTGTTATTTGGATTCGAGATGGAAAATGAGTAGTATATATATGTATTCTCTTGTTTATTAATCTCTTGTTTATGTATAATCATCTTTCAATGTTCTATTGCTTTGATGATTCGTGTAATGTAGTTGCCGGTAGTATTCATTTTTATCCATGAATTCGTGTATGTATAATTCTCATGTGTTAAATTTATTGTGATCCCTTAATTTTCGCTCCACGAATCTCTATTTTTGGTCATATTCCACTTATAGTCACTTCCTCTGAGTTCTCAGGAGATATATTCTTAAGACTTTTAAGCACGTCTCTCACGGGTTCCTCCTCCTCTATTCTTTCTCAACACCTTTACATATTTTGAAAGCTTCTACTCATTGTTTCATAGTTGGCCCATTTGAAAGCCACCAAGCCATACAACATCCTAAGCCCTCTTGTAGTATAGGGTAATTCACATGATCAGACTCCAAGGTCTTCACCATTCTTGAACCACCATAACTGTTATTCTCTTTATCCATATTCTTTGAGAGGCACCCTTAAAATTGTCTACATTTAACCTCTGATTTAAAGATGTACTAGGCACTGGTCTTTTGAAACTCAAGGTTGTCTCTAGGAGCTACAATATCTTTTTGGCGCCATTTCTAGGGATATGAATGAAGAAATATTTTCCTTGGGAGACGAAATAAATTCCACCCTTCAGATAGGTGAGTAGGAGTTATGTATTCCTCACCATGGCGACTCAACTATAAAATAGTCCTAATCAGAAGTAATCTTGGCTTTCACCGGGCCTCACACCATATTTAGATCCACCATCCATCCCCACCTCTAAATTAGATGGTTGTGTCAGGTTTTCTTTTGAACAAGTATACCCCCTTGGCCCTCCCTCAGCCTCTAAATCATATGTCACAAGACTGTCTAGATTTGTTGTCATGGTTTAGAGGGGAAGATAATACCCCAGCGCAAAGACATATCGAAAAATTATGCGCCTTTGTTAAGAATATGAATGTAGAGAACTTAGATGTCTTTTTAAGGCTTTTCATTCAATCCTTGGATGGAGAATCCCAGAAGTGGTTCAAGTATCTAGCCGGAAACACAGTCCAGACTTGGGAAGAGATAAAAAAATTCTTCACATTAAAATCAGGAGAAAAGAGGGACCATGGATATGTTCTCACCGAGTTCAATGCTCTAAAGAAGAGACACAATGAGGATGTAACATAATTCATAAAGAGGTTCAATAAGCTCTATGATAATATTCCTGTTGAAATAAAGCCACCCCAAGCAATTGCTAAGGTAGTCTTCGTAGGAGCTTTCAAACCAAAGTTCGGGTTCACCCTAAGAGAAATAAAATCCACATCTCCAGATCAGATCTAGGCTAATGGATTGGAGGTAGAAGAAAAATTTTCTTCTACCGGTAAATTCAAGGGGAAGATAGAACATGAAGCTAGAAGAAAGAACAGGGAGGAGGCTTCTACTTCAAATCAGGAGAGGGAATCATAAGGGTATAGAATTGAAGAAATTAATAAGCTAGTCAAGAACCTTTCAAATAAGTTGATTAAGCTTGAATTGGAGGCAAAAAATTCCCCTCCTTGTCCCAACCAAATAATTCCTAACCGATGGTTTAATCCTCAGTATTGGAAGCCCCCTCTACAGTTGTTGCAGCGGGAGAGGAAGGAACAACAATACCACATTCAACCTCCTCTATAGTTGGACGGAGAAATGGATGGACAAGTTGAGGAAGTCATACAACCAAGAAAATCGATTCCTCACTTACTCTGATGATGAGCAGGGTGAAATCATCTTGCAAGGGGAGAAAGAGGATAAAGAGGTTCCCCCAGAGGATCAAGATATCGACCACTACTGTAGACAGTTCATGGATTTCATTTAGGATCAATTCCACAATAAGTATGACCCTAGTTCCTCCACGAAGAGAACCCAAGTGCATGAGAAAAATGAAGAGTAAATATCAAGAGAACAAACCCCTCCTAGTCTTGCTAGTAAAGGGAAGAAGCCATTACAAGAGTCAGCCCCTCATAAGGCCACTGCATCCACTTCCACAAAGCAAGAAGTTGATCCTCCAAAAAATGAGAAGTCATCATCTATACACTTGAAATTTCCTGACCCTCCTAAAGAAAATTTCAAAGAATCCATTATAGAAAAAAGGCCCACACCCTTTAATCTCCAAGAAGAATGACCCATGGTGGTTTTTGGACCAAGTGTAGAAAACCAGTTCCTAGCCTATTCTCAAGAAGAGGGAGGCGAGCTTACCCTCCCTGAAGAAGGGGAAGAGTTGGAGTGTTTCCCAGATGACAACACTAAAAATCAACAACATTCTGATGATCCAGAAATAGAGGCAACAAAGCTTAATTTTCTAGATCCACAAGAACATCCTCAGCAAGCAGCAATTTGGAATGAGGTTTGTTTTCCTGTTACAAATCTTCTAGAAGATCTTATCTTGCATATTTACCATGGCCCTTTGGTCAATGTATTTCAGTCATCAGTAAAGTAATATGATGATGTATGTATCAGGATGTTTGTCCTACCATGGCAAGGTAAAGTTAAAAATTGGTTGGAGAATCTTCTAGCTGGTAGCATGAGAAATTTTCATCAATTCATGCAAGTTTTTCTAGGTCAATGGGTAATCACGGGAAACATATTTCTTATCATAGAAGATTATGAACATTTAAAAACATAGCCAAGGGATATAGTACAATATTTTTCAGCCAAGTTTAGTAAGGTGTATCATTCAATGCCTATTGATATAAGGCCACACCCAGGAATAGCTCTCTTGCACTACCCAGACACCTTTAATCCAAAGATGGAATTCCAAGGAAGATAAAGGGACATTGCAACCCTTGAAGAAATGAAAAATATTGTAGTTGATGTGGAAGTGAATTTGTTGAACATAGAGGCAAAGTTTAAAACAGAGGAAGAATTGATCCAGTTTGATTCTCTACTTATATGCTTTAATTCATCTTAGATTTTGAAAGGGAATCTTGGTCACATTTTGGTTGATAATCACAGGAGAAATCATGATATGTCAATGGAACCAACATTACATTCATCTAAATCACTTCATAACCCAATAGCGGATACATTGGATGGTTAGAGTTTTCATGTACAGGTAATGATTTCAGAAGTTGCTATGATATGGATATGATCGGACAACCTACACTATTGTATGGTTAAGAAGTATCGACACAAAAATCATCAGATAAAATAAAAAAATGTTCTAAGTTGTTTGAAGACATGGAGAACACATGTTCAGTACCAATTTATGTGGTTGGATCGATTCGGTCAGCATATTCAGAAATAGGTCAAGTGTATCTTGGTATAGTGGCTATCTATATTGAGAAATTATTCATCACAAAGCCACCATATATTTCCAGCATTTCTATTGTTTTTTAGGTTTACCAAGCTCCTTGAAATGAAGATCAAGCTAGGAATTTATATCAAATACCATTAATAGGTTTGTTCTTGAGTTTGGTGAAAAATAGTGAAAGAACAAAGTTATTAGAGCAATTGCTTGCATGCTTACACTGGCATTATTGTATCATTTATAATAGAAGTAATTCCAGAAGATTAGGGTAGGTAGGTGTGCAAATAAGCTCAGTGCTATGAGAATCTTTCCAGTTTTATTTTCAGATTTCTTTGCAAGTTTAAGTTCAAGTTTGTTTCAGATTTTAGTTTCATCATGGTTCATATTTCAGCATTCAAGATTTTGAGGGTGCAGTAGTGATTTCTGTTTTGATAGTTTGCAGTGCACAGCTCAGTTTCAGTTTCAGATCAGATTTATAATATGCATTTGTGACTCCATGCACCCAATAAATCATAGGAATTTAGGTTTTCAGGTCCTCAACGCACTTAGAACAACATGCTTTCCCCAGATGGAGACAATGTTGGCTTGTGACCGCACACAAGGTGGAGAAGTGGGCCCCTTCTTCAATCACCAATCACATATCACAAAAATCCATACATGTTACCATTGCACTCCTTTGAAAAACCACCAATGCTATAAAAACCTTATCCCTTTTCACCTTTTCCCACATGAACCTTTATCTTTCATAATTCATTCTTCTCCACTCATCACACTTCGCACATTGCACTTTGCAAGTTTTAACACTTATCTTCCACCTCTCATAACTTAAAACTCCCGATTGCGATGTGCGGGTGTACCAACCTCTAGGCCACATCATCAAAGTCCCCCCAAGACATCGATCCTACTATTTTCAGTGTTAACCATCACCACTAAACCTCTGACCATCCCACTTCACAAATCACAGTATTTACCATGTAACCCTCACTGCTTATAACAAAAACTCCCAATCTGCGATCTTTAGGTGGCCCCATCTCCATCCTGCCATGTCACCTCCACCCATCACACCTCGAAAATCACAAGTTATAACTTTTATCCCCCGTTTCTCATAGCTAAACTCTCTGACTTGCGATTCTAGATATAATTTGGGCCCCACCTCCGTATTGCCACGTCGCCTTTCCACCATCGCACATCGCAATCCGCTAACCATAACCTTACTCCCGCTTCTCATAACAAAACTCCCCGACTCATGATTGTGATTTTCTATATCATTTTGGGCCCCACCTCCGTGCCATGTCATCAACAGCCCTTCCACAGCTTTTGTCCCACCCTTTGCAGCATTAAACCGTCCTGATGAGTATTAATGTTATAGACCCCCATCTGAAGCCCAGTCTCTGGTTTTGCAAGTTAAGTATAGCATGGGTTTTTGGAAGAGCAATCACAGTTGTGGTTGATTTAGTTCGTCCAGGAAATATTTGCTAAAGAGCCAGACATGCACAACATGATTAGACGTTTCACAATGGTTAAGTGGAAATCATGAGAATAAGAGAGTGGAGGCTTTCTACAATAGATGGAATCATATGGTGGAAGCCAGACTGCCCACCTATTCACAGCCACTCCTCGATGCCCCATTTTGAATATTCCAAGATTTGGCCTCCATGGCTAAATATATTTTTTCTTTTACTGTTTGATTGTGATGTTTCACTGGTGAATTCTCGATTTTAGCCGATTTTGTTTTGATTCTTTGATAACGGGAGTAATTGCTTGATACACGCTTTGCTAGATGGTTAGGATATTTTTATTTTAACATGTGTGGGCTGATTATGAATGATTATTCAATCGTAAACCCTCAAGGAGAAATCTATATGTAGAGGGTTCAGAGATGAAATAAAGGTTCTAAATTTTGGAGAAATTTTGTTGTATTTCTATATGACTGTGCTCTTTATTCTCCGAGACACATATTTTGGAGAGTTTTTTTGACCATAATATAATATAAAACGCTTTTATTTGGATTCTATATGGAGAAAAGAGTAGTATGTATATGTATTTTCTTGTTTATCAGTCATCTCTTGTTTATGTATAATAATCTTTTAATTTTTTGTTTCTTTGATGATTCGTGTAATTTAGATGCCGGTAGTATGCATTTCTATCCATGAATACGTGTATGTATAATGCTCATGTGCTAAATTTTTTGTGCTCCCTTAATTTTCACTCCACGAATCTTTGTTGTTGGTCATATTCCACTTACATCCGCTTCCTCTAAGTTCACAGGAGACAGATTCTTAAGACTTTTAATATTGTCTCTTGCAGGTTCCTCCTCCTCCATTCCTTCTCAACACCTTTGCATATTTTGAAAGCTTCTTCTCATTATTTCATACTTGTCCCATTTGAAAGCCACCAAGCCATACATCTTCCTGAGCCCTCTCGCAGTATAGTATAATTCACATTATCATACTCCAAGGTCTTCACCATTCATGAACCACCATAACTATTATTCTCTTTATCCACATTCTATCAGAGGCACCTTTAAAATTGTCTATATCTAACCTCTGATTTATATATGTCCTAGGAACTGGTCTTTTGTAACTCAAGGCAATTTCTAGGAGCTACAACATATCCTATATCCAAAACTCAATCATCTACTAGCAATATTAAATACTCTTCTACCCCTCAAACACCATCAATTATTCCTCCTTCTTTCACATCTTCTTAAACAATTTCTTCATCAATTCATATTCCTTATTCTTCTCAGTCTACAATTGTTGCTTCAAGTAGTATTAGTTCCATAGTTGTTTCTTCTACACCATCAACCACTATTAGAACTACTTCTTCCACTCCAAATCCTCCTTCAGTGTAGACTAATCCTCCACTTCACATAATGGCAGCCAGACCTTGGAAAAATCTTTGAGCTATTCAATTACCAGGTCCTCTTCATCCTTTACCTAAGCATCCTAAAAGATGGTTACCTAAGTATAACCTAGATGATGGATTACCTACAGAACAACATCTCTGTAATTTTATGCTCGCCATTAATATTAATGAATTCAATGAGCATGACTGTGTAGTTATATTATTTCCCTACACTTTTCAAGGATCAGATGGATCATGGTATTTCTAACTACCATTGATCAGGTGTTCATAAATTTTTCTTAAAATTTAAGGTTACAGGATGGGTTGAAGCTAGGACCGTTGTGTATATCTCATCTTCATGATTCTGGCACAATGAACGGTTCGAAAAACCGATGTCGTATGAGGGAGATATCGCGTTTTGATCGATTTCCCAAGCAGCTAAATTTTGTAGCAGGTTGATTGGGATGCCCAGTTAGTGTGCAGGGTGCACAGTCAACAAAAAAGGAATATTTATAAGAATATTCCTTTTTCTCAAAGCCATTCAGAGGCTGACAAGTGGCATATTATGATTGGGTTAAGTTGTACGAGTTGTATTTTAGTGGCCAATTGGAGGGTGACACATGGCCAACCCTGAGGCCGCCACGTGTCCCCTGGACGGTGTATTAAAATTTTATGGAGGCCACCAGGTTCGACCCCACAACCTCCCATGGAGAATCCACCCACCACAACCGACTACGCTACATGTGACTCTTAACAACTAAGGGTCCTTGGCAATACTTAAAGTTTAGTGTTACATGGAGCGGGGTTGGGGACTACCAACTGTCCCAAATCACCGATGGCCCCATAGAGAAGTCACATGTCAATGAATTGCAACTGCAACAATAAACTTAAAAACTCGACAAACAAATGTTTCATAACTCCCCATATCTGACCTTATCACATGCGACAGTCACGCTGGCAGTTCGGTTAACAACCTCAAACTCTGGTTTAAAGAAACCTACAATAGTTATTTTCTGTAGTTCTACTCAGTGATTAATAAAACCAAAGGGTTTCGGGGGTTGACATGTGGCCACCCCCTTCCCTTAACATTAAACATCATTGTTAGCACTGGCGAAGAAATAGAGGCGCACTCCAAATTTGCGGAAATAGCCATTTCTAACTGCAGTTAGGTGGGTTTCTCCATATTTAGTGGAGGTTTTCTAGGATTTATTGGGAAAATGACTAGGAGGGTCAATTTTCACCCAAATGGAGTGAATGGAAAGCCATTATAGACTAACTGGAGCATTCTGGAGCCATTAGTGTAGAGAAAACAACCATTAGAGGCATATAAACACATGTATTTGCAAAATTTTGAGCTTATTGAAAGATGGACATGCCATTGGGAGTTGGACCAGTAGATGTAGCCTAGGAGGGGTGAACTGCTTCATCAAGCCTGCTGTGTAAATTTTATGTGTGGCTTTATTTCTCTATTATACACTATTGTTCAGTGTTATTTTCTCTTATTTTCATGCTTCTAATTCACTAAAATCACTTACAACTCATGGTTAAAATCCTCAATACTTAAGAAAACTATGGAGACAAGCATGCACATGTTTATTAACTAAAAAGACACTTAGCACAATAAACTAATATAGTATTTTTAGATTAGGTTGGTATTAGAATTAGATTTAATTCTCTGGTGTTGTTTTGTGCAAAATATTTGTTTAACTATTTGCAAGTTTCACATGCTTACTAGGCTCAAGCTCAAGAGAGGAGAAGGCACATTGGTGGAAGAAAGAGGGTCTCAAAGTGAGCCACAGCAAAGGAGAGAAATATTGCCACAATCTCCACCACCTAGTTCACCTCCTAAGGAAGTAGAAGCAACATTAAGCATGCCTTCAGAGGAAGAAGAAATCCATGAAGAAGTGGATCCCAAAAAGGAAGAAAGAGTGCTCAGGAAAGAATTCCTTGACATCACTGAGATGGTTAAAATCCCTTATCAAGAAAAAAATGAGAAACTGGAAGGAGAAGGATCCAAAATTTACAAGGAAGGATAGGGATCATCAGGAGGTCACAATGATGAAGATAAGTCAAAGAAGGGAAATGGAGGAAATGGAGGCAGTGGAAATTCACCATCCTCACCCTCATCATCATCATCCTCTACTTAATTTTCAGTACATCAGTCACACAAGCAAGGAACACTAGTAAAATTCCCTTTTCTAAAACCTGATGTTAAGTTTGAATTGCCAATTTTTAATGATGAAGTCAATGCAGAAAATATTGATAATTGGATTAGGAAATTTGAGGTCTATTTGAGAATCAAGAACCTTCAAGATGATGATACCAAAACCCAATTAGCTTCATTGAGAATGGAAGGTGCAACACTTTTTTGGTGGGAATCCAAGAAAAAGGAGATCAAGAAGCGTGGTAAGTTTATTCTATCATGGACTTATTTCATTTATGCAATAAAATGGTAGTTTTATCCATTAGCTCATGTGAAAAAATCCATAATAAACTGGCAAAACTTTAGACAATTGAAAGGATAGAATGTGCAAGTTTACACCCAATAATTTAAGAGAAGAGCTCTCTTATTAGGGGTATATTTGCAGAGGAAGATAATTTGCTCAAGTAAATAGAAGGTTTACATAGCTACCTAAGACATACTATTCTGATGTTTAACCCGACAAGTCTAGATGAAGTATGTGTTCAAACCACACATCTAGAAGCTAGAGGGAAAAACATTTCTGATGAGGGCAGGAAAAAACCTTTTAAGGGTAAAAAAAAAGAGAAGACCTCAAAAGGAAAAGGAAAAAAGAATGAATTTGTTAAGAAAGAGGTAGAAAAAGTGGTTTGTAAACATTGTTGAAAAGAAGGCCATAATGAAAATCAATATTGGACAATACATCCTGAAAAGGGACCCAAATATTCAACAACAAGGGGAAACATAAAACTATAGCTACAACTCAACATGATTTAGGAGAGGATCCAGGTGATGAATCTAAAATTATAGCCATGGGATTGAAGAACATGAAGGGGAAAGAAATAGAAACTAAACCCAGAACTAGTACATCAAACTGTCACATACATGCTCCAAATGAAGAAGAGAGAATTGAACTGTTTCATGTGAGGGTGATATCCAAACATACTAAGATTGACACATTTTTTGATAGTGGTTCACAAGAAAACTTAATCTTTGAGGACTTGGTCAAGAAAACTAATCTTGAGACCATTCGACATCCAAAACTAGATCCACTTGGTTGGATTTGTAAGGATGTAAATTTATAGGTTTCAAAGAAGTGTATATTGTGTTTTGCAATAACTGCACATTTTGTTGACACAGTTGAATTAGATGTGGTTCTGCTTGATATAATAGGTATTGTGTTGGGGATTCCTTACTTGTATGATAGGAAATTTGTCTTCCATCTCCATGAGAAAAAATACCATTTATTCAAATATGGAAAGGAGTACATAGTTAAAGCACATCGCAAGAAGACAAACATTGCTATGGTAAATGATGGACAGGTAAAGAGGCTGGTAAATTCATGTAATAATTTTGTTCTTCTACTAATTAAGCCTAAAGCTGATGAAAATCATGAATCATTTGAGGATTGTGATCCTAAGTTGAAATCAGATTTATCTATTGTAGTTGATGCACATCATGAGATGTTTCAGGAGCCAACAGGATTGCCTCCAAAAAGGGAGATTAAACATGAGATTCAGTTGTAGCAAGATTGTCCTCTTCCAAACATCAACATGTATCACATGTCGATAATGGAGAATGCTGAAATAAAAAAGAAAATCAAGGAGATGATGGGAAAAAGACTCATAAGGCCAAGCACTACGCCATGCAGATCACCCATAGTCTTGATTCCGAAAAAATATGGGACTTGGCACATGTGTGTAGACTTCAGAGCTTTGAATAAGATAATGGTAAATAATCGATACCCACTCCCAAGGATAGATGATTTTCTTGATCAGCTAAAAGAAGAAATTTTTTTCTCTAAGTTAGATTTACAAAGTGGATATCATCAAGTAAGAATTGAAGAAAGTGACATATGGAAAACTGCATTCAAAACCAAACAAGGACTCTTTGAGTGGTTGGTTATGCCATTTCGTTTGTGTAATTCACCAGCGACTTTCATGTATGTTATGGATAGTGTTTTCCATCCATTCCTTGATGAATTTGTGATTGTGTATTTATATGACATATTTATTTTCATCAAAACAAGAGAAGAACATGTCTTGCATGTGAATAGGGTGCTTGATGTTTTGAGAAAAGAGAAATTGTTTCTTAAGATGTCAAAGTGTGAGTTTGGAAAGACTTCTTTAGTTTATTTGGGACACATTGTAGGAGGAGGTGAATTGAGAATCGATCCCTCTAAAGTGGAAGAAATTATGAATTGGCCCACTCCCAAAACAAAACCGAGGTAAGAATTTTCTTAGGTGCAGCTCAGTATTGGAGAAATTTTATTGCAAAATTTTCTACCATCGCAACTCCTATGCATGGAGTGACAAGTGTGAAGAAAGGCTTCCAATGGGGAGGAAAAAAACAACAATCTTTCAAAGCTTTAAAAGACAAGATCAGTTCAGCTTGAGTCCTTGCTTTACCAAATTTGACACAGCCATTCGAGATACAAACTGATTCTAGTGATTATTCCATGGGTGCAGCTCTTTTACAGCATGGTAAGCCTATCACTTTTCATTCTGAAACATTCAATGGTGTTGTAAATAATTATCCTACATATGAAAAAAATCTGTATGCATTGGTTCAAAGCATCAAGAAGTGGAAACGCTACTCAATGGGTAAAGAGATGATTATACATAACAACCACCAGCCGTTACAGTACTTGCATTCACAAACAAAATTGTAGCAATCACGACATTTCAGGTGGATGGGATTACTTCAATAGTTTCACTTGGTTATAAGGTACAAGAAAGGTATTTTCAATAAAGTTGCTGATATGCTTTCAAGACAAATTATAAGTGCTTCTACTTTACTAAAAAATGATCCTAATGTACATGAGAGTTACATATAACAATATGCACATGATGTTGATTTTCAATATGTGTATGCTATTTTGAGTGAAGGGAATCAAGTTGAGGAAAATGATTATCACATGCATAATAATTTGTTGTTTCATTTGGCCAAACTGTGTATACCACAAGGAAAGAGGCTAAGTGTCATGAGAGAAGTTCATTCATCTCTTATTTCTGGATACATTGGGTTAAGAAAAATAGTGGCGCATCTATAGAGGTATTGCTATGGGCCTCGCATGGTAGATAGTGTGTCGTATTTTATAAGAGTTAGTTCTATGTGTGCAACAAGAAAGCCTAGCAATAGGAAGCTTGGGTTGTACACGCCACTACTGGTACCATCAAGGCCATGGGAGAGTGTCTCCATGGACTTTTTTGGAGGTATACCTATGTCAAGAAAACAACAAGATTATCTTTATGTAGTTGTGGATAGATTCAGTAAACTGTGTATATTTATGCCATGTAAGAAAAACATTACTGCTAGACTTTATTTTCAACCTATATGGGTTCATTATGGATTGCCTACTTCTATTGTTAGTGACAGGGATTTCAGGTTCATTGGGAATTTTTCATCCAATATTTGGAGTATTATGGACACAAATTTGAAAAAGAGTACTTTTCATCCACAAAATAATGGCCAAACCGAGGTGGTGAACAGAACCATTGTGCATATATTGAGAGGATATTGCAGAAAACATCCTAAGTTGTGGGATGAGAAACTGCATTACATTCATCACGCTTACAACCGGGCAAAACACTCTTCTAAAAATACATCACCTTTTGAAGTATTCTTTGGGTATTTTCCAAAATCACCATTAGAATTCATATTTGAGAAGGATGTTGCAATTGATGGGCATAGTGATATTGACAAGGATCGAAATTTCATTGAGAAAATTTAGATTATACATCAACAAGTTTAAGAATAGCTTGAGAAGAGTCAAAGAAAATACAAGCAGAGGCATGACAAACATAGACTTGATCACAAGTTTCAAGAAGGAGAAGAGGTATGGTTGCACATAAGCAAAGAAAGGATGGAAGGAGTAGCTAAAAAGCTTAAACCCATTCTCTATGATCCATTCAATATCATAAAGCAAGTTGTTAACAATGCATTTCAACTTGACTTGCCTTTATATATCCAAATGTATTCAATTGTTAATGTTGAAAACTTACGTTTGTATGAGTCGGCTTTGATCGATGATCAAGGAAGTGATGTTCAACTACCTTCTATTGAATATTTCTCACCAAAATTTATGGATGAGCTCAAGGAAGATACAATTCTTGACGGGAGGAAAAGAGCATCCAAGAGGGGCAGTGTTGACTACCTTCAAGTTGGGTTCAAACACAGTAATCCAAGCAAGGAAAAGTGGATGGAAGTTTGAAAGGTGAGGGAGTTGTACCCTGATCTACTGAATAGGTAATAAAATTATTTTGGGGTCCAAAAGCTTCCCAATGGGGAGGTGTGAGCAGGTGTTCATAAATTTTTCTCAAAATTGGAAGTTACAGGAATGGGTTGAAACTAGGATGATTACATAGATCTCGTCTTCCTATTTTTGGCACCACAAATGGTTCGAAAAACTGATGTCGTATGATTAGATATCACATTCTAATCGATTTCTCAAATAGTTAAATTTTGTGACAGGTTGACTGGGATCCCTAGTCAACATGAAGGGTGCACATTCAACAAAAAAAGAATATTCCTAAGAATATTCCTTTTTCTCAGATCCAGTCAGAGGCTAAAAAGTGGCATGTTTTGATTGGGTTAAGTTGTACGAGTTGTGTTTTAGTGGCCAATTAAAGGGTGACACGTGGCTAGCCCTAAGGCCGCCACTTGTTCCCTGGACGGTGTATTAAAATTTTATGGAGGCCACCGGGTTTGACCCTACAACCTCCCATGGAACATCCACCTCCCACAACTGACTACACTACATGTGAGTCTTAAAAAATAAGGGTCCTTGACAATACTTAAATTTTAGTGTTATATGGAGCGAGGGTTGGGGACCATCGGTGGCCCCATAAAGAAGTCACGTGTCAATGCATTGCAACTGCAACAACAAACTTAAAAACTAGACAAATAATCGTTTCATAACTCTACACATCTGACCTTATCACATGCGACAGTCGTGTCAGTGGTTTGGTTAACAACCTCAAACTTCAGTTTAAAGAAACCTACCATAGTTATCGCCTGCAATTCCACTCGGCAGTTAATACAACCGCAGGGTTTCGGGGGTTGGCATGTGGCCATCCCCTCCCCTTAACATTAAAAATTATTATTACCGCTGGTGAAGAAATAGAGGCGCACTCCAAATTAGTAGAAATGGCCATTTTTAACTGTAGTTAGATGGGTTTCTCCACAGTTAGTGGAGGTTTTCTAGGAGTTATTGGGAAAATGACTAGGAGGGTCAATTTTTCCCAAATGGAGTGAATGGAAAGTCATTCTAGAATAATTGGAGCATTCTGAAGCGATTGGTGAAGAGAAAAAAACAATTAGAGGCCTGTAAACACATGTATTTGCAAAATTTTGAGCTTAATGAAAGATGGACATATGATTGGGAGCTGGACCAGCAGATGTAGCCCAGGAGGGGTGAACTGCTTCATCAAGCTTGCAGTGTAAATGTTATGTGTGGTTTCATTTCTTTGTTATACACTATTGTTTGATGTTATTTTCTCTTATTTTCATGCTTCTAATTCACTAATATAACTTACCATTCATGGTTAAAATCCTCAATACTTAAGAAAACTATGGAGACAAGCATTCACATGTTTAGTAACTGAAAATACACTTAGCACATAAAACTAATACCGTCCTTTTAGATCAACCATCCAACACTATTATAAGCTCAAATATTTTTGAAGAAAAATCCCTTACTAAATTTGGTGACAACTATACTACTACTACTCTTATCAACGATCTTCTAATATTAAAGCAAACATGAGGGAAAAGATCAAACACTTCAACTTTAGATTTAATAAGCTACTCAATAAAATCTCAACCAAATCTAAGCCTGGAGTAGACATGAAAATAGAATGGTAGATATGCTCTCTTCCTTCTAATATTTCTATTTTTTGCAGATAGAGCCAATAAGGCTAATTTGGTAGAGAACATGAAAGAAGCTCTTTCTGTTGAAAAAAGAATACTTTCTTTAGAGAAGAAAATTACACAAGAAGATAGAAAAACTAAGAAGGTTTCATTTAAGGATGAACTCAAAAATAAAGCATCTAAAGATCCTTATGATCTTGAGGGATTACAAAAATTCCTCAAAACTATGTCAAATGAGATGGTTGAGATAAAGAAACAAGTAGTCAAGTCTTCTTCGAAGAAACCTTTTAGATATTTCAAGAAAAATCAAGCTTCCCAACCTCCAAATGCAATGTTAAATTCTGAATCAGATAAAGACGAAGATCAAAATGAAACAATATCATCTAAAGAAGAGTCTCAAGAAGAATAATTGGTTGAATTTCATGGACTATGGGACTTTATCCTTCCAGCATATGATAATGAAGATGAACATTATGCATTTTTAGTTAACACTAGAAGTACAAATTCCACCGACCTACCTCAGTCACCTCAAAAGCAAAAGTATTCATCCTTTGTTGCTAAGGACAAAGTAATTAACAAGAAAAAATATTCTCCTCACTCAAATCCAACTTCTTCTACTCTTCCATATACATCTAAGACATTAGTAGTCTCTAGTACTATTTAATATAATATAGTGGAAGATATGAAGAATATTAATGCAAATATCTCCATACATGAGTTGAGAAAATTGAAACAACAGTAAAAAAATTTAATCAAAGAATTTAATGTAATCCTTGCTTCATCCTTGCCTTCTCATGTTACTTCCAAAGAATCTAAAGGATTTGTTAAGCCTCCTATTGATTCACCTAATAAAATTGATGCAAGTGATGCTATTTTAATCGGTGACAGATCTAATTCACATACTCCTCCTTTCCTTTTAACTTTTGAGGTATTCAAAAAACATGTGCATAATTGTCTAATCAACTCTGGAGCCTCTTCAAACATCATGCCATATTATTTTTGTTTGAAATTGAATATAGGTCCTCAAAATTATGTAGTACATATTTTTCAATTAGATAGAACAAAGGTTAAGGTATTGGGAGGAATGAATTCAGTCCTTATCAAGTTAGCATCCAATCCAAAATTTCATCAAGTAATTGATATCTTAGTTGCTGATATTCCTGACTTTTATGGTATAATCCTAAGTAGAGATTGGTCGGAGAAGCTTCATGGCTATTTTGCTACTGATTGGTCTCATATGTGGCTTCCCTATAATGGTAAGCTAAATCAAATCCGAGTAGACTGTGAAAAGCACTTGAAACACTCAGTAACTGAATTTGAAGACAAGAATGAACCCATGGATTTTACTAATAACATTATCGAAAATTACTCTGTTGAATCCTTTTTGGTAATTTTAATGCTCTTAAATTTCCATTTCTCATCAACTCAGTTAATTCTCAGATAAAAAAAATTCTCAGTAAGACTCTTCCAAGTGTATAAACATAATAGATAAACCTTGTATTAATGCTTTTTTTTGGACATTATAATTTTATGGATCAAAATACAATGAAGGTGCACGAGATGGTTGTATATTAATCAGTCTGGAAGGTGAAAAGATAATGCTGGCATGCAAACTTGAATTTGAATGCACAAATAACACCGCAGAATATGAGGCATTGGTCCAAGTCTTATACAAAGCAATTGATCTTGGTGTCAAATATCTCAAGGTATATGGTGATTCCGAAATAATTGTCAAACAGGTAAGAAATACCATACATTGCAATTCTGGTCATCTTGAACATTACCAGTCATTAGTACAATCTGTTATCTCTCATTTTTTAGCATTCAATATCTCGTTTGTTCCAATAATTCAGAATGAAAGTGCATACCTTCTAGCTAATGTAGCATCCAGAAATATTCCTTCGAAAGACTATAGTCCAAATAGATTTTCTATGGAGTTTATTTTTCGCCCATCTATTCCTGATAATGTCACTGATTTGAGAGTATTAAATGATGATGATGATGTCATAACTTTTCTTACATCAGAAGGATCATATGAGGATCAATTAATTGATGAAGACGGTCATGAAAGGAAATTGAATTAGAAACCTGAAAAAAATGACATGCCTAAGTCTATGGTTAAGCTTGAAGATCTTTATGATCTCAAAGATAGATTCAAAAATTTTACTAATTCTAATCTTCAAAGTTCAACTTTGAGGTTTGAACTAGTAAATATTGGAATAGATATTAACTCTCAGAACATTAATTTAGGACTTGTTATTTCCTCTAATGAAAGATTAACCTTCATTCACTTATTGAGGAAATATAGGAATTTCTTCGCATGTAAATATGAATATCTAAAAACTTATTATACTTCCATCATCTATCATACTATCCCAATGATATCCACTTCCTTATTAAGTTAAGGAAAATCCACCCTAATCTTGAAAGTCAAATCAAAAGTGAACTCAACAAACTCCTTAAGGCCAGTATTGTCTTTCCTATTAAGCATTCAAATTGGGTCTCAAACTTAGTCCCTGTTAGAAAAAGTCATGGTGATATTCGTATTTGTACAAATTTTAGGAACTTAAACAAAGCTTGCTTCAAAGGCAATTTTCCATTACCAACAATGGAACAAATTTTGCAATCAGTTGTTGGTTCTGAATTACTGTCTTTTCTTGATGGATTTTCAGGCTACAATCAAGTTTTGGTTCATCCTGAAGAGAGATTAAAGAGTACATTTAGAAAAAAATGGGGAACTTATGTCTATCAAAAAATTCCATTTGATATAATCAATGCAAGACAAACTTTTCAAATAGGAATGGATATTGCTTTTAGAGGACTGGTAAATAAAATTGTGGTTGTTTATTTAGATGATATAACCATTTACTCCAAGAAAAGAAGTGGCCACTATCATGATCTTAAGAAAATCCTAGAACGTTGTTTGATATATGGCATTTCTTTAAATCCAAAAAATTCCTATTTCTCTTTAAGTGAAGGTAAAATTTTAGGATTTATTATTTCAAAAGAAGGAATTTGCATAGATCCAGGAAGGATAAAGTAAATTTATGAACTCTTCCATCCCCATAACAAAAAATCCATGCAATCCTTTTTAGGTCAAATAAATTTTTTCAAGAGATTTGTTTCAAAATTTTCCCAAATTGTTTTACAATTGCAAGTGATGATTAAGAAAAATTCACTCTTCAAATGGGGACATAGTGAAAGAGACGATTTTGATCTAATAAAGGAAGCTATCATCAATGCTCCTTCTCTAACTACCTCAAAATTTTCTAATCATCCGATTTTATATACTTTTTGATCCAAAACATCTTACATTGTTGTGTTAACACAAATAAATTATCAAAAGATTGAAGCACCCATTTAATTCTTTAGTTCAAATCGTCAAGGTGATGAACTAAATTATTCAAAAGTGGAAAAATAATCATTCATTGTTTACAAATATTTGAAGCACTTTAGAACTTTTATCCTTAAAACACACACTATGGTAATAGTTCCATTTTCGGTAGTAAGGAAACTACTTATTCAAAAGGAAATAGGAGAAAAGAGAGAAAATTGGGTAAATGCTCTAAAATAATATGACATTGAAATAAGACTAGTCAAAATCATCAAAGGGCAAGGTCACTGCAGATTGCTGTTTGGAGCATCCAACATATCAGATGATGAAGAATTAGGTAATATTGTACACATCACTGAGGTAAGGCTGAATGAATTTGAATCACAGTATACTGATTTAATCTTCTATTTGGAAAATGGATATGCTATTACAAAAACCAATTACAATAGAAAAAGAGATTTAATATTAAAAGCTAGTAAGTATCAGATCATATGCAATGTCTTTTTTAGAAATAACTATGAATGTGTACTACTAAGATGCCTTGAGAAATCCGAAACATAGTGGATTTTAAAGAAACATAGCGGGTTTTAAAGGAACTCCATGATGGACTTGTAGGTGGACATTTCGATGGAGATACCACTGCACATAATATCCTTCATGCAGGATTTTACTGTCCCACTTTGTTTAAATATGCTCATGCATATATGATAAAATGAAACACATACCAAATTTATGTTGGAAGACAAAGAAAACCATTCTTACCTTTGCAACCAATCAGCATTAAACAACCTTTTGATCAATGGGGATTGGATATCATAGGTGATATTGTTCCTAACTAATCCAACCAACATAAATACATTCTCACTGCAATATATTATTTTACTAAGTGGGTGTAAGCAATTCCACTATAGGTACCTAAATCTGAAGCCATTATGGAATTTATCGATCAATTCATTATTATCAGGTTTGGCTTACCCGATGCACTTATGTTTGATAATGCATCTTATTTTTTCAAGAAATAGTATGCTTGAATTTTGTCTCAAAATAGATTTTAATCATAATACTTTGCTAACTACTATTCCCAAGGGAATGGTTTTGCAGAATCGACAAATAAAAGTATCATAAGAATCATTAAAAGGAATATTGATTAGAATCGGAAAAATTGGCATAAGTCTTTAACATTTTCACTATGGGCAGATATGATTACTCAGAAGGCCTCTATAGGAACCTCTCCATTCAATCTAGTTTATGGGAAAGAAGCTATAATTCCATCAAATTTAGATCTTCCTTCGTTAGCCCTAGTTCAAGTTATTAACAAAGTACCTTCTTCTTTCCTACAATTAAGAATGTCTCAGATCCTTAAAATGGAAGAGGAAAGAGAAAAGGCCAAAATCACTCATGCTCGACACCAGCAGATCATGAAAAATTATTTTGATGCAAATTTTGTTTCCCCAGAAACATTCCAAGTTGGAGACCTTGTACTTAAGTGGGACAAGGCACATGAAGAAAAATGTAAGCATACCAAATTCCAAAGAATGTGGCTTGGACCATTTCAAATCATAGAAAAAATTGGCCCATCAACCTTCATGTTACAAGATCTTCAAGGGAGAAAATATTTTGTCCCTGTCAATGGGCTAATTTTGAAAAAAAATCGCTTCTGACGAGAAAATTTTCTTCTAAATGTATTATACCTACACTTTTCTTTTTCTAGGTAAATAATGTTTTATTACATACTTTTGGTTGTTCACAACACTTCTGAATTATTTTATGTTTTTATTTTTTAAGAATATAAATTTTTGGGGAAATAACTACCAAAATAGAAAATTTAATGAATACTATACAACTCTGAAATTTTTTTCCATCAAAATTGTATATTTTATAAACCTGAAATTTGTAAAGTATTTTTACTTTAGAATAAATCAAAAAAAGGTTCATATTTACAAAGTAAATACTTGTTGTGACTAAGAATAATGAACTCTAAATTTTCATTCAAAACTCTTAAGTAGTCAATTATTCTCCCCATCCATTGAAAATACTTTTTTAGAGTGTAATTCAAAAATATAAAAAAACTTAAAAGGATAAGAGGTCTCATTACGAGCCTGCTTACCATGATCATAGGTAAATACTAAACTGAAATTACCACAATTGCATACCAAATCAGGGTAATGGCTCATGATTATTAAAATCATAAGACAAAGGGTCTCATCATGAGCCAACTTATTTAGTTCAATTATAACCAGTGAATGGCATTGCCACTTTCTTCTCATCAACCAAGGAAAATGGATTTTTAGGAAAAAGAAAAAATAATCTATATGATTAAGTATTTATCTCCAAGAACTATAATAATAAATGGATGGGATACTAAATCATTGATGGTTAAAAGGTAAGCTTGCCAAAGCTATTAATGGCTACTAGCAGCAGTGGCTCTACCTATGACAAAAGGAGCGAATCAAAAGGCTAAGTTACATAGCGACAATTACGTTATCTTTTAAACTATATAATGATTGATATAGAGGAATGAAGATATTTATTTATGAAAGGCTTCTGAAATATTAACGATAGAGATGAGTTTTCTATATTCAAAGTAATTTTATTCATTTAAATATTTTGAAAACAATTCATGTTTCCTTCAATTATTTTTACTTATTTAAAGATATTAAGAAATTGTTTTTCAGAGATAACTAGTTCTTGTAGTGAATCACCAACTTTTGTGCTAATCGACAACCCCCATTATTTTAGCAGTAGTTATCTTAGAAAATAATGGGGACCCTTTTTATTTTTTTAGAGTTAAAACAAATAAGACCCTTAGAGTGATTCATTAGATAGAAACAGGAATAAAAAAGGGACAACACCTTAAATTTTGGCCTTAAAAGAATTTAAGCATAGAGTGATCACATTATCGCAATCACAATACCGCAATGAAGCACATATGACTCCTAAAAGGTCACTTAAAACATATTGTGATTCGATATGTATAAGAAAAAGTGATTTTATAAAGGGAAAAGTCATTTTTCAAAGTAAATTTTATAAGGAAAGCTTATGAGACCCACTTCCGCCACATAGGCCATCTCAAATCACATTTCACATTTTGCAAACTCTAACTCAATGGTCTTATTGTCATCCTTCATGTTTTCCCCATGCCATATACTTCATTGCATCACATTTTCACAAACATAAAAACTCTTCCCCACCCCCCGATGATGTTCACTAATGCAATATATTCTATCGCAAATCGCACATCGCACTTTCTCCAACTCAAACACTTCACACTCCCTCAATTTTCACCAATATTGCAATTGCGATATCACAATTAGAAAAAATATAATCCAATTGATATTAAATGAATATTTAAAGACGAGCAATGATGCGATACGAAATATTTGGTTTTAATACAGAAATGATTATATGGGCACATCAACCCATATTAACCATTAATTCCATAACTTAATGGTTTTGTTGTCCATACCTCCATAATGATTTCACTATAAGAAGAATTACCCTCTTTCTACTTATCTTTTCTCATTTATTTGCAGGTTTGCACAAATAAGCAAAATTCTCTACAGATGTCTAAATTTCTTAAGAAATCTAAGAAGCATATGGCCCCTGTAAACCATGTACCTGCTACAACTAAGAGAACAAATATTCTTCATCTATTTACAGATACTACATGTGGAAAAAAAATAATATCCTCATCGTGGGAATCCATGTAAAATCTATTCGAGGATGAAAAACCTCACAAATTTCAAAGAAAAGAAACTGTTCATACTCCTGATACCTTAGAAGCTACAATTGAAGAAGTATCTGATTATTTCTTGCATTGAATTTTTGCACGACCTAAAATATTACCATACACTGATATGATAAGATGGATCATTGATAATCTCAACATCGTGGACTTGACATTTCTAACTAACAGAGGAACGATGATTGGTTCCTTCAAAGTCGAAGACTTGAAGCTGACGTACCATATCCCAGATCCTGAAAAGGTCTATGATAAAGAATTTATTGCACAATTCACCAAATAGAACGAGCTCAAGTAAAATCCAATCAAGCAATGGAGAATCAACCCCAATAGGTACAATAATGAAGAAAACGATATGTACTCTACTAACTTCCTTGCAAGCTCTTATTGTTATGTCTGTGCGATGATGTCTAGGCATTTTGGTCAGCCAGACCGTCTACTTGATTTTCAATAGAATGGGTTCCTGTCATGAAATTAGTTGCAAACTACGATGTTATGGATTGGGGAAACATTTTTTCTAATAATATTTCCACTCAAATTTTGGAATTTAGGAAAAATCACTCTATTTCCTCCAAAATTTTCCCCCATTTTATATGAGTGTCTATATCATGGACGTTGTGCATTTTACTTCGGATTTTCTAGCCATGGACAGGAAATGGACTACCTGGGACCCTATACTTATTCATGCATTTCATAGTATGTTGTGGGAATCTAAGTTTGAGATCCATTTTTATAAAATCTTCCATGGAGTCATTCTCCCTCTGTTTCAAGTTGTTTTTAATGAGAAAGCCCCAAGACTGTCAAAAGAGGCCCAAGCTGATTTTTCCTCTATATGAAAATGGTTTGGGGAAGATTTTTTCACCTATGTCAGAGTATATAGGAGCATATATCGGCTACACATTATACCCTTGTATGTTCTTGATAAAATTCTCGCAAGAGAAGTAGCATATAAAAATGTTGGAAACTGACTAACAAGGTTTCTGAAGGAGGTTAAGGAATCATCATGGCCTTTCTTTCCAATTAATCGTGGTGTTTAGGGTTTGGATAATTACGAGCATGTTGTTATAGATATCGGTTAAATAGAATGTTTGAAGTTATTCATAATTCCAAGAAGATAGTACGACCCAATTAAAGTTGCCAATAATTTCACTACCCAAGTTAAAATTAGGCCTTTTGTACATGAAGATGATGATTTCGATGACCTGCTTGAGTTTGTCGATAATTATTCTATAGTTAAAAAGTTGAAAGGCCTATGCCTCCATCCATAGAAATTACCAAAGTTTAAACAATACAGGAACAAGATATTAGAAGCAATTCCATTTAAAATGATGGAGGTCTCACAACCCTTATCTTGGAAAGAAAAGGAAAATGATTCGACATCTAAGGATACTGAAGTCCTTAGTAAAACAGACCAAGATAAATCAGTGGAAGGTCAAACTATGGATTTAGATTTCCAAAGTAATCTGAGTGATGTTGGAAAGGATTTCAACCTAAAACTCCAGGAATACTAAGGAGCCATAGTTATTGACCATCAAAAAATTGTACATACACCTCAAACTAAAATTCAAGGCTCGTTCACTGCTAAGCCCTATGAAAAAATAGTAAGCACAGAGAGTGGAATTCATACTGTCCTTCCCCACCACTAAATTTTTTCTTAAAATTCAGGAAATTCCTCCTTTGGACATTTTCTACAGTCCTAAACAAAAGGCGGTTATGAGCAGACACAAGAAAAGAAGGATATCAGAGAAATCTCAACCCCTTTTCCAAGGATATGTCTCAATGGATATTTTTTGGAAAGACACACATGCAGATCCTTCATAGGATATAACTCTCCTAACTCAGTTCGCAGAAGCTTATGCCTCTGAAACTATTAATAAAGTCTCAAAAGTTCAATTGTTGATGAAAGAAACGGACGTGAAAATCATCCAACTTGAACTTGAGCTACATGTAGAAAAACAAAGTGTTAATCAATAGTTACAGGTACAAGTCACACAAATCCGTGAGAGCATGGACCATTTGAAGATTCAACACCATAATGATATTAGTTCAAATGAAACTATAATTTGTGAATTGCAACTCTCCATTGAGTAATTAAATGATAACCCAAAGATTGATGAATTCAGAAAAGATGCCTTAGAACTAAATACTTTGTTAGAACAATAGCAGGTTGTTTTTTGTTATAAATTATCAAGTATTCTTGAACTGTGTGAACAGAGTGATTCACTCATGAATCACATTTTAGACATGAGGATTATTTTTGATGAGATATATGATAAGGTGTCCCGGTTTTCCACCTGACAGGATTATGTTGATGGCCGAAAGGCCAACCTACCGAGGATTGAGGTCTTAAAGAAAGAAATATTCTTTACAGACTGCGATATACAGTTGACACATGCAAAAAGATCCATTTGTAGAGAAAAGGATGTGGCTACTAAAATTGTGGAAACTGTTAGTCAAAATCTCATCACAGCAAACCTTATTGACATATTTCCTCTCGGTGCATTGTCTATAGTGAAAGACTTCATAAGACAGTGGAAATAAGTTTCAAAGGTAAAAGAAGAACACATAAAGAAGCTGGAAAAAATAGATTTTGAGAAATATTGGATATATTTAGTAAAGCCTCACATCCAGTGGCTTATGCTGCTCTGTCTCACAGATACATCCCCCTACATGCTTTCTCCACTTTCTGATTTTTTTTCACTAGAAAGCTACACATTAGGCCATGCAAACCTCCATAGGTTAAGCATATGCTTAACATCCTTCAGCTGAAGGAACAAATGGCTAAGGATATAGCAAGATAGTCACCAAGAAATTCAGCCCCTTATTTTTTGTTTCTATTTAAATTTCGCTTAGTTTAAGGAGGGTTTTTTTAAACCACCTCAGCTTTTTATTGTAATAACTATTCTTATATTTTTTATTTTTATATTTAAACCCCTTCATGTCTTTGAATAAGGGGTCCTAAAATTTTGAAATGAGTAATTTACGGATGTTGCACTTTTGTACTCTTGAAGTTTTATGAATAGAAAGGGTTGGATGAAGTACTTTTTCTCAAATAAGTAGAGTGGACATACACATGGTAAGTATTATCCTATGTGTTATATTTTTTCTTCAAAGAAGAAATAGTTATTTATATTATGATGTTTTGCTTCATGTATCTATTTGAATACAGTTTGGCATTAACTCACTTATGAACATGTTATACTATTATCACCTTATACATATGAAATACATGTAATTAAAATTTGCGATATAAGCATTATCCAATTAATTTAATTAAATATTTAATTAAATCAATTATCTCAAACATTTTCATAACTCTAATTGAATGTATGATCTTTATTTTCGTCCACTGAAAGGTCATTTTTGTAGATTGCACATAGAATAGACTTTATCCTCGGATACATAGTAGATAGATATATTATTTATTGCAAGATTTCTAATATTTCCATCTACCAACTTATAAATAGTGGTAAATCCATCCATTCACCTCAATTATAGTAAACTAGAAAACTGGTCCCATAAAACCAGTCAGAGCCACCATTCCAAATGGAAAAAGGATAGTTTTGAAGTCCCCGACAGGGTGGTTTCCCTGATGTTGTTGCACCGATTTTTGGGACCTCAACATGATGTAAGGGAGAAATGATTCTTAGATATTCTCAAATAAGTATGAGACCCCTATGCTTAAATAAATTGTTCACACATGTAGATTCGATTTTTGTGACATGTTTAACAAAATTCTTATCCTTACTAGGAGGGGTCAAGATGAGTCCTTGTTGATTTAATTTCTTTTTTATCATTGTTCCAATGTCAATTATCATTCCCTAAGTTTTCATAAAGTTTTGGGTAGTGACCTGGGCTCTGAGCCTATAAAGGTGGCTTAAATCCTAGAATTACAGGAACATAACTAAGTAATTGGGTCCCTGGTCACATGCTTGATGTGTTGTGTATGCATCTATAGCCTCTTGGATGCATGCACACAGTCTTATGCCTACGACTATGGCTCAAAATAATAAAAACATCAGTGTGACAAAGGGGCAAGAGACCTAGAAGGTTGGGATAGCTCTTGTGGGTTTCATTGATTATGTACAATGTTTGTATGTGTGTTTTCCATCAATTCCACTTCCTTAAGGTCACATACAAGGTTTAATATCATTATAGAAGCCTCTAATCACATATTTACCCCAGCTGACTGGTTTCTTGGGTAGATGTGGGAAGGGGATATTAAAGAGGAGGTAGTAGTAGGTTGTAGTGTTATGGACCTTCCCAAGATTATATCTACTCATCATCCCATCTTCCACAAGGGAAGAAATAGAAGACTAATGGTCTCCTAAACTCACTAATGTGATTTTCTATGCTTAGAAAATTTGAACAAAATGGGAAGAAGGGTGTTGGAAGATATGGAATGTATTATGGAAAATTATGTTATTCTTTTCCTTTGAACCAATAAATCTCACCTACACATAAAGTAGTTATTCAACTAGAAAATGCATCAAGATTAAAGGAATTCTAAAAGACTAATTTCAGAAAACCGAACATGCATAAAAAAGGATGAGTTGAATTTAAAATAGAACCTAGCTATTTAATAAAATAAAAATAAAATATATTTGGTGTATTTTTACACAAACTTTATGATTGATCCCCCCAAGGAAACTCACTCACTAACATGCAACAACAATACTTTTATTATAGATAAAAATTGAAGAGAAAGAATACAACTATATAAATTTCATGCAAAGGAACAAATGGTATAAATGTATGATAGAGGATATTGATTGCTTGTGTTTTTCCATAACCCAATGAAAATCAAATCCTTAAAACAAAAACACGCTGGAATAAAAAAAAATCTTACTAATATCAGAAATTATTTAAATATATAACATGGTAATGGAATAACAAGTAGAAATATCTAGCTCTAAATGTCACTATATTTCTCCAAAAATTGGAATCCTACTGAGCTCCTAGGCTCCTTTATTTATATAGAAATGAGTGAGGGGTAGACCCCTTGAAGGGAGAGTTTCTTCCTTTCAAAACTCCTACAAAAGTGGATGTGGTTTCCTGAGATTCTCGCAATCACTAAGGTGGAGTAATTTCCCATATGCCAATCGAGTAATTGATGAGATAAGTTAAGAAAAAATCCTCCTAAAACTTCTCTTACATGTATCTAACATTCTCTTGTACAATAAATGTTCCTTTTCTTGGACATTCAATGCATTAAGCTACAAAATGTGACAAAGATTCCTTAACATTCTTAGTGAACACATTATATCTCAAAAAGATGTCATATAATGCAAAGAGAGAGGTAAAAAGGTATTGAAGGATGGTTATATGGGCCTTCAGTTGTACCTATTTGGGAGGCCCGTCAATAACCCTATAAAATAAATACAAGTATGAAAATTTTTCCTCGTCGAGTTTAGTCTCAGTTTCCACTCCCACTATTTCAATTTGATCAATTTTTTCATCTTTCACCCCAATCAATTAACTACGAAACCTCCTAAAGTCATTTTCAATTATTTCCTGCTCCAATTTGAAGAGGACCTTAATAATAAAACTTTTCACATGCAATCTCCACTTATCCTCTCACCAACCATGCACCTCTTCCCAAATTCAAATAAATTTTTCCTAAGTGCTCAACTAAAGAAACCATCACTACGAATGAGCACTTAATTACATTCTCTAACACTTTCCACAACATTGGGGGAAATGATAATGACACATGCATGTGATTATTTGTGAATTCCCTCCAAGGAAAAGTAATTAATGATTTATTTTAACTTCCTCCCAAAGCTTTATCTACTTTGGAATATCTGTGTTACTGGTTCAATTCTACTTACAGGCAACCTAGAAATCCTATTGACCTCTTATCTAATTATAATAATGTTTTCTTATCAAAATGATAAAACAGTAAATATTTTAACCTTCGCATCAAAAAACTATATAATCATATTTCTAAAATTATCCTTCCTCAGAACAAAACAATAATGATGCATTATTATAGGGAATTTCCCCCTCCCTACCATTAGAGGCTGGAATAGAAAAATGCTACTAGTCTAGATTTTGCACTAATTGGTGAGGTTCAAAAAATGTCATCATAAGCTCATTGGTGACAATCAAAAGAGCCTCCATCACCAAAAATTTAATGTCACCAATGGTGGCATGACCAAAAATATAAGTGTTTGGGTGACATTCAAGGCCCGTCACCAATAATGGTTTATAATGACAGATAGTGACCATCACCATTTCATATGAGAAATGGTGATGGAAATTAACCTTTGTCGCCAAAAAAGTGAATGTCACCAAAATTATAAGTGTTGTGGTCACATTTAAGGTTTGTCACGAATAATGATTATAATGAAGGATAGTGACTCTCACCATTTCATAGGAACAACATCAATTTGTGGTGATGGACCTTTCATGGTCACCACTATTGATGCACATATATGGCAGCGTTCATTTACCATCACCATTTCATATTTTGGTGAGGGTCAAAAAATGTCACCATCAGCTCATTGGGGATGGTCAAAAGAGTCTATGTCACTAAAAAATGATTGTATCCATTCCATATAAATATCAGAGCATGATGGAATCAAACCACTAACCTTCTGCTTGTAAAGTAGGTGTTGTTCCATTGGGCTAGCACCCTTTAAAGAATTAGACTTAAAAAAATAGATCTTGAAACTTTATAATTTGTAAATTCTATGAATTTCAATAAATTATAAAACTTTGTAAAGTCTTGGAAAATATTTTCCTAAACAAGCAAAATAGGATTGAAGTTTGTACCTAATGGTTATGGAAATTTTGAAAAGTGGGTGGAGGGAAAGATAGTCATGTATAATATACTCAATATGTTCAATTAAATACACAGTTAGAAGTGAAACTTGAAAGAAATTGATAGCTTATAAATGACCTACAATTATCAAATCTAAAATCTACAATTACACCAAAGATTGGTTTCTCTCCTTGTGAATAATGTAAAAATGTTGTGATGGCATAAAATATGCCTCTAAAATATTGATTTGCATGCCAAAAAGAAAAAAAAACAGTATATATGATACAATTATGAATAATGAGCTACATGCTTGAATCCTACTGGCTATGGGGTCTATAAAACTAATTGGGAATGGTTCTTGTTATTAATTAATTAAATATTTCAAAATACAACAATCAATAATAATGATCCTAAAACGTAACCACTAAACATATGTTAAAAATCTTAAGTACAAAGTTTGGCTAATATATGTTACACCAACAAAATATCAAAGGGGCATTCAAACACTTCCAAATCCATACCAAGCATGAGTATCCAAAGATGTAATTATATGGATACAATGAAAGCACTCTCTACCTATCAATGATAACTATGTCCTCCCACAAGTACTTCAACTAGAAAAGGGGTATGAAGACAAGCACCTCAAAGCAAAAAAACTACACATTACAAAAACACACTTCATCCCCCCTATACCTTTATAGAATAGATCTAGGGGAATAAAAATATATCCATAGAGAATAGGAGTAGAGTGGGTTAAATAAAAATGATAAGAAAAAAATAACCAAGAATGAAAATATACCAATCTGAACATGTTTAAAGTACATTAAACAAATATGGCATCCATAGTACATTAAAGTGACATTGGTCAATTTTGGGATTGGTAAATTATCAACTATCCATAGTGCCACCAATCTAATGAACTGTGATAGCATATTTTCCCATTAATGGAGCAATATGTTTAAATCTCACATTGTTTCTTGATAACCATTGTCTTTAAATCACAACCATTCATAGTTCTAGCGCATAGTTGCAAAACATGGACATAAAAGTGAGCATAAAGTCCAGAAGCCCAATCTACCTTAATGAAGAAAAACAAGAAATCAAAAATACTTACAATGTACCAACCATTGAAATGATAGAAACATGAAAGAAAATGTCATGATACTTCTCATCAAGAACAAAAAAAAATCATATCACCTGCAATGATGAATTTATAAACCTTTTTGATAAAATGGTGTTAATACACTAACTATAGTTGGTTGGCAACAATAAGTCTAGGATATATATAGTTTGTTGGAAAAAAATCATCTTTGAGGAAACCGAGCCTATAATAAAAAATTTAACCATTACAGAGTACCATTTAGATATGGGTTTTTTCATGTGGTGGGTCACTTGCACTTAGTCCAATATTTGAGGAAATAAGAAACCAATTGAGGGTACACAATTGTTTTTTATTTAACTATATCAAATAGATCATCTAGTAACTTAAATAATTTCCTACATCCAACCCATGCATCTTTGCTAATAGTTCTTGAACCTTAAACTCATCAAGAAAATAAGACAATATGACCAGATAAGAATTTTTTTAAGAACCTACCTCATTGGGGGTATAAAGGGGAAACCAATGCTACATAAAAATACCATTATTCTTGAAGAACCATGGAAACCCCATTGTACTCATTTAAGATACTCCTGTAGTTGAAATTCCAAGTAGAAAATGTCATTCCATTTATGTTCAAAGAGAAATCTTCCCTTTACAACTCTTTTTTGAGGTAGATATGCATCCCATCATTCCATCACATAAGGCAGAAAAGCCACTCCATTGAAATTTCCAATTAATGTTATTGGATGTGAATACATGCAAAGAGTATCTCCTCAATCCAACATCATTAACACACTAAGTTCATAGATTTCCATAGGGAGACTTGGTAGCTTATCCAAGTTGATACAAGATTGGTTTAGAGGGGTCATAGGAGACTGAAGTGGATCTTTTATTGGAAACTTTCCAGAAGAAAAGAATTCCTTCAAGGCTCAGGGAATATTGACCTCTTTTTTTCAAGTAATCCTAATTCACATTATCTATAAGTAATCCCAATTCCTATTTTCTATTACAGATCTACACCTGCTATCATGCACCTACCTCCTAAATATATCCATTAGTATGATGAGTTGATTAGAGAAAGAAAAATAAGCTGAAAATAAAGAATTATAGATTACTCCACATCGTGAAAATAGAAGAGTTGTAGATATTTATATTCATCATGGACCCATGCTAAAGCCAAAAATAAAGGCCTAATTTTGCAACAATTTGGATGAAAGCATGACAATAGATTTTTCCTCACAAGGAAAAAACCAAATCAAATTTTTATTCTTGGAAAATAAGAAGAATTAGGTCTTACTGAAGAAAATCAAGCACAATTAAGATTTCAATCATCAGGACAAATTAAGGCAAAAAGAAATTAGGCTTTTTTTACTGAGCACAAAATAATTATTTAATAGAAATTATGTAATAAAATTATGTGCAAGTAACAAAATATGAGATGTAGGTTTTGTGCATAGAACCAGAACCTCAATGGGGATATCAACTTGCAATCCAAGATGTATGGTTTGTGCACAGAACCTTAGTGGGATATCAACTTGCAAAAGTTTCTTTGGATCAAAATCTCCCCTCACCATTGTATCAGCTTTGATTTCTCATTTCTTTCAAGATTTCTACTTAAAATCAATGATTTAATCTCTGTCATTTCAAAAAATACAAGAACAAAAACTCATGGCAATGAACATTCTCTTTTTGAAATCCTAACAAAGAAACAAATTATCATCTTCTATTCTACGTAAAATATTGGGGGTTTGAAGTATAGACGACTTAAAATAGAAGTTTAGATACATAAACATACCAAAATAATATTACATGTATATGGAGAAATGTAAGACAATGTTGATTATGTTGAGTTCGTGAGGGAGAAAAACTATCTTATTGTGAAAACCTTTTAGCGGACTTTAGAGTTGCCAACATCTACTGGATCTAGAATTCATGAATAAATTAATTTTCCACTGAACAATGAATAAGCTTAGTAATATCGTGAAGAGGTTTTAGTGTTTTGATAGCTCTGCCAAAGTTTTAGGAGGGAAAATGAAAAAAAAACACTATTTATCAAATTTTTAAATAATAAAAATTAAGGATTTTAAAATTGGAAGCACATTCATAAAATGTGTAAGGGTTTGCATTAAACGTTTCACTAAACAATCATGATTATGATTTTCTAGCCCAGTATGGGGTAGATATCAAGTAAAACATTAAACAAGTAAATATTTAGCATTTTTAATCCCTATTTAAAAATCAATATAATTATTATTATCTATAAACACACTATAAATTTAAAATATAAACAGGGTTATGAACACTCAAAGAGGTATGGTAAATAAATACAAATATAAATAAACCAAAGTTACGATAAATATATAAAACCTATTTTAATACTTACTAAAAAAGTATGGAAAATAAATAAAAATATAAATAAACTATGGTAAATAAATAAAACCTATTTTTGCGCCGAGAGGTGCATCTACAGCCCAGTATGACCTCGATGTCAGGTGGGTCACGTCCTCATTGTCGGCTGAAATTTTAAATTAAAATAAAAATAAAAAATAAGTATCGGCTTAACAAATAAGTTTTAACAATCATATAAATAGACAAAAAAAGTTAAAATAACTCAGCTCTAATCGAACATAGAGGTGAGTAGTATTTCGTTCTATGGCGCGGTTTGAACTGGAAGCTTCCGAGCTCGATCGAACATAGAGGTGAAGGTTCTGTGGCACGGTTCTGTATAGTCGAAACCATCACTTCCATTACGATAGTTGTATAGTCGTATTTTTGGTTCTGCACCGCGCTGCTGCCCAGGCTATATATTACTTTTGTAAATCATTAGTGTGTTTCACTGAAACTTTCACATATATTGGCTGCATTGGACTTATAAGAGGTTCTCAACTTTCACACACAAATTTTGTCAATCTGCAATCTGACATTTGCATTATACCTATCGATTTTGGGTGTCCAACCCTTCCAATCATCAGTGCAAATCATTAGTGAAAGTCAATCTGACATATGCATTATACCTATCGATTTTCGGTGTCCAGCCCTTCCAATCATCAGTGCAAATCATTAGTGTGTTTCATTGAAACTTTCAGAGATACACCAATATGGTAGCCATCTCATAACAATCTTTTCCGATAAATGATAGACATCTTAATAAGATCGACTAATTGTCATTATCTGGTATCTTAATAGCATGCTAAATGCATGAATCAATATAAAAAAATGTCAGTGGTGGAAATCGAAGTTATCAGTTTGTCCTTTTAGATGCCCAATTCAAGTCAACCAGAACCAGAATTTTTCAGGCAGCTATGTATCGAATTAGAATTTTACAGGCAGTCGTGTATCGAATTAGAATTTAATATATTACATAGGCTTCAGAATCCACTGAAGATAATGGGAAATGCTGTCAGTAACGCAGATGTAAAAAACAATTAATATGCCTCTACATCTATGAGAATGTTGTGAGAACGCTGTGTAAATAGGGTTAACTGAAAGAAGAATTACAAATTTTACATTAGGTAGATTACCTATTAGAATTTTTTGGTTGAGGTTTAGGGTTATTAAAAAAAAAAAATTTAGGTTTTAGCAAATTTGTCAGGTGCCGAGCATGAATAGAGAATGAATAATATGTAAGAAAGACGTAGTCGTATCGAGGAGGCCAAGGTTTACGACTCATTCCTCACCCTGTTAATACCTTATTATATCCTGATGGGCGTACCTTTGAAATCTTCCCTGCTCTCACCATTATTAAAATAAAACATGTCTGAAATTAACCCAAACGTTATTGATGGGCGGCTATCCGCTAACATATTTTTGAATATAATAAAGTTTGGGATTGAGAACCATAGGCTGAATAATGGGAGGTTGCACTTACACCATGAGATCCATATATGCGCAAATCGGTCCACCCACTAATGATGGTTAGTGGAAGGCCACATTTCGAAGGTGAGATAATATGTCATTTCATGATGATAACTATGAAGACCATTTCGAGTGCTCAACCTACTATTGACTTTCAACATTTCGGGTTCTCAAACTACTATTGACTTTCATCATGCCCATTTTTTAATGTAAAGAAATGTGTTATCAATATCCTAAAATGGGTTTCCCTATTTCTTTATTATTTTGAGTGGGTGGTTAATTTCTTATGTTTGGGGCTGAGATAAAGAGACAATCAATATCCAAATCTTTTAATATTTATTTTAATTAAACATTTGTAAAATGAATTTATACTTACTCCAGAGCTATGGTAAATAAATAAAAAAATATATAAACTAGATGTATGGTAAATAAATAAATAAATAATTTATATTTATTCCATAAACCTTTTTATATTTAAAAAAACTTTAAAAAGAGGTTTTATTTAGATGAATCTTATGGGATGAATACCATGGGACAAATTAATATTGATACCATGGGCCAAATACCACTAGAAAATAAATAAATATAAAAGAGGTATAAACAAGTATGATAAATAAATAAACCAGCCTAGATCCATCTAACTCTGGATCTATCATGCGCTGAGAGGGATCAAATCTCTCGAGGTGCAAACCTTTCCTCAAGTTTTGCACTCAAAAAATAGGTTTACACCTCGAGAGATTTGATCCCTCTCGGCGCATGATAGATCCAGAGTTAGATGGATCTAGGCTGGTTATATTTACTCCATAAACCTCTTTTTTTTTAAGGAAACTCAAACAAGATGTTTTATTTAGGTGAAGCCTATGGGGAAAATACCATATTTATAAAAGATATATGGTAAATAAATAAATATAAAAGAGGTATAAGGAAGTATGGTAAATAAATTAAAATATACCAAATAGGATTAGAAATCAACATCTAATTATATACCAAGCCTATGAACCAAATACCATGGTAAATAATAGATGCATGGTAAATAAATAAAATAGAAGTATGGTAAATAAATAAAACATCTTTTTATATTTACTCCATAATCCTCTTTATATTTATGAACCTATGAACCAAATACCATGGGCCAAATTATTATTAATACCATGCAATAAAAAACATTATTAACCCTAATATAAATATTAAAAGATTAATATTATTATTATTATTAATTCTAATATTCATATTAATATATTATAATAGCAATATTATTAAATTTAATAAATTTGGATTAATACAATATTAAAGTTGATATATTATACTATATATTAATATATCATTATATATATTAACTCTAGATATGTATGAGAAGGAATAATAAAGATATAGAGTGATAAAGGTGGAGAGATAAGGGGAGCGCCACAAGGGAGAGATGGAGATAAACTGAAGGAGAGGGGAGAGAAGGAATGGAGTGAGAGAGAGAGATGGAGAGGAGTGGGAGAGGTAGAGAAGGGTAAGAGAGGGAGACAATGACACAAATATGGAAGGGGTACAAAAAGAAGGAGAGAGGGAGGGATATAGTGAAAGGATTGGAGGGTAGAGAGAGAGAGAGAGAGAGAGAGAGAGAGAGAGAGAGAGAGAGATGGGAGAAGAGAGAGGGAGATAGGAGAGAAAGGGAGAGAGAGGACTTAAGAGAGATGAATCAGTATCATAGAAGAACGAAGATGTGACTAGATTAATTTATAGGGAGATGGTAGATAGGGGCACCCTACCTACCTAAGTAAATGTCTAAACCAAATGTGGTGTAATCGTTTGTAATGGTGGTCGATTATATGAGAAGAGGATTTTACGAGGAGGTACTGGATTTTTAATGTGCTATGCAAAAAACAAGTACCAAACCTAACCATTTCACACTCACCAACATTCTCTCTACATGTGATAATTTGGTAGATTTGGAACATTATAAAGGAGCCTTGTTTTGTGATCACCTCCCACGAGGATTCACTAATTTTGAGAACACAATGCTTGTGGTTGCATCTTCTAAATCATCATTACTTCCACCAACACCTCATCAAATAACACTAGTATAAAAAGTCTCAGGCATTGGGCAGCGAAAAGGAACATAGTGCATGCACCCTCAATCTCTTATACATACCTATATCTCTCCTTCCAAACAAAAGCCACTATTGTTGTATGTTCACTTTTCCCTAAATATTGTGCAAACATCTCAAGGTAGGGAATTGTTGCACCAAGGTATGGATCCACTATGTGTCATATCCATTGAAAGAGAGCAAGTTCAAAAAAATAGGTAAATTATCACAAATATCCCTCCATGGGATGTTGAGAACTCCAAAATTCCACATGATCATTAATGAAATATATAATTTGAGAAATTTCATACAAGACTTTAAGTCATACTGAACTTGGACCAAAAGGCTTAGGATCTGGGTAACACAAAGGAACATATACAATATTATTTGTATTATTATCATCTAGATCATTTTGCATGGATATATCCTGGAGTTGAAATGCATATTCGAATTAGTTCCATAGAACATCTCCCATCGAAGGCCTTTGGATGCCCTTCTCTTCCAATAAATTTTCGGCAGTCTCCCTAAACGTTTTCAGAGAACCAGGGTTAATGGTCCTAACAAGGTGAGGGTCAATGATTTTTTCAAGATTTCCCTTTTTTTGCCAATGCATTTCCCACTCTGCTATATTGAGTTGTTCTCTGGGAAAAACAAGATTAAGATTTTCCCTTGCATATAAGACCTCCAGTAACACTACTCCAAAAGAATACACATCATATTTCTCTGTCAATTCCTGCCTTCTGAAGTATTCAAGATCAAGATATCCAAGGGCCAAAACTACATTTGGATTCAGTCTTTGAATGTACAAAGTCCACCACCTTTTCCTGTGAGCCTGTTATCATGGAGATATATGAGATTTAAATAGGAGCATAGGATTCAAGACAAGGGAATTAGATTGCAAGATTGACCATATACTGGAGCTTCATTGGTATCTTGCCAGTCAAACAATTTTCCAACAAGTTGAGGGAATCTAAATTGGTATAGTTGAAAATGAAAGCCAAGATTGTCCCATCGAGGCCAAATACTACAACGTTAAGCTTGAAAACCCTCTTATTATTGTAGGTCACATGTTTGAGCTCCAAGATGGTGATGTTACAGGGGTTTTGTTCTTGTCTCCAATCCATGGTCACACCTTCGCGCTTTAAGATGGTGACATTGTAAGGGTTTTGATATTGCATGAGCTTGGTTACATAAACCTGACATCATGTCAGGTTAAGGGGAATTATCAATATTCGATGAATAAATCTTGATAGAGAAATGAAATTATGGAGACATTGCCTATCATACATCTTTGGCTTCCTCTATCAATGTACCAAAGACTTTGGTCCTCTAAAAGGAGCCTTCTTCCCATTCTTTCCTCCAAAACCAAGGTTCATTAGTACTACCATATATGCTAATAAACCCCTTCATTGTCTCCCCCATGAGGAAATTCGAGTTGTCAAACAAAAATTTGAAGGTCAAGCTCTCCATCATTGAGGGTTATATGTCATGTCTTATAACTGTGAAAATAATATTTTTTTCAATACATTGCTAGATGGTGGTATGATGCAGATATCCCATTTAATGTTGCTCACTCACCTTGTTACCAAGCTATGTGGGACTCTATTATAGCTACAAGAAAGGACTTCAAACTCCCTACTATGCATGACTTGAGGGGAGCTCTTTTGCAAAAAGAGATTTAGTACTTTGATTATTAATCAAATATAAAACCAATAATATTGTTTTATTTAAATCTTAATTTGATATGATCATGTAAATTATGTATTAAATGAAATAAATATATTCACTGGTACAATTCTCATAGAAATTGATATAATTAAACACATTTATCCATTATTACACAATAAACCATACTTAAATATTTTGAATTACATATTTATAACCATTAATAAAGGTTTATATATTATTTAAAAATTAAATAAAGTTCATACCTAAACAATTAACAAAATTTCATAATACCATTAAAAATTAACCAAGGTTCATATCAAACAATTAATAAAATTTCATACACCATTAACAAATTAATTAAGGTTCATAACTAAATTAACAAAGGTTCATACAATACTCCCCGATGGGGGTGAGGTCTTGGGATATATACTCCCGGTCTGTTCACCATAGCACATGTAGCAGGAGATTTACTGGCTTCACATTGGAATTTCATGTGAAAAATAACTACGCATTGGATTTTAGAGGTGGTGAAGGGACAAGGCGAGGGAAAATGAGGGACCTCAACATTAGACTCCTCACTCTGGTTTGGTTTTGGTCTTGATGGTGGCCTCTAGAGAGGAAGCATAAACCTCACAGGAAGGTTTATATAGGGATTGGATTGTGTGTGCTTGTCGTGGGCATTTGTTGATGCGGTGTGTTCAATTGGTCCCTCCTGCTCAGTTTCTTAACCATTTTCTATGTCTCGGTTGAGAATAGGAAGTTGAAGGGAAGTGAGCTCACTCGTTTCCATTTTTCTTGGCTTTTGGTGAGCCTGCTTTTTCGTGTCAAGAGAGGAAGCTAGAATCTGCAGTCTAGGAAGCCTTGAGGGTGGTGGCGAAAAACTACTTTCTTTTCCAAATTTTGTGCCCTCCGACATGGGTGCGACGGTGTTTGGTGGATTTTTGTGTGGTCTATATGTGTAGAATTTGGAGGTTGTTTGCTTCCTTGCAGGAAGGTATGCTCAGGCATCGACTACTTTGTCATTTTTTTTTTCAATTTCTTGTGTTGGTTTGGTGGGTGATGGTTTTTGGTTTTCCTGGTGGTGGTAGTCCTTATTTGATAGTGGGAGGTGTTTATGTGGTTCCCTTCGGTGATGGGCATCTACATTTGGCTCCTTTGCTGGTGGTGTTTGTTTTCTATGCTGGGGGGTCTGGTCTTTGGAATCTGCCCCCAGTGTGGTGTGGGTATTCTCCCTCCACTGTTTTCCATGGCCCTGTGGGGGTAGCAGACTCAGAAATAATCATGGCGGCTCCACACCAGGGCGGAAAGACTACAAGGCGTGTGCAGCTCGCTAGTGTGTGTGCGCATGGGGAGCGTGGAGGAGGTAAGTTGGGGGGTAGTAGAGGTGGGGGTTTGAGGGTTCAAAATCAGATTTTTCATGATGAAGGAGGCCATGGTGGCAAGGGGAATCATGTGTTTGATTGATATGAGGTAAATGAGGGGCATGTTATCTAACATTGTTTCCTAGAGAACTTTCATGCATTTATCAACAGCCTGATGAAAGGAGTGGACACAACTAAGAGAGTCTGCCATGAAGAGCATGCAAAGTAGATGGAAACATTGGACCGAATGCACTATTTACAGTGCCAAGTCCGAGAGAGACTGGTACTGGTTTGGCGAGGCCAAAATCAAATCACTGAGAAAGTATAAAAGTTGGAGACTTGGTTGGTGCACTTTGAAGGGCACGATCAGTGTGACTTCGAATTTCCTCCACCGCATATAAGAACAAACTTGGACAACCCTGCATCCATCATGTTGGATGACTAGTATGATATTTGGTGTATTTATGTTTTATATGTGTTTTTGTGCCTCTCACCCAACTGCTTATGGACAATGCCCCTAGTCTCTCTTTTGTATTTTTTTGCATTTGGTGCAAATTTTTACTAACAAACCCAGTCGGGGTGAGACCACTTGTTTTGTAAGTGGATATATGTACTCATTTTTTCCTACATGAATATAACATTGAATTACAAAAAAGAAATGTTCTTACATCATTAAAAAATTAATTAAGGTTCATACTCTAATTAATAAATTTTCATACCTATTTACTAAATAGGTCTATAAATATATATATTTTAGGTTTAACTATTTAGTATTTATCAAATGTAAATATGACAATTTAATACTATATTTAAATGAAATCACAAGTTTAACATAAGAAATGTTATATTTATCTATTTATTAAATGAAAATATGAAGATTTAGCTTTAGATTTAAAACAACTCACACTTTTAATGTAAATCAATGAAGTTTAAAAATTAAATTTTATGGCCAAATATTAAATATAAATATAAATATTAATTTGACTATCTAAATATTAACTTTAGTAAAATTATAATGAAGGCATTAGTGTAAAGTTGATAGATGATACATGCAATTATGTTAATTGTAGACGAATCCATCTGTAGTGTTAAACTTTAGAGACAAAAGGGTATTCATAATTTTAACACTATAAATTCAGAGACTCCTTTGTCTCTAAATTTTAACACCGCAAATGGATTCAGAGACACCTATAGTGAAATGTAACACTTTGGTACCAAAGATGAAATTTTCCATTTATGGAGTGACACAATTAAAAATTACTGACATAAATGACTAATTCATATACTTGTTGTACTTGTTATTTGGCCATATTTTTATTCTTGGACTATAAGAGTCATATACATTAATCATTATTAATTTTTTTCACTTATTATCTAGACATATATTTTAATCCTACACTAAATTAGTCATTTAAGTTAGTCATTTTTAGTTTATTCACTTATTATCTAGCCATATATTTTATCCCTAGACTAAATTAGTCATTTAAGTTAGTCAGTTTTAGTTTAGTCACTTATTATCTAGTTGTATATTTTATTCCAAGACTAAATTAGTCATTTAAGTTAGTCATTTTTAGTTCGGTCACTTAAAATTGCTCAAATTTAGTAGTAATTCACTTGAAATAATTGCGGTGACTAACATTTTTAGTCTCCCAGTCATTAATTTCATCATTTTTTACTAGTGTCTAGATTTTTCTTGAATATGAAGAGCAACTATGTAGGATCGAAATTATTTTAGAGCATCAAACAAATCAATATGGCATGAAATCTATTCTCTAACTCATGCAAGTTATGAGTAATATATTGACTTGATATGAACGAAAACTTAATATAAAACCCCAACTGCAACCTTCTTCATTAACACATGTTCATGTTGCTTAGCAAACACATCAACCAAATTTTCTCTTCTCCCATCCATGGTCCAATTTCTATTAATAGTACCATGATGAGAAAATTTTCCAAATTTGAATTAGTGCGAGATAAATAATCTTCAATAAAATAGTTGATCATATTGTGTCAACTCTTGATTGGGTTGTTAATGAGTAAGTCCTAGTTGTTAAAACCAAGGGTGCTTTTAGGATTTGAAATTACAAAAATCAAACTTCCAAACAACCAGAAAATCCAAAAACTACAAATTCCTTGATTTCCCATTCTGTTGTAAATACGAGCTCCTCTTCTCAAAATATACATTCTTCTTCCCTTTATTCACCTTCCACACTACCTAATTTTAATATTTTAAACAATATGGGCAACATCAAAGATGATACCCGATTACTTGACATGGAAGTGATACCTGAACAATAAAGGAAATTAAAGGACGCTTAGAAGTTTAAATACCGACACAAATTAATTCCCTAGAGATTAAACCAAAAGAAGAATAACATCAACACAAAGTCCTTTTTGTTCATAATCCCTCAACCTCTTTGGGAACTCCCCCCTTTTATGTCTCCATGAAAATCCATGGCATTACAACACATTGTTTCTTTGTTGATGGAGGCTCTGGGCCTAATGTAATGCATAAGGTCATAATGGAAGAATCAGGTCTACATTCTCTCAAGATACCTCGAGGAAAGTTCTCGCGTTTAGCAACTATCTACAAGAGAAAATTAGTCAAATTAAGGATATCATGCTAGTGATCTATGCTCACTGTGAGATTAGAACTACTCGTAACATAGAAGTTATGGATATGTTTGTTTAAAACTATTCAATAATCTTAGGGAGATATTGGCAAGTTTGAAACTTTTGGAGCAGGGTCCCCTAGTGGCAATTTTGTAACATTTTTGTAATATTTTGTAATTATCTAGTCTAGTGCAGGGGCTTTGGGGCAGGTCAAAGCCCCCAATGAATTGTAATTTTTCAGAGGGTAGACCAAGAGTCCGAAAAACACAGTTTGTGGACCATAGAGTAGTGCAGGCTATTATGTTATAAATAGATGAATAAATCAAGTCTAGAGTTAGGCTATGTTTTGGATCGAGTATAGATATGAACTTGTGGATATTTTTTGTCGATTGTCTAGGTAAGGGCTCCTGCTGGCTGTGTGCGTGGAGACCCTAAGTCCCGCTGTGTGCGGGCTAGTAGATAGAGTTTGTAAGCTAGATCTAGATATTAATGAATGAGAATATTGTTTTGTGATAATTTGAATACTTTTGTGTTATGGCTATTGGCTGCGCTTTGTGTTATTTCTGAAGTTATATCCGTTTGTTGAATATTGATGATTTATTAATGTGCATGTGGATGTGATATGTTAGAAGAGGATGAATGCCTAGATCTGGTTAGATTTAGTTTTTTTTTTCTTGTAACATGCTATTGAATGATTTATGAGCTTCACTGAAGATATTCCGTCGATACACTATTAAGGGTTTCTCTGTTAGGTCTTCTCCAGTGTAGATCTGTTAGACCTGAAAGGACCCACTTCAATTCACTTTCTCTATCTCAGGGTGCAGAAACCTGGTTCTAGCACCTTCCCATACTACTTGTGGTGAGACCTTGACTTGCACAAGTAGACCATTCTCGAAAGGGCCAGTAGTACAGGGGTTTGCTAGAAAACCTTAAAACCGAACCTAGGTCAAGACCCCTCAAGCCAATAGAAATAAATGATATATTTCACTTGATTGCTCACACATGACATTTCATAAAAATGGAAAACTGTTATTGTTAATAGGGAAGGCTACATTACACCACATATCAAAAATTTACCCCAACCACATGTTAACTATGTAGAATATGATATTAGTGTTTACTATCTCTTCACTGAAGATGAGTTACCTCCCCCTATGAAAATTCATCAAGAAGGAAAAATCTAACATTTACATTTCGATTGGCATCTTCAAATGAGGGTAATGGTATTAGTGTTTTTTTATATTCTTCTCTTGGGAAAATGCACCAATATGTGTTCAGACGTGATTTCCAATGAACTAACAATATTTCCAATTTTAAATCATTTCTTCTAGGGTTAGAGAAAGCTTTATCTTTGGGTATTAAATATTTTACTTCCTTTTGGGATCAATTTAATAAAAAAAAAATGTTCTCCTAACAACCACATTATTAATACATATAGTCAAGTTTCTTGGGAAAATATCTCTAGCTTTTACCCTTCAACATAACCCATGTTCAAAGAGAGCTTAATTCCTTTTGTAATCACTTGGTCATGTAAAAAACGAACCCCTCTCATCAAATTTTACTTAAAAGGCGTGATTGGACTCTACAACCTCTTTATAGGCCCCATATCCCAAATAACTACAAAATTTGGAAATTATTTTTTGATGATGAATGCATTTGTGCGTTTATCCAAAATCAACCTATAAAGGAGAATGGGATTATATCTTTAAAAGGTCATTCATACCCATCCGAATTTTCTCCCTTAAAATGTTATTTTATTTCCAAGTGACTTCCCAAACTTAAAACATAAACATGGAGAAGAATATACACGCAAAATTGTAGAAATGATCCTAGTGAACATTGGAACACCAAATAACCTGAAAATATTGAAATTTTGGGCCCAATACACCAAATAAGGAAATGAGAAGTTGTACAATCTATTCAAGGAATTATTTGATGTTGTTTCGAAGTATTATAAATACCTTCAAGGTTATTATAAATTCCAGTCAATCTTGAAGAATGAAAATGAATATGAGACACTTTCCAAGTGTAAAGTAAAATCATAGCCCAACATGTGTAGTAACAAGGGAGATTTTATGATTAATTTCCAAGTAGGAGATTATTGGTAATGGAGCCTATTTTTTTTCTTATTTTGAGATCTTGTTTTTGAACCATGTTTAGAATCCAATTCCTAAATTGGGGGCAAGGGGAGTGGTGAGGTGGGCAACGCGGGTGTCCTTTAGTGGATGTGTGGGCGTTTCTCCTCCCACTAATGTCAGCAGGGGGATCGAGGGGTGGAAACAAAAAATTTGGAGGCCCCCCTATTATGGGTTCAAGGGAAACAACATTTAATATAATTTTTTGGAAATTTTACAAGTAAAGTATTGTAATTTCATAGTTATTCTATTTCATTCATCATCAAGTCAATGATCTAATGGTATATTTTATGTTAGCTTCCTTTTTTTCCCATAGGAGACAATCATCCTCTGTTATGAAGGCATTAAATTATGATTATGTATTTGTTGAGAGAGAACCATAAATAATACAGGGAGGACTATGAGATAATGAAGAGTAGGTTGCATGTATATGTTGTAGGTTGTATCACTTCATTTTTTTTAGACAAAATATAGAAAGAACTAGTTGTTTCTCTATGGAAATAGCACATGTCAGGTTAATAACATATAAATATGTCTATATTGTAATTTTTTATTCTATGTACTATTTCTACATCCATTTTTATTTCTTATACTACTTCACAATTTTATTCCTAACACTTTTTAGGAATACAATCATCCCTCTAAGAATTAACTCCAAATGTAAGTAGAATCTCAAATACATGCATATTTGTTTAATTTAATATCTAATGTTGATAGTGTGTATTCATCAAATGCATGCATAAATTCATAAATCACACTTTATTTTATATAATATTCAAGGGAACATTATAAAAACTTATATGAAGATAAATTAATGAGCAAACCAAATAAGGGTGAGAGGTTTACCACCTAGTTATAGGAATAAATGCACTTAATCTATCTATTCGTGACCAACACCATAGCGACACCTTGATATGAAAAGGGAAATCTTGAACACTCCGAGGTATTTGGAATCAGAAGGAGGGTTTCATTCAAGATTATCAATAACTTACTAGTTTAGTCTTCTTGTTGAGTTATAACATAAATTCCCTTGTTCTCCTTATTATTTTCTTATTTCATATTGATGAAAGGATTTTATACTACAATCAAAATCCTTCTCAATCATATTCAATGGCCCTTCATCTACAACTGTAGCTCCTTATATGTCTTCTACCCTTGGATATAAGGGTTTATTTTCCTCTTCTTGAGGTGATGTCTTCTTTAGGTAGACCATTTTATAGAAGATAAAATTGCACTTATTTGCAAAATTATTATCTGTGTTGGAACTTAAACATTTGAATAAACTCCACATATATTCCAAATTTTTTCTATGAGTGTTAGCGCCCATTAATAATTCAATATTATATCAGTGATCCATTCTATAATGTTCTTCTTCAATAGGATCTTTCCATGATCCTTTGAGGAATTTTCTTATAGGATAGGTCGAAACATGGTGGTAATTCACGAAAGTCAAAAATGATGATCACCATAGAATTGCTTCTCCAAAATGATCCTTACATCTACTTTTCTCTTAAATTAAAACCCTGTCTAGACTCTAGTCATCACATGCTATGAGGAAATACAAGCTACTAAAGGAAACCATCATATTCATAGCCATGATAATAATGATTCTATTCCATCTCTATACTACAAAAATGACCTATCGTTATAAACCCTAGAAATTATATTATATTTTGAATGGATAAATTTTCTTTAGCCACTCTTTCATCTCCTTCGTTTCTTTTTTTGAGACAACACTTGGAACTCTTCCATAGCCTTAAAATATTCCTTTATTTTTGAAAATAATTCTTCAATTTATAGATTCCTAACTGCAAATCCATATTATCCAAACTTCTCCTCTAACAAGCCTTCACCAGATGAGACTTCATAGGTTGAGAACCTTAATCTTATTCCATTTGTACCTTTGAGACCCTGACCCTTTTCTCTCATAATACCTCCTTCTAACAGTAACACAAAATTCCTTAAATCAATTATCCTTTATTTTCCCACCCATTATTATAGAGTAATGAATTTATCTATACTATTATAAGAAAACAAAAATTCATCGATTAGCATAACAACCTTAATATCATTACCATAAAAATCTTTAGAAACTGTTTTCCTATAGTATTAAGGCTCTTAAAATTACCTTGTGTCCACGAAATTATTGCCAACATTTTGGAATTAAAAAGTAAAAGTTACATGGCATAAAATTCTCATCCTCCTTAACCTTCATCATTAGATTTCTCTCATGTGATACTCGCATGAAAAACGGTTTATGGGTGCTATAAATTCGTCAACCAAGGGGGTATCCCCGACTTGAAGTCCCAGTTAGACCTCACAACATTTGTAATAGGATCCCCATCCAAGGTATTGACCTGGCGGCTATATATTATTATATATTTTCCTTGGATACAAAGTTCAGCATAAGACAGTTACGATGCACGGTAATCTTGGATCAGAAAGTGAGTATGCCTTATGAAATGTTCAGTTGTGGATAGTTTCAAGGTCCTTATACCGAAAGGAAAGAGAAAAATGGTCCATTTAAAGACAAGTAATAGTACTAATCTATAAAGGGAACATGAGAATATACATATTATTGAATCGTTCATCAGCCAGGGAAATATTTCACAAGGAAACAACGATTGTTATAAGAAAATACAACACACTTTCAATAATATAAGTACCAAAGCCACCAAAATAGTTCAATTTACTTAGTACAGATGAAAAAATCATACAATGGAAACATTTAAAGAATAGTCTTGCAATATTCACGACATATGCATGAAAACATGTTGTCTCATTAAGCTTCTAAATAATGTAAAATTTCCAAGATACATCAAGATAGTGAACACCGCTAACCCCAAAAGTGGATCATTAGAGTAGTCACTTTCTCCTTCAAAACAAATATCTTCGTCTCCAATTCTTGGTACGAGGAGACAAGGTGAAAAATACTTTGCATGAACAATGAGGGTGTATATATAACAAATGGGGTAATCCTTCACCTATCTTATGACTCTTGGACTACCCTCATGATTGTTTGACTTCTCATGACTTTTCGACTTCCTACATGACTCTTCACATTACATAGATCACTCTTAGACTTGTACTTTACATTATATTTTCCAATATAGAATTACATAATCCACGAATAATGTGGCACGTGATGGCTCATGATGCGAAACGACATGATACTAATGACATGGACTGCATGATGATATGGAAATGTCAAGTAACATTTTTTTATTTCTTTCTTTGCGTCTTATTGAAAATATGGTGCATGTTTTTCTTCTTCCTCTTCCTCATGACTTGAAGATAAGGAGTTTTCAATGTGGTTTTGATCTTCCATTTTCTATTATAATCTAGTGTTCCTTCATATTTCTTTCTTATGATCATTTTATCTCCTCGTCTCCTTAGGTGTCTTCAAGCATGTCCTCCTTCTCCATCTCCTTCTTCATCATATTTTCATAGCATTATAGAGTACCTAAATATGAAATTCACTCATGAAAAGATGACATCATCTTGATAAACCCCTAATCTAAGATGTTGCATGTTGGTCCACTGACTAAGCCAGAACCAAGTGGAAATTTGAGGAAGATTCTTAGAAACTATGCAATTGCGTAGCTCAAGAATTCAAGGGTTAAGCTTGATCCTTCATACTACATAATGCATAGTTTAGGCTAGATAGAGAAAAGGGATTGCACAGTTTGGGAGCTAAGGGAGCCAGGCTAATGGCTTGAGAAATGATTTTTCCCATTGCATAGTTCTTGAAGGCAGAGGAAGTCAGGTGATTATGCAATTATGCAGTTCAAGAGGTCAAGGGTTGGTCTTGAGGACTAAAACAATGCAATGCACATTTCATGTCTCGCTAGACAGATGGATTTACGCAGTTTTGGAGATCAAGTGTCAGACTTGAGCACTGTGATTATGTAGTGCATAGTCCTGGAAGGAAGGAAATATGCATTGAGAAATTCCAACAGGTAGTGTTGTAGGTTAAGGGATGATACCATACAATGCCCAGTTCAGGTTGGCTGGATGAGGCTAGGTTGTTCGGAAGTTTTCCAAATTTGAATAAGTAAGGGATATGTGCAACTAATGTGAAACATTACAAGAATTTATTGTGATCTGACACTTATAACACTTTAAGACACAACATATATCATCTAGAACACATGAACAACATACTTCCCTAAGTGTGACATCTTTGCGGTAACTTACAATAAGTGCAACAACAAAGACACACTTTGCCAAAACTGTGATGACACTTGTATCACAATGCTTGAAACTTTTGGAATGAGTGTGATACATGTTTACATGGTAAGTACAACTTATTAAAACAAATATTACTCCTTGACACAAACCAAAACTAGCTTTCATTCATTGTGCGACATTCAACATGCCAAAATATGACATTTACTATATCAAGAGAAAAGGGTGAATAACACTTGCGATACGAAAATGGTAGTGAAATAAACACATGCTAGGGAAAAGATAAAATTAAAATGAGATGAGGAGGAAGAGATGGAGAGGCCCCCACATAGCTGCAACACTACTTATTATGCCTTGGAGACAGTAGGCAAGCACACACTCCTCTTCGGCGAGGATTTGATGGTGTACTTCACCAACTCCCAAGACGCACTCCTGCCTTGGAATGATGTCCCTATTATTGTGATATTCTACGGTGAAGATTGGTTTTCGCTTTAAGATATCATGGTTCTCAGGAGAAATAATCTTGTGCTGACATTAACTCATTATGATTTCTATGATGCTACCCAAGAGTATATTGATCTGTAACACTATAGAGGTCTCTCTAGCACTGACAATAATCAATGGTCTTAGCACGTGCAGAAGGCCATTAGATGTGAATCTTCCACAATCCACAGGGATGCACTGGCTCTCGAGAAGGGAATCAAGGGTGAGATTCGAACCCTGCTTGATCATCTTCTCTTCCTGCAGGTCATTTACAAGCACCATAGAAATGCCAAGGTCGAGGCTGCGATCATGATTTTGGAAATTATGGCCATGATTTTTGAGATATTGGTCCAAATATACAAGATCTGCATCTAGTCATCGAAGATGAACATAGCAGGGCCACAGTCTGCAAGTTATTTGGCACTAGATCTTGGGATGCAACTAGCAGGTTCTTTGGGGTTTCACTGGTTAGAGGGCTTCTTATATTCTTTAAATCTCTCACATGGCCTAGATCAGCTTATGAAAATTAGGTTAGAGTTATCATAAACCCCATATCTACTATGTATTATCCCAGATATACTATGTATTATTCCAGATCTATGTCTCCCTGAACCATGTTGATGTTGTTATCAGGAAATTTTGATTCAAGCTGAACAAGGAACCCAAAAAATAATGACAACATACAGCAGAGTTGAAGGACTCTCTCTAGATTCTACTTAAAACTGTATCAGGGGTTAGAAAGCCAATCTGGGTGTAGAGTAAAAAATCTGTGAAAAATATGAAGTAGTAAGGTCATATAGCAACAAGCATCCCTAATCCAACCCAAGTTCTATTTTTTTCTGGCAAAGTATTGGAGGATGAGACACAGTTGAAAGAATGTGGGGTTAAAAGGAACTCCACAATCATCCAGATCTCTATATTATAAGGAGGGGTTCCTGGAAAAACTATACCAACAAGATAATATTCCTTAGGAAAGGGCCAGACTTCCTTCAAATATTCCTTAAAGGGGAAAGCGGTCTTATAGGAAAAACAACACCCAATTCTCCCAGACCCCTATATGGTGAATAAGCTGGAAAAAGCACCAAAGATAACCATAAAAATACCAAAAGTAAGCTATCAATTCAACTTCTTTCAATTAAAAGAATTAATTTATCATTTTAATGGTTTTCGACCAAAATCTGATGTGTTAAGTGAGTGGATTCACCAAAACTAGAACACTGAATGCGATATTTATTTATGTGAAAAAGGATTTTTTGTGATTCAATTTGATTCCCAAAACGATTTTAACTCTTTCATAAACACTGATCCATGGTTTTGGAGAAGGGTGGACCTATTTGTAAGCCCATGGTTCCCCGGTTTTCATGCAAATTCAATGGTGGTATCAAAAATGTCGGTATGGGTAATACTTCAAAACCTTCCGCTCCCCTTCTAGTACCATTGAGTTCTTGAAGGAATAGGAAACTCTTTGGGAAGATTCCTAAAGATGGACAGTGAAAGAATCGAAAAAGACATATTTACCTTTTCCTGCATTTTTGTGGAAATGGATCTAATTAAAGTCCTTCCTAACAACATTAACATGATACATAAATATTTCAGGTGTATATATTCACTAGATTTCAAAAACACAACTTTCCATTGTAGGATATGCCAACAAACAGGGCATCTTCAAAGCACATGCAAACTAGCAAAGAAAGGAACAAAAAATAAAGCTGAAAATAAAAAAGGATGGAAATTCCCTCATAGTCCTTTATCAGAAGATGGAGAATCAATGGAAGAAAATCATGAAACCCAAGGAATAGGAGAACATCAAGGAGCACAAGAGAGGGAGGAAGGGAAGGAGGATCTCATCCAACAAATTGATATCCCTCTCACAATTGTTGATCCCACGCCCACTGAACCTCAAAAAAAATAGGTACAGGTGTAAATAAAATATCACATGTGTCTGAAAGTTTAGAATCAGACAAAGAAAACATCACAACAAATAATGATATGGCTTGGGTTTCTTCTTCCTCACATTTGGGGACTTGGCAGATTGTCCAAAATAAAAAAGGTAAGCGTGAAAATCCCAATCCTGCTGGCACTTTGTAAATTTTTATTTTACTCTTTTGGTATCCTTGCTACAATGTGTGCTTGTGCACATGGGTCCGTTGGGGCATTATGAATGCTTAATTGCATATACAAAATGTAACCTTTCATTTTCATTAATAGAAATTTGTTGATTTTTTCTTTTGAAAAAGAAAAAAAAACATTAAAATGACATTAATTAAAATGAAAACAAGAAAAAGTGACAGTTTCAAGCATGAATATGGCACTCGCAAAAGCGAAGGTGTGCAAAAGCGAAATTTTGAAAAAATCACCAAAATAGAAGTACAAACACAAACAAAAGTGAGGGAGTGTCAAAATGGTTTTTACATTGCAGAGACATTGTCTTGATGGACTGTTTTATGCTTTTTCAGGCTTGCATAAAATAATGCACTCGTGAACTTGAAGCAAACTGAGCATGTGTGAGAAAGTGACTTCGACCGATCAAGAAGTGGCCACAGGATGACCGATCGCAAAATCCACAGTAGGTTCAAAAATTCAATTGTAGGTAAAAATTTCGATAGTTTTTGTCGCAATGACAACTAAAAAATAATTGTTATGGAATAAAATAATGTTTTACTTTATAACAATTAGAAAATTGAATTGTTACAAATATTAATATTTATGAATATGTGAGTATTATTTTTTTATTAAGACACTATTTTTTTATTGTAATTCATTTTCAAGTATTTATTAAATTAATAAATCTATTTTAGAGAATATTTATATGTAACTGAAAGTGATTTTCATTTTGGATAATATTTAGATAATATGAAAGTCACGACAACAAATTGAATAATTTAGGTAACTTAGTTTAAAATATTTGAAAAGGAAAAAATACCCCATTCCTATGCCTCAAGCACTCATTACGCTCCCTTACATCCAAGGGGACAATTCTCTTATCTCTATAATTTAATCAAAAAATAACATTAAGGCCCTATTTAAACCTCATAAAACCCTTAGGAATTTAATCCATTCTGATAAGGACAAGTATGATCTTATGTTGGGATGAATCCTATACCAAATTCCTTATTCCTAGGGTACGTTCTACATCAACCAAATTAGGCGCTCATTTAAATATCCTCTCCAATAATGTATCATTGATGCTACTCACAATAATATTTCCAAATATACCAATGTTAAGCACTATTTTAATAGTGAGCATCTATTAACTTTAACCCTCCACTACACTTCCCAAATTATTCATGAAGCAATTTGAAATTACAAGCGTCAAAATAACTTCAATCACAAATCTGAGTATAAATTGAACCACTCTTGGAAACCCCCTGTTCACTGCCTAAATCATTAAACCCCTTCATTTTATCTTAGTTCCTTCTCCACCAACCCCCACCCCAAGTTCCTCTTATTTTCTCGACCCCCTGTTCATACTATCGATCTCCTTAATCTTACGAATATCCTTTTTTAAATTAAAATTATTTATAGAAATTTATGTAATAATTTTTTAAAAAATTATCTAATATTTTTATCCTTTCCCTCTCGTATACCATTAATCCCCATGTTATGATTATTCCTTCCCAGTCCTTTGCCAACGTTTCTAATGTTTAAATTTTTTAATTAAATTAATTATCTCCTTCTTAACTCTTTCCTTTAATCTTTTTAGTTTTTGTTTCAATTTATAGAAAATTCCTTTATCCACTTTTTATTTTTTTGCTAAAGGCTATTAGTTTAGCATTAAAAAATGAAAGTTATAATGCTTAACTTTGAAAAATAAATATTTTTGTTTTCAATATTATTAAAAATTTAATTTTCCAAACATTTGATTAGACCATCATTTCAAGGTATTATTGTAGCTTTTGGAAAATATAATTCCATGTGGATAACTAACTATTACAAATTATTTTGTCATAGTAATGGAAAATGATGTCGCACCCTTATCCTTCACTATACAAAGCATTATTGCCTTCAATCCCTGGAGAATATGGAGGAAAAACATTATTTTGAAACATAAAAATCTTTCTTGAATATCTTAAAAAACTCTATTTTTGAAATATGTTTCATGTTGCACTATATACACCTTGTGATAAATCTCAACATCACAGTTTGCATAAAAAATAACATGTGATAGTATCACATGCTTCTCCATTCTAGGGTGTGACACTATTTTACTGTGGGTACAAAAAATTAAAAAACATGAGAATCTTCCATTATAGAATCCTCATAATGGTATCTACTCCAAACCGCGGGGATTTGTCTTGCATCCCTCCTATCTTGGATCTAATTCCTACCTTAGTGGATCTCATCCCTACCTTAATGGATCTTAACTCCCATTTCTTATCATCTACTTTCCCTTCCTTTCCCTATAAATACAATGGATTTTCATGAGGAAGGGGTTGGATTTTTTACTCAGAGATACTCATAAGCTTGTATGCTCTAATTGCAAAATGTATCCAACATATGGTCTATAGTATTTTGAAGGGAAGGATTTTAGAATGAAATCAGTTAGGAAAAAATCACAACTTCAAGACTTTGGTTGTAACTACTCACTTCCTCTTTTTTAATAAAACTGCATATTTTCCTTCTCAAATATATTTTTTTATATTTACATGGTGTTTGTTATGAGTTTCCTTGATCATTCATATAACTTTCATTTAATCATATATGTATTATATACTTGATTTTTTTTTGGTTTATATCACTTGTAGATCCTTCCATTGGAAAATCGAGAAAGGATCAAAGGAAAAAAAAAGGTCAGGAAAAATGTTAGTAAAAATTGTAAGGTCTTTCTGTCTTTCCCTTTATATTTATGGTTTAATGATAATTAAAGCTAGATAAAGTTGTATGATATTGAGAATTTTGTTCTAGATAGGGTTTTCATATCTAAGGAGATCGCTCATGTATGCAGGAGGGATTCATCTGTTAAAAAAGTTAATGACCATACTAGGGAATGATATTTGGATCTATTCTTCAATTTCCCTTTTTAATGGAATCATTTCCATTTTTAGGACGTGTTGTTTTCTATGTCCCTCGTTCAACTAAATTAAATTTTTCAACTTGGGATATTTCCTGACCTTTTGAAATTTTTGCTATTTTTCTCGTATTTTTCACCTATCACACCCTAAATTTGGGAGACAGTGTGATACTATCGTGTTGCATTTCTTATTAAAGTTGTGACATTCCATGTTTATCGCAATTCCTTGACCCATAACCTGTGACATTATTTACAAGCTAAGTTTTTCCTTAATTTATTATAGATATACTTTTGTTTGAATATTTGCTTTTTTTTACCTTCTGTTTACATATTGAATTTTTGCATTTGATCTTTTTATTTGTTTTTCACATTTTTTGAGATTGTGTGCAAAACTCCTTTTTTCCGCTTTCATCTAGTTACTTCTATATTTGTTGATTGAAATTTTTTTAATTTCAAGCATTAAATATTCAGATATTCATCCTTTTATTAGTAAAAGGAATATTATTATACCAAAGACATATTTTTTGAGTGTTTTATGAAGCGTTCTCATATTTCTTTCTATAAAATATTTGATTTGAAAAAAAGAAAAAAATAGTACTTGAATTGATTTTTATTTTAGGCTTGAAATTTTTACATTCTCATATATGTTTGATTCTTTCTTTAGAAGGGAAATTTTATATGTTTTGAGAAAAATAAATTTTAAGTATTTTATTGACACAAATTATTTTGATTAAGAGTGGGACATTTCTTGTGCTTTTAAAAAATTTAAAATCTCTTCACCTTCTTGTAGTTAGTGTCAATCAAATTGAACATTGCATGTAATCTTTGGTGCATTAAGATGTTGGGTCAAGCCATTACATCATTCATTTCATATCCATTACCTGTTGAGTAAACAATAACTGTAAAAAAATTCTTAATAAAATTAATTAGAAATTTATAACATTCTCTGGTAGCATACACACATTAGCTTAGGTTTAGGATTTTGAATAGGTGGTCATTTTAACTCTCCAAGGATACAAAATAAACCTACTATCTTGATGTAGGGAGTGAAATCCATTTACTGCATAACATTTCTGGGAAGCTCCTCTTACATAGGAGTTAATCACAAGGTCACATTGGGCCCAACTGTGTAATCTATCCTACTTCATTGGTTTTAGTGGAATTGATTTACATGTATTATAAAATATGTTGAAATTTTTTTTGGAATCACATGGGAGGATTACCCTCATTTTAAGAAACCTCTGATGATTTTAGGTTTATTACACTTCCCTCGTGTGTACGTTTGACTATCGACTACCCCCCTAGGTAAGTTTTTTGTAGGTGGTGACCTTAGTAACCATAACCCTAGGGCTATTACATAAGGTGATTATGAGGGGGAAGTCCTTGTCAAACACACTTTGAAAATCCTAGAGGGTTCTCCACTACATAGTAAGGGTACTTGTATTAGGCTTGGATTGTTAAGAAAGTGAGGATTCCTTGACCTTTTGCAACCTTCTTTTATTTTTCATTCATTTTTCGTCATGAAGATGAATCCTTGTTGGGATTCAAAACGTTGACCATTGTTTTATGATATTGTGGATAATATGGATTCTGCAATTTACAACTAGGGTTCCAATATCAGACTCACCCTTCAGAGAAATCTAGAAAACAGGTAAAAATGTGAGGTATACCTCACTCTGCAAATCCCAAGCTGATCTGAACAGCGCTGGTGAAGACCCTCCCTACCTTTGTGTGATGTGTATGCTGGAACTGTGTAAGCCTACATGGGGAAGCTCTAGAACTGTGTCACATATGCTCAACAAGTGATCTAAGCTGATCTGAAACTGGGTTTGGTCCTCCTGGCTCAAAAACCCTCGCTTCCAACTATCTCCGAACTTAATCAAAGAGACACTACGTCACTTCTACGTGATTTCCTTCAAGAACTGCGTCACCCCTCTAGGTGGCTGCACTGTCTCTCTCTGCATCACTGTTGCCACTCTCTCAAATATATTCCTGGTCCTCCTGACTAGTTACTGCCTCTGCCCCTCTCTGAAACTGATCACTGAATCGAAATCACTTAGAAAACCCTGCCCTAGTGATTCGATCCTGATAAAAAATCTGTGCCTCTCTCACAGGCTCAAAAATGCCAAATTCTCAATGTCACAATGTGTTTTCCATAGGCCCCTCACCCTCCTTCTTATAATCCTTCGTTGACCCTTCAACGGACAAGATTAAAACATAATCAAGGGCTAAGAATAACTTGGAGGTGATCCATGACTTTATCTAGAAGATTCACACTTAGTTTAATTAATACCCTTTAATTAATTAGTTTCCCTAAGTTTAGACTTAGGAAAACATTAAAAAACGATTAATTAATTTAATTAAACCATCTCTAAGTGGAATTTTTCAAAATTATTTTTGGGTATTATGGAATACATGTGTCTTAGACTATATACAAAATTACAAGGCTAGAGCACATCCGATGCTACCATAAATCAACACTCCCTCTTAGCGAGGAAAGTGCTCTAGCAAGACAACTTAATGTGTTGCTATGACTTCTCGAACATCTGTTGTTGTGTTGTTCGCTCTGCTCACCAAAACTGCACAAATTTTGCAATTGTATTGCTGTTGACTCTTCATGTTATTGCCAACTACTACTGTACTACAACCATGCTGCTACATTGTGTGAGCATTGCTCTGCACTACGCTACACCACAGTGCACTACGCTACTGCTGCTGCTGCTCAATGACTAATGCTACTGCAATGCTGCATTATTGCTAATTGAAATAGAAAAACATCCTAAATTGGACAAGTAAAACTGCATATGAATAATAAGACTGACTACTGCTAACTTCTGCACTAGCTCTCTAAAAATTATGTGTTGTTGTTTCTCTGCACTGTGTGAGAAGTGCACTGTACTGCACTGCAATAGTGTGCACTGCGTTGTTGCTACTCAATTGTTCTGTTTTCTACTCCTCTATGTTTATCATGCTATAGTACTACTAGCTACTGCAATGTATCTTCATCTTCCACTGCAACCGTCCATCCTGCAACTATCTTTAGGCTGATGTAGCTCACATGTGATACAAGAGTTTGGAAATACTCAAGGATCCTACCACTTGTGGATTCTGGATCTACAACTTCAACTCAACCCATTTCTCTCCTTTTGGAATATGAGCTAACATAGCACAATATCTTTCTGCCTCAATCTTGGCAACTCTGGCTTGAGGATCTTGCTTCTCCTCCTTATCCTTTTTCTTAAGAGGAAATTATGTGGCATAATGTCCCATTTCTCCACACCTGAAGCACTAGATCTTGGACATATATTTCTTCTTCTAATTTTTTTTCCCCTTTGATGCAAGGGCAGTGTTATCTTCTTCCTCCTTCTTGACTTTCGAACCACTTCTACCATCCTCAATATGAATTTTGAGGAGATCTCTCCTCAACTCTTCTTGCTACAAGGCTGCCCACATTGCTTCCCCTCTTAGAATATTTTCTCTACCCAAAATTCTTTGGAAAAATACATGAAAATCTTCTGAAACAGAGTTCATAGTGAGCCTTACTAGCTCTGAGTCTTTGAATGTTAATCCCATTGCTCACAGTTGATCTCGGTTATCCTGAATTCTAGACAGGAAGGAGTCAAAAATTTCTCCCTTATTCCTCCTGGTATTCTACATCTTCTCCTCTAGATACATCTTCCACTACTCGAAAGATCCTTGGTATAGATTTTCCAACCCTACCCACATTTATTTAGTAGTGTTATTTGTTGCTATATGAAGTATGATGTGATCCTTCACACCATCTAGGATCAATCATTTGGCCCTAGCGATGTTCTTCTTGAAGGCTCTAAGATGTGTGGCATCCAGTGGTTTTTCAACTGCATTATCTATGAGGGCCTTTAGATCATGCTCATCAAGGAGAAACTGAATCCTTTATTTCAAAATAACATAGTTGGAGGCACCCTCTAATCTATCTTCGTCACGTAATCCATTGTTGGCTAGCTCCTCAATTGTTGATATCTTCCTAACTCTTTACTCAGCTAGACTTATGCACTCCTTGAAGAGTAAGTCAACGCAGATCCCAATCTCTTATGCACTGATCTGTTCGTTCACCCTTGTTTCTCCTGCACTTCAGCTTGAATAAGCTCTAAGACCATGTGAAAAATCATAAATCTGGATTCCTACTGCAATAAATATGGATTACTTCTCCTATTGTTTTTCATAATTATTTCATTACAGTGAAATATCGAAGTAATTACTGAACCATCTACACAAATAATGTTGCGGAATAAATGTAAGTGTTAAAACAAACTAAAAAAAATACAATGAAAAACATCCACATTTGACATAGTTATTTTTTGAGTAAGTCCCCAGAAAAACCCAACTTGGGAAAACCAATGTAGCAGATCTGAGGGTTTTTTATTATTAAGCAGCATAATCTTGAGTACAACTAGGGTGTGAATATCTAGCTCACCCTTCAGAGAAATCTAGACAAAAGGTTAAAATGTGAGGTATACCTCACTCTGCAAATCCTCGATTGATATAAACATTTCTGGTGAAGCCCCTCTCTTCCTCTACGTGATTCCTACGTTGGAACTACATAAACCTGCGTGGAAAATCTCTAGAACTACATCACCTTTGCTCAACAAGTGATCTAGGTTGATATGAAACTGGGTTTTAGCCCTCCTGGCTCAAAAACCCCAGTTTCCAGCTATTTGCAGACTGAATTAAAGAGGCACTACGTCACTTCTGCGTGATTTCCTTCAGGAACTGCATCACCCCTCCAGGTGACTATGTTATCTCTCTCTGCGTCACTATTGCCTCTCTCTGAAATGTACTCCTGGTCTTCCTGGCTAGTTACTGCCTCTGCCCTCTCTGAAATTGATCACTGAATCAAAATCATTTAGCAAATCCAGCCCTAGTGATTTGATCTTGATCAAAAAGCTCTATCTCTCTCACATGCTCGAAAATGCCAAATACTTAATGTCAAAATGTGTTTTCCATAGGCCCCTCACCCTACTTCTTATAATCCTTCGTTGACCCTTCAACGGCCAAGGTTAAGACATAATCAAGGGCTAAGATTAACTTGGAGGTGATCCATGATTTTATTTAGAAGATTCACAGTTAGTTTAATTAATACCCTTTAATTAATTAGTTTCTCTAAGTTTAGACTTAGGAAAACATTAAAAACAATTAATTAATTTAATTAAACCATCTCTGAGTGCAATTTTTGAAAATCCTTTCTAGGTATTATGAAATACACGTGTCTTAGACTATATACAAAATTAAAAAGTTAGAGCACATCCAATGCTACCATAAATCAGCAGTTCAATCATGCATCAGTCAAATTCTACATAATCTACCCCTTAGAGTACATTAATTCCTACTTCATCTTACTTTGAAGGTGAAATTTTTGAACCTAGTGTATCTCCTACATTTTTTGAATATTCTTAACCTAGTGTTTCTTTTGATCAAAATAGACCTAGTGAAACATATGTGTATGGTGGACCTTTTGTACCTATTGGACATAAATCAATTATTGGAATTTTTTTTGGAGCTGTGTCGAGTCCCTCACTTTTCCATCATGCCCCTTAGTCTTTTAGGAATTATTTTGTTTCATATTTACCAAGTATGATACAAACATCCCAAGTTGTGGTTACTTCACAAACTCTTGTGCATGGTGTTCAATTAGTACTTTATTAACAACATAGTTTGACATTTAGTGGGGCAAGAATTCCATAACACATACCTCTTGTTGGATCATATACTCCTACTAGGGGAAACCTCATGTTGGATCATATCCTCCTCTTGGGGGGAAACCTCCTATTGGATCATATCATCTGACTATGGGGTAACCTTCTCTTGGATCATATCCTCCTATTGGGGGGAAACATCCTCTTAGATATTATCCTCCTCTTAGTGGATAACCTCTTGTTGGATCATATCCTCCTCCTACGAGGAAACCTCTTATTCCATTATATCCTCTTATTGGAGGATAACCTTTTGTTAGATCTTCATTAGGGGAATTTTGAGGTCTAAAATGCACCTCCTAAGAAAAATGTACAACAAAAATAAAATTTATAATAACTAATAGGATTCAAGGTGATGATGTCAACCATGGGGGATGATTCACCATTTTTTAAGTAAAAGGGTAAAAAGATTAAAAAATAATAAAATAATAAAACTACTTTTTCAACCTGTATTTTAAACTTATCTCCCAATTTTTTTACTCAAATTTCGAGCGGGAGTACTCATTGGATGTAAAATTTAATTCCTCATCCAAGGAGTACCCATGTTGTATACTTTCGATGGACCCTGTTAAATGAAAAATGAGAAATACATTAAAAACGTGATTGCAATCACGTTTTTCATGTATTTCTTATTTTTCATGTAGTAGGGTCCATCGAAATTATGAAACATGGGTACTCATTTGATGAGGAATTAAATTTTGCAATCAATGAGTACTCCCACTCGAAATTTGATTAAAAACTTTGGGAGATAAGTTGAAAATATGAGTTGAAAAGGTAGTTTTTCCTTTTTTCCCTCAAAAATTTGATGATGTAATCAAATCTTATTTTATTATTTTCACTATTATTTTATAATTTCCTTAGGAGGCCCATTTTAGACCTCAAAATTCCCCTAATGATCCCCTTACTAGACAATCATCTTAGATAGGTAATATACAACCTATCAATAGTCAAATTTTTATATGTTTTACATTCCCATGAATGGATCATACTCCATGTAACCTAGCTTATGGTGTTGGAACTTAAATTCCTACTGGTAAAACTATGGGTCAAACCATTCAATGTTTTCCTCAAATATTCATAAGTCAATATATGAAGGTTTTTCCTTCTCTACCTTACCCGAGGGGAATTCCAATTCTTGTAACCCAACCTGATGGTTACCTTGGATACCTTGGATATCCTCCTCTAGTGGCAATACGTTATGTTTCTTTTCTTGGTTATCCATATCAAGCTTATCAACAACTTGATTGCAATTTTTCTTGTAAATTTAGAATTACCGTATTTATCTTCGCTCATAAATGACCCATTTCTTTATAATTTCCTTAGGAGGCCCATTTTAGACCTCAAAATTCCCCTAATGATCCCCTTACTAGACAATCATCTTAGATAGGTAATATACAACCTATCAATAGTCAAATTTTTATATGTTTTACATTCCCATGAATGGATCATACTCCATGTAACCTAGCTTATGGTGTTGGAACTTAAATTCCTACTGGTAAAACTATGGGTCAAACCATTCAATGTTTTCCTCAAATATTCATAAGTCAATATATGAAGGTTTTTCCTTCTCTACCTTACCCGAGGGGAATTCCAATTCTTGTAACCCAACCTGATGGTTACCTTGGATACCTTGGATATCCTCCTCTAGTGGCAATACGTTATGTTTCTTTTCTTGGTTATCCATATCAAGCTTATCAACAACTTGATTGCAATTTTTCTTGTAAATTTAGAATTACCGTATTTATCTTCGCTCATAAATGACCCATTTCTTTATTATTCATTGTGGCCGACAATTCCTACCAAACTACTTAGTGATATCATTAAATTCAATGGTAAGAATGGTGAAGACCATCAAAACATGTAATGACTTATCATTCATGGTTTCATTCCATCTCCTTGAATTATGATTCTATTAGTTGATGTATTTTTTATTGTACTCTTACTAGTAGCGCATCTAAGGGGTACATTGAGCTAACAGAAGCATCATATGATTATTTTAATTCATTGGATACACATTTTTTACTCTTTTCCAACCTCTTATACATCACAAAATTGGTACTGAACTTTTGACCTCACTATGAAAAACTAGGTCTACACACATTTCAAACCATGGTTATGAATGAAGATGTAGACATTGGTTAATTAAAGGCTCAATCCTTGATCATTTATTAGAATTATGGTTTACTAAGTAACTTTTACCTCCAATAGCCTATGATGTCACCATGTGTGGCACTATACTGAAGATAAAGTTATTTATTGTGTCAAATATTTAAACCTTGTAAATTCATAGCCTGACACATTATATGACTTGATTCATCATAATACTCATACATCGAATAACCATGTTGTGTTTCGTTCAGAAAAATATCACTACTAATGGTGTGATAGGTTTTGTTACTCAACAACCTGTGAGTAAAACATGTGGTTCCTCAAATTCCAAATCTACTCCAACTATTTTAACTCAAAATCAAATTGCCCCTCTTTTTACTACTGGTCCTATCAATACTTTCAATATTAACATTGTCTAATATGCATTGACTAATAAATATTAAAAAACTCGAGATAAGGAAAAAGGCAAAGGAATAGCAAAGCGATATGCCCTAAAATGCGAGAAAACTAAAAAATATGTTGAGGAAACTTTGAAACGTAGACTTTAGTGTCCTTGTCTCATTTCTGAGGAAGAAAATTCATTATAGAAATTTTGAGCTCTAAAATGGGTCTCCTAAAAAAAATTTACAACCAAAATAAACTTTATAAGAACCAATAGGATTCAAGATGATGATGTCAACCATGGGGGATGACTCACCATTTTTGGAGTAAAAAATTAAAAAGACTAAAAAATAATGAAATAATAAAACTACTTTTTTAACTCATATTTTCAACTTATCTCCTTAAGGTTTTACTCAAATTTCGAACGGGAGTACTCGTTGGATGCAAAATTTAATTCCTCATCCAGGGAGTACCCATGTTGCATACTTTCGATGGACCCTACTACATGGACAATGAGAAATACATGAAAAAACATTATTGCAATCACATTTTTCATGTATTTCTCATTTTTTGTGTAGAAGGGTCCATCGAAAGTATGCAAGATGGGTAATCCTTGGATGAGGAATCAAATTCTGCATCCAACGAGTGTTTCTGCTCAAAATTTGAATAAAATCATAAGGAGATAAGTTGAAAATATGAGATAAAAAAATAATGTTTTCTTTTCTCCCTCTAAACTTTGATGATGTAACCTAATCTTCTTTTATTATTTCCATTAATATTTTATAATTTCAGTAGGAGGCCCATTTTAGACCTCAAAATTCCCCTAATTGATACTAAGGAATATCTTCATCATGTAAATGTCAAATGTTGTCTCAAAGGAACTTTAACTACACCTACTTTTTTAACAGAATTGTTTCCTACTCGACAAACCCAAATGGTTGCATAAAATAAACCCTCTAAAAATGTACTCATGTATCAAGAGGATGTTTTGGTGTCCACATGAGCTAAATATTATGGTATTCTCAACAAAAGAACCAATTATAAACCTACCACATCTTCTCCACCTACTTTTGGTCCTCTTAAGATTAAGTGACCAATTACTAATACTGGGATTTGATCTCCTCCAAAGGGTGTTATTTATAGGTCATATTTCAATATGTATGTTAGGGCTGCTCAAAACTAAAATATTATAGAGGATTTAGTGAAAGCCCCTTCTGCAATTTCAGCCACCGGATTCCTTCAGAGTTGTCATGCACAATGAAGATCATTATTGTCAGCTATTGGTGGAGTTAATCCATTGGATTTAAATTAATTAATAATATTTGATCTAGAAAATTGTGTACCTAGGCTTCCACATCAAATTTATTTTTGAATTCAATTTTTTGTGTGTACTAAAAATATTTTTTGAATTTTTATTGAAAAAAGGGAATCAACTTGTATAATGTCTTTAACCTATTGGAAAGCTTCGGTTCTCATTTGATCAATCAATCACCAACTATGTTAAAATATTTTGACAACAAAGGATTTAAACCCTATGGGATTATTAATATGTTTCCAATCTAATTAGAAGGGAAAGTGGTTATATTCGAGGTAGAATTTATTGGTGTGTTATGTTTCCCTCATCAAGGGAAAACAATAACAGTATACTAGGTCACCTACTTTGCTTCTAATTCACGCATAACCAGTAATGTATCATTCATAGGTAATACTCTAATTCCTTATGAGAATGTTGATCTAGGTATTCTTAGATATTTATCATTAATGGGGATTTTCCCATTTCCACAACCTGAAATTTCTCTATGTATCGCACAAATTAACATACTTTACACTAGCATTATTGAATCCCTTTAATCAAATGACTTTTTAGTAGTGCCTACTCCATATGAGTATGGAAATTATAGAGATCAAATGCCACTTATCTAGATTTAATTACATTATTAAACAATACTATCTAACTTTGTGGTTTCTTTCGAAAATAATAACCAAATTAACACGGTCATAGATTAATATTCTCAGTTATCTTGACTAATTTTACCTAGATCTCCTAATCCATTCAACAATATTTTTTCTACTGATGAAATTATTATGGAGATTATGTCTTTAGGAAAAACACCATGGGATTATTTTCATCATTGTTCCTCTTTTCTCCCGAACCTCGAGACTCTTGAGAATAATACAATATTTTTACCTAAGGTAAATGATAACCCTCAAAATACCATTCTAATCAATAATGTTTCATGTAAGGGAAATTTTGGAAATATTTAAATAACTATACCTATTAATATCTCATTAAAATTAGGGATCGTCGAAAATGTTCATATAGGTGCCTCATGTTCCTCTAAAGAAATTCAAATTTATACGCCTCTGTTTAAAGAATTATGAGACACTTTTTCTTAGACTTAAGAAGAAACTCTTGGAATTGACCCATAGATAGTCATCTATGAAATAAAAAACTATCCAAAAGCCAAGCTTGTTTGGCAAAAATATTCAAGGAATTGACCCACAAAGAGTCATGCCTATAAAGTTTAAAGTTGAAAAAATCTAAAGCAAGTTTTATTTACCCTATACCTCTTAATAAATAGATTTCCAATATTGTTCTTGTCACTAAGAAACAAGGAATGATTCACTTATGTGTTGATTATAGGGATATTAATAAATGTTGTCCCAAAGACAACTACCCAAGCTCATTTATCAACCAAATTGCCGATGACGGTGCCGGATGTGAAATTTTCTCCTTCATGGATGGATTTTCCAGTTATAATCAAATTGACATATTTCCTTAGAACTACATAGCTCCAAGTCTCATTGCAAGGATGTCTTTACTTCTGAGCTTGCTTGGAGCAAAGTCTCCCTCTCTCTACTATAGTGGACTGGAGTTTTTGGATGGCCAACAACTAAGTCCCCTATATCTCTTCTCTGGAACACACATTACTGGTATTGATCGGGGAAACTCTAGCTAACATAACAATGTGTTTTCATATTGTTCATATCTCGGTGGCCTTTTATAGGAGAATTAAAATCCTCCTTCCCCCTCTTGGTACATTGTGGATGGTGACCCAAGAGAGGAGTGTGATTCCATTTTGTGCTCCCTTGAGGTCCTAAGGAAGCTTGGGTGACTGTCCTTAGGTGGCCTCAAGTGTGCGATCAATCTCCTGGAGTGTGCCTTGTGGTATTTGAAAGTGACTTCCACCAACCTCAGGACCGTGCGAATTTTTGATGAAAAGCCATGCAAAGGTGTGCTTATCAAAGAATTATGCACACAAAGGTGCATTTATCTGGTTTCTTCTGTGCGCAATTTCATTTTTCCTTTTAGACCTTATAAATTTTTAAATACTTCAGATTCTGTAATGTCTCTTAGCCCTGTAAATCCTTCTTCCTGACATTAAATAATGTCATATTTTCTTGTTTGATTTTCTAGTGATAACTGTTTCCCCCTAATGTGTGAGGTCTAGGAAGAATTTTATAGTCGAAATACATTATATTTTACTTTTTGTGCACATAGAGAGCGAGAGAGAGAGAGAGAGAGAGAGAGAGAGAGAGATCTTCACATAGCACGGAGTTGGAGACACTTTGCACTGGGTCAAAGAGCGACCATGTCCTGTGGGATCCCTACAAGCAATGGTATAATACAATATATGCAAATTTTCTACAAGGCGAGCATGTCCCATGCTTGTGATGATTTGGCTAGTTAAACAAATCTACTTGACAAATACAGATTCTGTTTGTGTCACTAGTATGGTAGTGACAGGTTGGTTGATGACAACGACTGCTGACACCCTCATGGGTGCTTTTTCTTTTAAAATAGGCGGAATTTGGTACCCATATGTGTAAACTTGGTATGGCATATAAATGCGCATTGTACGCATAGGCGCTGGCTGAGACCTTCTTGTGTAAGCATCACTGAAAGAGGTGCTTATAAAGGCACGGGTATTCGACGAATTCGATAAAAGTGAAATTGTTGTAATGTACAATACCATCTTGACATGAAAGCTTATGTTGTATTTGAATGTCAAGAGGATCGAAGACATCTGTGGGAAATGATGTCTCCCATAGTCCCACCCAAGGATGTCCCTTTTGTGGAGAGGGGTGATCGAAGGCACTGCTTCCTTTTTGGAAAATAGGTGTTGATGTTGACAAAAAGGAAGCCGCAACCGAACGAGAGGGTCACTGATTTAAGGTATCAGGATCCTAGATGTTATGGGTTTAACATAGGCATGATGGCAAGGGATGACTGAAAACTGATGATTGGGATTCAGTGGCCCAAGGTCAAAGTATAAAAAGCAGCTTGGTGGCAGTGATAACTATTTCTGATGGGGATATCCCTGGAGTCAATAGGACTTCTAGGGTGGGTATAAACTCATTATGAATGTCATGGTGGCTTTTGTGTGAGGGTGTGATACTCTGAACAAGGGTGACCAGGGACTGCTGCCATGGGAGAAAAAATGAATGAGTGGGTGGGGGAAATAGTGCGTCGTTTGCGGTTTTTGTATACTTACCAAAAGAATAACATAACTAGGTTTGGTTTGTACAAAACAAAGAGACGGGTACCCCAAAACATAAAAGTGTTTACTCACTGATGGTGTGAGGAAGGTGTTTTGCTCAGGGTGGGGCTCCCATTGGTTGGTCTCATGTGTGAGGTTGATGAAGTGGATTAAAAAATGTCGTAGATGGGTTATGCTGATGGAGGTATGGTAGGCCAAATGTGAGTCGTGGTAGTGCACTTTCAATCTGCTTGCACAACCTGATCATCCGAGAAAGGGGTTTTATTTTGATATGGTAAAATTTGACTTGATGCATGGTGAGTGAATGGGCACGAGGTGCTTCATGGACTACAGTGGTGTGGCCATGGCGTCACTTTTGTTGTGATATATGGTCTACTTTGGGTGACAAGCACCATGTAGGAGAGGCTCTACCAATCAACGAGGATGCTTATCATGTGCAAGGTGAGGTGATGATAAACATGGTTTTGTGTTTGGAACCTATGGTTAATTTCTGATGGAGAAATGATGTTAGGATATGCAGATTTTTTTTGGGACTCTATCATGCTAGGGGTAGAATGATACTTGCTCTGAAACTTTCATTGGATGGAGTTGTGGATGGTTTTCATACTACCTACAAAAAAAATACCCTAATTGAAAGCATCTTCTTTATTCAAATATTATTTGAAAGGCATGTGCTTAAAGAGGAAGATGAGAGAGGGCATACCTACCAGCACTGAAAATTTATTTTTTCGAGGGTGCGAATGTGTGGCACTACCCTTGGGAGTTATGGATTGTTGATCACAGTGTTGCTTTCAGTCCTGTGATTGGGCCTTATAAACTCTCATTATGGTCCTCCAAAGTTTCTGAAAAGGGAGACATATTGGTGAATATGGCTCTATGTCTATTTGAGTGTTGAGAGGTCAGAGGATTTTGTGGAGCAGTTGTTCCCATTGCAGTCAGCCTGAGCACCCGAGATTAGCGATTTTTTACTAGGTAAGGTCCATGAAATCCTGCAAATTAATTTTTTGAGTGTACTGGTGTTGGGGTCCATACAATATGGGTTTATACGAAGTCTAGGTAAAAATTTTCCTTGACCGCACGGGCGATCAAGGTACATGTGCACATCTTGCGCACACAAAATGGGTTTTGTGCACATTTAGCATGCCTGTCCTAGTTTTAGGAGTGCCTTCTTCACTAATGTGAGGAGAATAGGCATGCCTTCTTTGTGCCTATCTGAGGAACAGGCGAGCGAAGAGCCAAGGCACAGTTTTTGAAAAATTCTTGGGAATTTTGTCAATTTTTGGTGTTTTTCATATTGTTGATGTTTTCCTATTTTGATGACAATATGATGTGGAGAGAGAGGGACAGGCCTGAACTCTGTGTTGCCTTAGCTGTTGATGGTCACATGTGCCAACAGTTGGCGTGATCCGGTCTCCTCAAATTTCTCTAGAATGACCTTCTTCGATCACATGATCGACTTTTGCACTACCTGATCCGATGCTGGAATAGGAGGCGCAAGGTGACGGTGCTACGTGGGTGCCACCTTACTATCCATCTCGATATTTATATATATTTTGTGACTGAGTTGCTGCCTCAGGGTGAGGTGCTTCGGTAATCACTTCCCTCTGGGAGGGTGGATCTTGAGTGGTTCCGGCAGCGTCATTGTGGCGAGGCGCCCCTTATGGAGGGGTGTATACCCATTTCTATAGTGATTAAATTGGCCGGGTGGTGTGATTTAGCGGCCATTGTGTGAATGGCAGGGCCGTCTACTCCTCATCGGGCATCAGGTCCGCAGATTGGTGTCTTACGCTGGTTGAGGGTCGGGCACTTCTTTTACTTTGCTTGTTTCTGTTATGACGGGACGCTGGTGCAACTTTCCAAGGTCTGAGATGGATCAAAGTTGTTTACTTACAACATCATCTTATGCAGCATTATGTATGAGCGGGTGGTGCTACTGAGACCTACAGTGGCAGTTCCTTCTGGGGGGCCACAGGAGCCTTGTATGAGGAGGTGGGCTCCCATGATGGGTCGAGGAGGTGGGGGTAGTGTGGGGTGTTACTGGAATACCACCACAGAGGCTTCATTTGAGGCCAACCCTTAGATGTTCCTTCCATTCCCTTACGCAGGGATGGACTTACAAGGAGATCCAGATATGGGTCTTCCTGCTGGATACGGTTGGGGGGAAACAAGAATGTCTTCTTTTTTTCTGCATTTACTTGAGTATTTACGTTTATATGTGTATTATGATGACACTGACATAGTTTTGATTAATCTTGTAGATGTTGGTGAGGTCGGTCGTCCGATGGCTTGGTTGGTTGGGCACTAACCGATTCAGCGACCTCGAGGAGCTCTCGGGGGGCAGGGAGGAACTCCTACATAGCCTCTCGGTGGGGCACTAGGTGGTGAGGCCGACCCCTCGAGGGAGGGTAGCATCTCTGCTACTGCCGATACTACTGTTGAGCGAGCTTGTGTTGATGCGACAGAGGCTCATGTTTCTGAGCTGACCAAGCAGGCAGTAGCTTTAGAGGATGCCCGGGGTCGAGTGGACCGCTTGACCCAGGGGATGCTTACTCGAGGCTTTGTGGATGACCTCGAGGATGTATGGCTAGAGACCTTGATGGCTTGGGAGAGGGGTTATCAGTCATTTTTATTCCGGGTGGTGATCTCTGTGTTGACGGAAGCTCTAGTACTTGTACCAGGAGTAGTAGTGGGTCCAGGTGCCCCATGTGGGGGAGCACGCCCTAGAGGCTTTTTGTAGATGGGGAAAGCACCCATTATGAGGGTGCTTCCCATATTTTTTTCAACTTGTATATCTTTTTGGGCTGACCGTTGGGTCAGATATATTATTTTTTATACTCAGACACATACATTTTTGGTATATATATATGTGAGAGATACTTTTACGGCTCTACATGGTGTGCCCCCTATTTCTATTTATGGATTCTTTTATGTTGATGGATATCTATGTTTTCTATATTTTTTTTTTATGTATGATGGTTTATCCGAGATGCATTCCAATTTATAATATTGTTAGCTATGTGATCAGTTGTTTAGTTTTGACTCCTTGGCACATGTGTGAATGTAATGTAGTCAAATTGTCTGCTTAATCCTTTTTCACGCATTTATTTCTAAATAGACGTGAATCTAGTATCTCAAATGTTTGGATTAACTATGACACTACTAACTGGGAATCAAGGTAGATGTGTATATGGTGTATGCCTTGGTTAAGGTCATCGCACATAAGTCTGATGACAGCGCCATATTCTACTTGATTTTTTGTTGCTGAACCGATACAAAAACCATTAGTGCAGAGTGGTGATCGATCACGGTGATAGATAACCCAAGCGGCTGCTACTAAACTTTGAGAACATCTTGATGCTCCATCAGCAAATCCGAAGTAAGGGTTGGGTTGCTAATCCATTGTGATACTCGAGTGCATTTTGTAACTAGTCTTTTGGTCAAGAATTTAAAATGGTTGAGTTTGTGTACGCTGACTCTAGGGAAGGTTCTTCTTGGCCCTTATGGGTAGAGTTTCTTGAGGTAAAGGCTGTTGATGGGGTTGCTGAGGCATGCTTCATCCGGCTCAATAAATATGTATTCCCTCTTGAGGAGGCAATGTTTTATGATATAGGCTCCTTTCCACAAGGTTTCAAACTTTCCTGTCCCTATGGCTTCTTTTTTGAAATCGTAGCGAAGGACTAGCTCTCCCTCGATGAATGAGCAGGGGGTGATGTGGCGGTCGAAGGATGATTTTACCCATTTCATGTGGGCCTCATTGTGTTGCAGTGACTATCGTCAGTTTTCGTCAATGAGCTCTACTTGTACTGGGCACTATTATAGAGGTTGGGTATCATCGAGGAGTTTGATGGAGGCATGTAAATTTGGGATCTTGCGGAAATCAATGCAAAAGTGTAAGGTACCCTGGTTTTTTACGATAGGAACAGGGTTGAAAACCTGGGATGTGGGAGCAAATTCAATCCTAGATCTGATATATGCTGATACCAATCATATATGATGTATCGTGTCATCGGCGTTTGGTGGGGGGAGAATATTCGCAATGGAAGCTTGCATGAGTGCAAGGTTCTGTCCCATGTTAGGATGGTCAATTTCCTGTCGATGGAAATTTTTCCTAGTGCAGAGGTGCCTGAATGTTTCCATTAGCGAGCATGACTCTGGTTCATGGTTATGGACAATGCAAATGGTGCATGGTACCACTGTGCCAACTGAGTAGATTGTGTGGGAATCAACACTAATTTTCGTCCCAGATGTGGATGCTTGGAAAGGATATGTGGTAGAAGATGAGAGCTTCTGCTTCCATTTCCAAATTTTTGGCGTGGGTGTGTCTAGCTCTTTTGGGGAGTGTAGACTCAACGCTTCTCTTTCCACTCTAAGATTTGGAAGATGTGCACATTTAATTGTATGATGAAAGTGTGAACAAATCTGGCAATAAGTATGCATGGTTTTCTCTTGGTTAGAGAGAAGTCTTTGTGGGAGAGAAGAGACTGTGCGAAAACTGTTTGCTAGGTGCTTCAGTTCTTTGAAATTATTGACTCGGTGGCTGACCAGGTCACATATTTCGCATGTTATCCTAGGTTGGACCTCGATCATGCTTGGTTGGTGCGTCGTCCCAATTTTCCCATTACACCGAGATGGGTATGGGGTTACTGGTCTGGGGGTGATATACCTTCCATACCAGTTGAGGAGATCAATGTATTTCTTTTATAATATATGTATCATATCAATTAGAGGAAGAACTACCGAGTATAGGTACAACACTATTCATAGTGATTGCCCTGACATACTAGGCAAAATAACCTAGATATGGGGTCCCCATCCTGCTCACTTGGTGGCATGACTGGGTACCAACAACATAGTGCTTCTAAGTTAGGGCAAGTGGCGACTACATTATTGGGTATCTTACATAACTCACATGTTGGTCTTCTCTATAGATTGTGGTTGGGGGTAACTAAGGGTTCCCTGATTGGTCATTTTTCAGCTGACAGAAAGAGGATGGATCTACTTGTAACATCTTCTTGGGTTGTCGAGCTTGTTAGTACCCTGTAATTTACAGTATCACAAGGTGACTAATTATTTTCTCTTTGAAAATTTTTCATTCTTTACATGGGTGTCAATATTTAAAATCCTTTCCAAAGCAAGAATCAAAGAAAGCAGCAGATAGGCAAGGAGCAACATTAGACCATTAGCAAATACAAAGACAACAGAGAAGCTGTTAAGGCAGAAAAAATAGCATGGGGAGGGTCGTGTATGTTTGGGTCGAGTCGTGCACTCTAAGAGGGTCAATTCATGAACAATTATCCTACGAACAACAAAGAAATGTCATCACCCTCCACCTTTCCTACATTTCCACTCACCCCCTCCTCATCTGACGGTCCTTGTTTCATTTCTCACTTCCCGCAGCTTTCAAAATTTAACCATGGGAGGGGGAAAGGTCTGAAATGAGTGGTATCCCTTACCACCATCCCCGTAATGTATCGCCCTTCCGCAATTTCACATCCCCCTCTATATTACCATTTATCACCTTAGTACCCCTCCGAAAACCAACCTTGGGTTTTAAGTTCTTGATATAACCTTCCAAAGGCGATATGTGATGGAGTGGGACCCAGACACTCGCCACACTTACTTTTTTCACTTCATTTTCCATTGAAAGTCACCAAAACCTTACCTTTGCTTTCTTTTCCACTTTATATGGCTACTTTACCTTTTCTTTCACCACTATACCATTGTTTTAACTCTGTTTCCCACCTCTCTGATTGCGATTAAAGTGGGCCAGTCCACTTGACATGTCACCATTTCTCCCCGACATCCATTTCATATCGCACATATTACCACTTACCGTTAAAACACCTGCAAGGTATTTCTTTTAACTTGCGATGCGGTCGAGCCCAACCTTCCTCCATGTCATTCTGCCCTCCTCGCACTTTTCAATTCATATCCCTTATAGTTTACCTTTGCTACTAAAAGTTAAGACTTGCAATATGCGGGTGTCATTCTAGCCCCACCTCTCCTCCTCGTTACCTCCTTTCTCCTCGTACTTTGTACTTCGCAAAATTTAGTGTTTACCTACCCTGCTTGGGGCTAAACTTAGAAATGTGTGATCTGCGGGCTGCGGTCTGGTCCCACTTTTCCCTCCACATCACCTCCCACTTCACATCGCACTACCAATTACATTATTCATAACTTAAATTGTAAATACTATGAAGTGTGCGGATGTGATGCAGCTTCAGAACTACAATTTAAACATTTTCAGGTCCGGGCAAAGGAGTTTTCCACTGTTTCATTTGAAAAATGGTTAAAACATGGCAAGAAGGTTGACGCAGCAATCAAAAGGTGTTTTAACCAAACTTGCTATGTTATGACGGCATAAAGGACTTATATTGGAAATAAGCCACGACATGGCGTGCTAGCATGGGAGGTCGAGTCGGGCAAATGATGTTCACATAGAACTGTTGTTCAGAAGCGAAAAAGTAGTAGAACACACCAGCACCGAAATCAATCAACGAGACGTGGCCAGCACTGCACCATATTAATTACTAAATGCTATTTTTCTACAAAACAGAGCCAGATGTCAGAGCCCCCATTGGTTGCCTCTTCGACACCATCACAACCACCTCCAAATTTTACTGTTTTATCTTCTGAGGAGCCATTGAAGCATTTGGATCTACAAAGAGTTGCCCAAAATTAATTCTAGAGGTAATGTTGTTGTCAGAGATGTCTGATCAAGCCTTGCATGGCCACACTTTTCCATTTTTTTTTTTAAAGTGTAATCAATGAAATGGTGTCGAGTAAGACAGGGAAACCGAGTTAGTTTTAGTTAAATACCGCTTGAATTTCCATTATCAAGGGTTGGATATCTTAGCATCTGTATTGTAAGAACCACTATTAGAGCACTATAATTTTGGAGCTGCACATCGATAATCAAAGACTGATTACATGATTCTTGAGTTGTGCTAAAACGGTGATGTGTTTCTTCTTTGTTTAAAATTTTCCATCATTTTCTCTGTTGTGTATCTACTCATCTAATTGTAAATCAGAGATTTTAGATTTAGATTTATTGTCGGAGCACCTTAATTATGTCTACAATTTACAATCTAAATGATTTCTACTGATTTCTTATTAAAGAATTCTTAATTTCTCTTTAGTCACTACTAAACCTTACTATTTCTTTCACCTCATAATTCATACAACTCTTAAGATCCATTTCGCACATTTAGCTTGTCCTATGGTTTTCTATTTATTTTTATGTGTCTTTCCAGCCTTTGACTCCATCGCCCAACGGAATAGCCTTTGCATCCCTATATATCCAACCACCCAATCAATCAAAACAAACAACCCCCATCACTGTTACTATCCTAATATCAGTACTTATAACCAACAAGTCAAATTGATTTAAATCATAAAACAAAGAGCCCTCTCTGAGTCTCGGAAGGCTATGTCCTGGACTCCAAAGTGGTTTTATGTTGTACTTTATATTTTATTCTTTCCAATATTCTAAATTATAGAGTGGTAACATAATGGCGACCATAATGGGGACTCAGTTATTGAAAATTCTTAGTGTTTTTTCAAAACTCAGAAACCCCAATCAAAATTAGATGATTCAAGTATTTTCCAAGATTGGTATCTTGTTGTTGATGGTGGACAACAGCCAGCCACAAGAAATTTGAAATCAACCACCTGGTGAATCCAATTCAAATCAGTTCCATTCAAAGACTCCACTGGAGGAAGGACCTGAAACATGAACAGTCAGCCTAGAAGGAGAAAGTATTCAGGCCCAAATTGGATTCAAGAAATTGTTGTTTTTATTTGTAACTATATTCTATCCTACTTTAATCCTAACCAAGAGTACATTGTTGAGGTTTACATTGATTATGAGCCTCAAGAAGGTAAGCCCAAAATTGTAGACCATGTACATACTTTTACACATGTGCACATCCCTGATGCACTTGCCGAAAACCCAGTGGCACATGAGCCTTGTATTTCATCTCATGCTCTTGCAAAAGCTCCAAATGGTTATAAGCCTCGTGCTTTACTGCCTGTACATTTAAAAGTCCCAGACATATACAAACCTCTAGTTTTGCCTCCTATCCTACATGACATCCCTGCAAATTTTATCAATAATCTACCCAGATTTGATGGAGAAAATGCAATTATCTCTGTTGAAAATCACATTCAAAATCTTGAGGATTTCCTTGATCTGTTTTAGGAGGGAGAAGATGATGTGCATATCAAAATTTTTGCCCTATCATTGCAAGGAAAAGTTAAAAGTTGGTTTAAATATCTTCCAGTTACAAGCATTATCAACTTTCATCAATTCACTCAAGTTTTCCTGGATATATGGGTGGTCTTGGGAAATGTCTTTCTCATCATGGAAGAGTATAACCATTTAAAAAGACAATCAAGGGAGACATTACAACACTTTTCGACTAGGTTCAATAAGGTATACCATTGAATACCTGCTAAGATAAATACACCCTCAGGATGGGCTCTCTTGCACTACCCAGATGCATTTGACCCATAGATGGAATTATGGTTAAGAGAAAGGGACCCTGCAATCCTGGAAGAAATGCAAAATGTGGTAGTTGATGTGGAAGCCAACCTGTTGAATAGGGAAGCCAAGTTAAAATAAATGAAGAAGGATAAAATGAAGAGCGAAAGATATACGCAAAGATAAAGCTAGATATGTTGACAAACACGATCCAACGATTTGATGCATATGATTGTGAAAGACGATGTTAAAATACCTCATGTTCCATTAGTTCACGGAGAAGACAAACATCCAATAAGGCTATGTGATTTTAGCGCCCATAAAGGGCATCTCTTGTGGTGAAACACAACCTCCCCCATTTTTCACTTATAAATAAAAAATGGGGACACTTTTTACCGATCACTTGATAGTACTATTATTGGAATTTGAAAATGAGGAAAGGCCAAAATGAGTTTGATTTATCCTTATCTATCTATATAAAAAAAAATTGACCTCATTTGGATTAGTTGTTGTAAAATACACTTGTTTGAAGATTAGATGTGTTTTAGCTATTTTTAGCCTTTTATTTTGTATATTACCTCATTTGTTTGATTTTAGATTTTTATAATTTGTGAACCAACTCCCTTCCTTATTGGCATTTTGAAAGATTTTTGACTTTTTTGAATCTTTACCACTTGCCTTACGGTTGTACGATCATGTTGGTTTTGATCATATTTTGCACCTCCTTGTTTCCTTTTGCATTCATGGAAACATTTTCATAATGATCAATTGAAGACAAAGTAGCACCTTCAGTCACCACATCACCTCGCATTTGGTATTTGATTTCACTGATTGGCATTTCCTCCACATGACTTGGCACATCATTTTTCATTCCACATTTAGGTATATTGATTGTTTTTCTCCTTCACTTGGCTTGACATATCCATTAATAAAGGGATGAATCATTAATTTACCATATTATCCATTTTTATACCTTATAAATAAATGAATATAATTTCATTATTTTAATAATTTATAAAATCATTAGATTAATTTAAAACTATATTTGTTTTATTTATTTAATATTAAATTATGTATAAACATTTTATTTTAATTGGATATTGTAAATATAGACTGTAATTATATTAAAATATTAAAAAAAAAAAAAATTCACAAAATTCCAAAACATTTTATGGCAACATAATCATGTTACAATTTTGTAAAAAATTTAACATATCTAATTAAGAAAAGATCTCACATTTTATAAAATGATTAAATTTTAAAAAGGGCTCACGTTTTTCATGAAATATGTGAATTTAGTGGGGGCAAAGGGAAAAAAGAAAATTTCAAATGATTCTCACGCCAGCATAACATAATCACACTAAAATATAAAATCTAGGATGCTTCATTAATTACGAGGGAATTCAATACTGAGCTAACTAGTTTAAGAATATATCATCCAAATATATTAATTGTGTTGCAGTTATCTATATCGGCATTTTCTGTCAAGTTTATCCTATTTTAAAAAGATCCTATCTCATGGATTTGATGAATGAATACCATTATTAAAACCGCAACACAAATTACATGCAGGATTATTCCAAGTGTTGCATGCTACAATTCAAGATCTGCTACCCAGATACCTGCCTAGATCATAGGTTCACCAAATGATATGATTTCTCCAAAAAATCGCGATGATATTTCTGACTTGCAAATATTGGAATGGCGAAGTAATTAAAATGTTAAAATCACGCTCCAAATCTCAATCCAAGACTCGAGATTCATTATAATTATTTCTCACTACATTTTTGCAATTTTTCTGCATTATCCAATGAATTTATGATTTGTTTTGGTTTGTAGGTGAGAGAATCTTCGCTACTGGACATTGGAGGTTTAACCATCACTGTGGTTGGCACAAACCGTAAATACGCACCTAGAGCAGTGGCATAACTATTAGCAAGAGTCACAAAGAGATTGTTGAAGATTTCACCAAGGCATAAATCCCAATTTTAAAACTACTTCAAAGAAATTATCACATAAAAAAAAGCTTACGGAAAAGGAAGTCTCATACATAAAAATAATAGGTTTAAAATAGGTTTAATATATTTTATTTAAAGTTTTTAGATTTAATTTTTAAAAAAAATTGTTTTATATAGCTCCATTTTATTATTTTTTGTATAAGGTTTTATTAATAATTTTTTTGGTTGAGATTTTACGAGAAAGTTACGGAAACAAAAATCATGAAAATACGAAGATAGAGAATATTGGAGGATTTGAAGCCTTGGCTCAAGAAGAAGAAAACAAATTTGTTTGGCTATATAAGAAGGATGAATAAACATTGAGAGGGAGGTTGGAAGGAGACTCTAAAGGACTAGAAGGATAGCCATTCTATTGGGGTTATGATCCAGCACAGGGGATTTCTCTGTAACTGATCAATTTGTGCTTTTGTACTATTACAGAGTGTTTAGTGTTTAATTGCTGAGATTGTAGAGAATATATGATTCTGTTATAAAGTGGCTTCGCATTATTGCGGGTACTTTTATTCAGGGTTAGAGCTGCTCTCAAAACTATGGTAATGGGATTTTAATATCATTTTAATTTATTCTCCTTATTGTGCACTATTACTGGAAACGAAGGATTATTTTCTTACTATTAAAATTTCATTTTTGTTTTGATCTCAAATTCCAGAAAGTATTATGTTTCTTTGATATCATACATTATTGTTGTGTCATTAATATTTTACTATCGAAGTCTTGTTAAAGCTATCTTTGCAAGACAGAATCAGATCGAAATAAAATTCTAATTCATTCAAGTATTCATGTGGTGGTTGATAATTATTTATTAATCATTTACAGATTTATTTTTGTTTTCACTTGTATTGATTAACGTGATTTTTTTTTCTTTGATTAATACAAAAGTTTCGTGATGAATTACATCAGTCATTCCCCCTATTTTACTCAAATAGCTCTTGAATGAAAAAGAGATAATTATCCCTTTTTAGTCTGAGATAGGATTTAAATTAGTTTTGTATTTATAGCTTAATCACGCAACAAGGCCTCTTTAAGGACACACACTCATTCAAGTGAGGTTTAGTCAAACTTTTTGTATTGATCTAAATCTTTAATTTTACATCATTAATAGATCAATAAAAAGAGTTATAATTATATATTTTGTATATATTAGTTTGATTCTTTTTTAAAGATTGATAAATTGGTTTTTTTTTTTATAAATCTAATTATAGAATTTAACTTTTACAAGTTAGTGATAATTAGTAATTCTTTTCACTATCAATAAAATTAGAAAGGTTTAGATTTAAATAGATTTAATATTTCTTAGGATCAATCTAATAATGATATTATTAGATTTAATTAATAATTAGTTTATGTTTTAGTTAAATATATACATTTCATATTAATATTAACATAAGTTTAATAAAATTACATAGATTTAATATAATTAATACAAGTTTTAGATTGCATTATATTTATGATAAATATTACATAAAATAACTTAGCATGCTATGGATAGATTAACTCTTAAAGTCTAGCCTAGGTTAAATTTGGGGTAGATCTTACTGATAGTTTGGTTGTATCATTAAAAACATCTTAAGGGTCATTTTCTTACCTAAGCAGTAAGACGAATCGACCTAATATCCCTGTCTATTGGAAACTAGAGACACATCTTAAACCAATAGCAAAAAGGGAAAAGGTAACTGGACCTAATATTATCTAGTCAGAGCCATCATCCCAAACTGAAAAGGAGTTGTACTAAGGTCCGGACCCGGTGGTTTTCCCCAATGTTGAAGCTAGGATTTTAGGGGCTTCAACATTTTTGGTGCTAGAAGGAGGGTTTGAGCTAGTTAAACCGCAAGAAGTCTTGTTTTAACATTTTTTAACTAGCCATGGTTCCTATTTTTATTCCTACATTGGGTCATGCTTTTAGCTCATGCAAGCCTACCAGAGGTATAACCAAGAGACAACTTGAATCAATATACGAATTGCAATATGATGGTGAGAATTTCATTTCTACTTTAGATCATGTTGATCAATTTATACATAAATGCAAATGTTTTAACATCACTAAAGACAATGAAAATTGCAAGTTATTCACTCTCACACTTCAAGAAAGGATTCAAGAATGGTACAAGATCCTACCATCTAAGTGTATTCACTCTTGGAATCACTTTATGCAAGTATTCTTTTTTTCTCATCACAATTAAAACTATAAGAATTTGTGTTTAGAATTTGATGACTTTACAATCTTTGATAATGAAACTTTTAGCAAATGTTCTGAGAGATTTATGTTATTATGCTACAGATTTCATTATGACAACTTACCTCCTAAGAAAATTTTAATTGAGAAAGTTACCTCTATTATTCAAAAACATAATATAAGAACTTATATGAAACATAAAGAGGAATCTCCAATAATAAATCTTGGTTCTATTATCAATCCTATTGAATCTTTAAATGAAAATTCTAATCTTTCTCGACCATCAACATCAGGAGAGAATATTACATCTAAAAGTGTTTCTATGTTACCTCCTCATGTTTATGATAATGATTCACATTCAATAGAATCAAATTATACACAACAACAAGATTTAATGAATAATCATAACAATAATTCTTATTTTGAAAATGGGCTAGATTCTATTGTGACAACACATGACACACCATTAATCCAAGAAATCAAAAATGATAATATTAAAGAAATTTCACCTAACTTACGTCATGATTATCATTATTTTCAACCTAATCATTGTATGTGTCAACCTGTAGGAATATTTGCTAGTTCAAAACTTAAGAATGAATTACATTATAAAATGCAAGGGGTATTTTTAAATGATCAATTACTTATTGATTTCAATCTAGAAACCTTTATCCACCTTATCTACAAATTTGAAGATACTTATAAATCATTTGAAAAGGATGTGATATTTAATAATCATGATATTCATGAGTTTAGATCATTTGATTCATTTTTTAAGCTCAAATTTGCCCCCTTCCATTATGATTTAGATCATCATACTCTATTACAAATTTTCGATATTAATCATGAGTTGGTCATTTGTTTTAATTCTGATGTACACATAATAGATTCCTTTAAGGGTTTTCCTTCTTTTTCTCTTCATTATGACAATCAATGTCTCACGCGGGAAAATGACAATTTCTGTAAAAACTTAGAAACTATTAATGTTAATACTTCCCATATTTCACAATTTTCAAAAACAGAACCTTGGTGGATCCTTAAAGGTAATATCTCTAACCCTTTAAATTGTACATATTCTGATACATTTTATTTTTAGTTAGAAAATCATTTTAGCATAAAATTTTCTAATCATAAATTTCTTCTATTTTCATTCTTAGGAATTAACATGCATAAAGGTTCTAGGATTTTTGTATATAATTTAATAATTAAGATTTATCTTTTTCTAACACATGTAATGTATATTTTTGCAGATAAAAAAATTAGTTCTTGGTTACATTGGAAATATGACTATACTTAGTCATTTTCCTTCAAAAGGTTTAGAGTAGGAATAAATTTAATTTTGTTTCATTTTTTTGTTGTTTTCCAAAATAATGCAATTATGATATTTTAATGAATAAAGATGGGACCTTATCATACATTTAGTTGGCATATTTGAGGTTTTCATTGATAAAACAATCTTTACATTTGATAAATGATAAACCCCACATTCTAAGATGTTAACTCAAATATAGGGCTCATTGCCACTTTCTACTCATATAATTTCAATAAGATTTGAATTTACATTTTAAATAATGGTTAATTAATAAAAGGATCTCACAAGACAAAAATTCAAATGATGGCATACAATATTTTATCATTCACTTTATTCATATGTCAATTCCTTTTTATGCTATCATGTGAAGAATCCTTGTAGCATTGCTTAGTTTTTAGATTCAATAATTCATAATTTTCAACATATCCAAACTTAGAGATAAATATAACTAGTCTTGCCTATTTTTATATATTCTTCATACGAAGATGTCAAGGTTCACAAGGTAATTTGGTATGCATTTTTTCTCAGGTCTATGTACATGTTGATCTTCGTTTCTCCTTTATTCCTTTCTTTTATTTTCTCTTTTAGTTATATTTTCTTATCCTTGTCTTCTTTTCTTTTGCAGGTTTTTACGAGTGCAATTTGAGGATTTGGTTTTGCTAGCGAAAGAAATTTGGAAAATAAAATCACCATGATCCATACAGGGAATTCCTTTTCCTTTTCCAAATTTTGCTTCTTATTTCATTTACAATTTTTTAAAAACTAATTGTTAGTTTTATTCTTAAAACATGATTGTTAAAAGACTTGCAAGTTAAGTTTTAAGCAAAATTGGCAAAAAATTGAAAATTCCAATTAAAGCATTTGAATAAAAAACTTTAAAACTGCATCAATGCTTTTAAAATAAGAGCAACACTTAACAAACATCTCACAAGATAAAAATTTTAATTTTAAAACATATTCATCATTTTATACTTTTTATCTTGTAAAGATTTTTCTCATGATCTATTCTCTTGATGGTCTTCTTTCTGGTTTGCTATCTTTCATTTAATTTGATTAGATTTTAATAAACTCACGAACATGATGACTCTCTCTCTCTCTCTCTCTCTCTCTCTCTCTCTCTCTCTCTCTCTATATATATATATATATATATATATTAAATAAATAAATAAATAAAATAAAATAAAAAGACAATAGCTTGACTTGATGAATATTTTTGTCAAGACATCATCATCTTCTTTGAGTTGTTTTCATTTCATATTTTTGTTTTTAAGAGCTTGTTTGTTTTCATTCTTAGTTCTTTCATTTTCATTTTTGCCCCTTTCAATGGAGTTCATTTCACGATAGATCATTTTTAATTACTTTGAAAATACTCATACATATTCTTTTAGTAGTATTATCAATTTTTAGTAAGAGGAATTATTCTATTCAACTTTGGTTTCATTCATGGGAAATTATTAACTCTATATTTAAAAGAATTCTAGGGTTAAAGGAAGAATATCAGGTTAATTTTCAAAATTGCTTCCATTCGGATTTTAATTTGAAACTCTGATTGTTTCTTTATTATCAGTATCAATCTATAACATAAGAGTTTATTTTTACGACAACTTAAACTCAGCTTAGCTAAAAGTAACACAAAGCAATATCAAAAGTTTAGTTTTTAAACTCTTCCATGTCATCCCAAATCTCTTAAAGGCATAATTTGTCTCCCCATCTATTATTTCCAATTGTGAGAGTATAAATTAAAAAGCTACAAAGAACCTGAAAGATAGGGGGTCTCTGTACAGAGCCATCTTATCATGATCACAGGTTCTGATAATTATGAAATTGTCAATCTGATTACCACATTAGGATAATGGCTCACAACTTTACGTTGTATGACAAGAGGTTTCATCATGAGCCGGCTTGTTCATGACTATCAAAATTTGTGAATGGCATTTTCATGATATGGTCACCAAGATATGGCAATGGTTCTCAAGTTTTTAATAAAACAAAAAAAATTCTGAATATTCAAATATAGATGGGATACTGACATCTTGGGCTAAGAGGTAACCCTATCGAGGCTATGGACGCCTGCTGGCAGCAGTGGTTCTACCTATGATTATAAGAGTTTATCTTTATCACTAAACAAAACAACATGTTTGTGTTATTTAAGTTTAAGTTTCTCATTAAATAATTTGTCTGTAATCAACTCTCTTATATCAATATTTACAAGATATACAAAATGATAGTATTTTCATTTCATTTAAGATTTTCTAAGAAAAGTATGAATCTTAGCAATTTGATTTAAAATTAAATCCTATTTTCTTTTTTCCTTGGAATTTTATAATCAATTTCAACAAAGATAACTCATTCTTCCCAGTATGTTGCCATTGTTGTGGTGAAACACAACCCTCCCATTTTTCACTTATAAATAAAAAATGGGGACCCTTTTTACCGATCACTTGATAGTACTATTATTGGAATTTGAAAATGAGGAAAGACCAAAATGAGTTTGATTTCTCCTTATCTATCTATATAAATTTGTTTTGACTTCATTTCGATTAGTTGTTGTAAAATACACTTGTTTGAAGATTAGATGTGTTTTACCCATTTTTAGCCTTTTATTTTGTATATTACCTCACTTGTTTGATTTTAGATTTTTATAATTTGTGAATATTTATCACAGGGACCCTTCATTTTCCAACTCCCTTCTTTATTGGCATTTTGAAAGATTCTTGACTTTTTTGAATCTTTACCACTTGCCTTACGGTTGTGCGATCATGTTGGTTTTGATCATATTTTGCACCTCCTTGTTGCCTTTTGCATTCATGGAAACATTTTCATAATGATCAATTGAAGACGAAGTGGCACCTTCAGTTGCCACATCACCTCACATTTGGTATTTGATTTCACTGATTCACATTTCCTCCACAATCATTTCCTCCACATGACTTGGCACATCATTTCGCATTCCACATTTAGGTATATTGATTGTTTGTCTCCTTCACTTGGCTTGACATATCCATTAATAAATGGGTGAATCATTAATTTACCATATTATCCATTTTTATACCTTATAAATAAATGAATATAATTTCATTATTTTAATAATTTATAAAATCATTAGATTAATTTAAAACTATATTTGTTTTCTTTATTTAACATTAAATTATGTATAAATTTTTTATTTTAATTGGATATTGTAAATATAAATTGTAATTATATTAAAATATTAAAAAAAAAAAAAAAAAAATAGAAAAGACAAATTCCAAAACATTTTATGGTAACATAATCATGTTACAATTTTGTAAAAAATTTAACATATCTAATTAAGAAAAGAGCTCACGTTTTATAAAATGATTAAATTTTAAAAAGGGCTCACGTTTTTGACGAAATATGTGAATTTAGTGGGGGCAAAGGAAAAAAGAAAATTTCAAATGATTCTCATGCCAACATAACATAATCACACTAAAATATAAAATCTGGGATGCTTCATTAATTACGAGGGAATTCAATACCGAGCTAACCAGTTTACGAATATATCATCCAAATATATTAATTGTGTTGCAGTTATCTATATCGACATTTTCTGTCAAGTTTATCCTATTTCAAAAAGATGTTATCTCGTGGATTTGACGAATGAATACTATTATTAAAACCGCAACGCAGATTACATGCGGGATTATTCCAAGTGTTGCATGCTACAATTCGAGATCTGCTACCTAGATACCCGCCTAGATCATAGGTTCATCGAATAATATGATTTCTCCAAAAAATTTCCATGATATTTCCAACTTGCAAGTATTGGAATGGAGAATTAATTAAAATGTTAAAATCATGCTCCAAATCTCAATCCAAGACTCGAGATTCATTATAATTATTTCTCACTACATTTTCGCAAGTTTTCTGCATTATCCAATGAATTTATGATTTTTTTTGCTTTGTAGGTGAGACAATATTCGCTACAGGACATTGGAGGTTTAACCATCACTGTGGTTGGCACAAACCGTAAATACGAACCCAGAGCAGTGGCAAAACTATCAGCAAGAGTCACAAAGAGATTGCTGAAGATTTCACCGCAACATAAATCCCAATTATGGATTCACTCTTCCAGCACAGTCTCATGCCATCACTCACCAACGTTATTCATGCCACAAATCACTAAAACAAAATTATTGAATTGGCACTCAACTCGCTTAGCTTACTGAATCAATGCTTTCAAGATATACAAGAATCCCTGCTGCAGTAAAATTTCATTTTTACAACAAGGATTAAAAGAATCCCGAAACTGCCTAGTGAGTTAATAAACATTTCCTAAATGCTGAAAGCCAATAAGAAGAAACTGAATTCACCACCAAATTTTAAAACGTCTTCAAAGAATTATCACATAAAAAAATCTTACGGAAAAAAGGGAAGTCTCATATGTAAAAATAATAGGTTTAAACTAGGTTTAATATTTTATTTAAAGTTTTTATATTTTATTTAAAAAAACCTTTTATTTTTTATATAGTTCCATTTTATTGTTTTTGTATAAGTTTTATTAATAATTTTTTTGGTTGAGATTTTACAGAAAGTTCTGTAAACAAAAATCATGAAATCTTAAAGACGAGGAATATTGGAGGATTTGAAGCCTTAGCTCAAGGAGAAGGAAACAAATTTGTTTGGCTATATAAGAAGGATGAATAAACATTAAGAGGAGGCTAGAAGGAGACTCTATAGGACCAGAAGGATAGCGATTCTACTGGGGTTATGATCCTGCATAGGGGATTTCTCTGTAATTGATCAATTTGTGCTTTTGCACAATTGCAGAGTGTTTAGTGTTTAATTGTTGAATCTATGATTCTATTATAAAGTGGCTTTGCATTATTGCGGGTACTTTTATTCAGGGTTACAGCTGCTCTCAAGACTGTGGTAATGGAATTTTAATATGATTTTAATGTATTCTCGTTATTGTGTACTATTACCTGAAACGAAGGATTATTTTCATATTATTAAAATTTCATTTTCGTTTTGATCTCAAATTCCAGAAAGTATTATGTTTCTTTGATATCATACATTATTGTTGTGTCATTAATATTTTACTATCGAAGTCTTGTTAAAGCTATCTTTTCAAGACAGAATCAGATCGAAATAAAATTCTAATTCATTCAAGTATTCCAGTGGTGGTTGATAACTATTTATTAATCATTTACAGGTTTATTTTTGTTTTCACTTATATTGATTAATGTGAAATTTTTGCTTTAATTAATACAAAAGTTTTGTGATGAATTACATTAGTCATTCCCCCTATTTTACTCAAATTGCTCTCGAATTAAAAAGAGATAATTATCCCTTTTTAATTTGAGATAGGATATAAATTAGTTTTGTATTTATAGCTTAATCACACAACAAGGCCTCTTTAAAGACACATACTCATTCAGGTATAGTCAACTTTTTGTATTGATCTAAATCTTTAATTTTACATCATTAATAGATCAATAAAAAGAGTTATAATTATATGTTTTGTATATATTAGTTTGATTCTTTTTTAAATATTGTTTAAATTAGTTTTTTGATAAATCTAATTATAGAATTTAACTTTTACAAGTTAGTGATAATTAGTAATTTATTTTCACTATCAATAGAATTAGAAAGTTTTAGATTTAAATAGATTTAATATTTCTTACGATCAATATAATTAAATCTAATAGTGATATTATTAGATTTAATTAATAATTAGTTTATGTTTTAGTTAAATATATACATTTCATATTAATATTAACATAAGTTTAATAAAATTACATAGATTTAATATAATTAATACAAGTTTTAGATTGCATTATATTTATGATAAATATTACATAAAATAACTTAGCATGTTATGGATAGATTAACTCTTAAAGTCTAGCCTAGGTTAACTTTGGGGTAGATCTTACTGGTAGTTTGGTTGTATCATTAAAAACATCTTAAGGGTCATTTTATTACCTAAGCGGTAAGAAGAATCGATCTAATATCCCTGTCTATTGGAAACTAGAGACACATATTAAACCAATAGCAAAAATGGAAAAGGTAACTCGACCTAATATTATCTAGTCGGAGCCACCATCCCAAACGGAAAAGGAGCTTTACTAAGGTCCGGACTGGGTGGTTTTCCCTAATGTTGAAGCTAGGATTTTAGGGACTTCAACAACACCCTAAAATAGAAAATGATTGTTTCATGTACTCTATCCACAACACAGCCAAAGATGAAGTCCAAAATCAGAAGGACGCAGGGAAATCCTTAGAAACAATGTACATGATAGACAACCTTGCTTACATATGTACCCATCTTGAATATGATTATCAAGAGGAATACTATAAGGTCAAGGTTGAGGCTGTTTATTCGAAGTAGAAAACACTATGTTCTTGGGAGCAACAAACTCACCTGTCACAATGCAAAGATGACAACCAAACTCTTCATGCTGAGCAAGATTGTATGAAATAAAATGCAGAAATTTTTCAAGTAAGTACAAAATGCATTCCTCTATATTTTTCCTCACTCTTAAGAGAGCATTACAAGCAGTTTGAAAATAGGAAGGATGAGGAATACTCTAATGAGTCAGCTGTGGAAAAGAGTGATAATCCTGAACTTTTTTTAGATCCAGAAGTTCTCTCCTTGAGTCATCTTGAAATCATAGAATCTGAAACAGATGATGAATCGATCCATATTGACTCTCTACCTTTGTGCTTTAATTCATTTCAGATTATAAAAGGGAATTGGGATCACCTTCTAACTAATAGTCCTAAGAGAAAACATGAGGTCTCAAAAGAACCAACACTTCCATCTAAAGCACCAGATGACCCAATAGCAGACGCGTTGGATGGTTTCTACTTTCAAATTCAATATTCATGTGTTCATAATGCTCTCAAAAGTTGCTATCATATGGATATGACCAGATAGTCTTCCCCATTGTCCGATTCAATAGAAGTAGTGGCACAACACTCATGAGGTAGCATGCAAACATATTCCAAGTTGATTGTAGACCAGGAGAGCACATCTGCAGTACTAGGATATGAATTTGAGTTGCTTGAGTCATAATACCCAGAAATAAATCAAGAGTATCTTGATCCAGTGGCTGTCTATATGAAGGAATTATTATGTACAAATTTTGCACATATTTCCGGCGTGATGGTTGTTTTTCAAGTGTACGAAGAACCATGTAAATCAAATCATGCCGAGAACTTCCATCAACACCATTGTCAAGTTTACCTCTGAACATGGTGAAGAGCAATGAAAGAACAAAGATATTAGAACAATTCCTTGACTGGTTGCACTGGCATTATTATATTTTTTAGAAGGGTAGCCATTTCAGTAAAGTAGGGTAGGTAGGGGTGAAAATAATCTCAGTGCTCTAAGCATCTTTCAAATTTTGTTTTTAGATTTCTTTTAATTTTCAAATCAGTATGTTTGAGACTTTAGTTTCATCTTAGTTTTGGTTTCACCATTCAAGTTTTCAAGGTGCAACAATATGTTCATCTTGATGGATTGCAGTGGATCATAAGTGCAATTGTAGTTTCAGTTCATATCTCAGTATGCTAATAAGCTAGCTGGCCAAGAATCTGGTCTATTTATATCATTCAAATTTAGGAGGAATAATCAGTTAGTTTCTAGTCACAAAGTTCCTAACAGATCAAGATACAAGGGTGAGATCAACTCAAAGGATCAGGCCACTAGCCTATGGTGTTCTTGACACCTCCTGAAGGAGCTACCATCCCTAGCTAGAGCCACTGTTAGAACCCTGTAATTTATATTATTTCAAGGTAATTGATTATTTTCTCTTTACAAATTTTTCATACTTTACATGGATGTCAATATTCAAAATCCTTTCCAAAGAAATAATCAAAGAAAGCACCAGAGAGGAAAGGAGTAGCATTAGACCATTAGTAAAGACAAAGGCAGTAGAAAAGTAGTTAAGGAAGAAAAAAAACATGGGGAGAGTCGTGCACGTTTGGGTCGATTTGTGCACTCTAAGCGGGTCAAGTCGTGAACACAGGAAAGTCGTGAATGAGTCTCCTACGAACAACAAAGAAATTTCATCGCCCTCCACCTTTCCTCCATCTCCACTCACCCCCTCCTCATCTGACAGTCCTTGTTTCATTTCTCACTCCCCGCAGCTTTTAAAATTTAACTAGGGGGGGGGGGTCCGAAATGAGTGGTATCCCTTACCACCATCCCTGCAACGTGTTACCCTTCCACAATTTCACATCCCTTCTTATTACCACTTATCACCTTAGGACCCCTCCGAAAACCAACCTTGTGTTTTAAGTTCATGATATAACCTTCCAAAGGCGATATGCAATGGAGTGAGACCCAAGCACCCGTAACACTTCCTTTTTCACTGCATTTCCCTTGAAATTCACCAAAACCTTATGTTTTCTACCTTTTCCGCTTTATATTGCTACTTTACCTTTTCTTTCACCATTGTACCATTGTTTTAAATCCATTTCCCATCTCCCCGATTGCGATTAAAGTGGCCCAGTCCCCTTGACACGTCATCCTTTCCCCCCGCCATCCATCGCACATCACACATATTACCACTTACCGTTAAAAATCCTGCAAGGTATTTCTTTTAACTTGCAATGCGGTCGAGCCCCACCTTCCTCCACGTCACTCCGCCCTCCCCGCACTTCACACTTCGCATCACTTATAGTTTACCTTTGCTGCTAAGAGTTAAGACTTGCAATCTGTGGGTGGAAGTCTGGCCCCACCTCTCCTCCAAGTCACCTCCTTTCTCCCCGCGCTTTGTACTCTGCAGGATTTAGTGTTTACCTGCCCTACTTATGGCTAAACTTTAAAATGTGTGATCTACGAGCTGCGATTTGGTCCCACTTTTCCCTCTGCGTCACCTCCCACTTTGCATTGTACCACCGATTACATTCTTCACAACTTAAATTGTAAATACTGCGTAGTGCGCGGATGTGATACGGATTTAGAAATACAATTTAAACATTTTCAGGTTCGGGAAAAGGAGTTTTTCACTTTTTTATTTGAAAAAGGGTTGAAACACGGAAATAAAGTCGAGGCGGGCAACAAAAGGAATTTTAACCAAACTTGCTATGTGATGACAACATAAAGGACTTATATTTGAAATAAGACTTGACAAGGCGTGCCAGCACGGGAGGTCGAGTCAGACAAAGGAATTTCAAGTAAATCTGTTGTGCAGAAGCGAAAAAGCAGTGGAACACACCATCCCCAATATCAATAAATGAGAAGTGGCCAACACTGCACCAAATTAATTACTAAACGCTATTTTTCTGCAAAATAGAGCCAGATGTCAGAGACTCCATTGGTTGTCTCTTCGACACCATCATGGCCACCTCCAAATCTTAATGTTTGATCTTTCAAGGAGCCATTGAATCATTTGTATCTATGAAGAGTTGCCCAAAATTAATTCCAAAGGTGATTTTCTTGTCAGATATGTCTGATCAGGCCTTGCATGGCCACACTTGTCCATTTTTCTGTTAAGTGTAATCAAAGAAAGGTTTCTGAGTAAGACGGGGCAACTGACTTAGTTTTAGTTAAATACTTCTTGAATTTTCATTATCAAGGGTTGGATATCTTAGCATCTGTATTGTAATAACTATTATTGCAGCACTATAATTTTGGAGTTGGACATCAATATACAAAGACTGGTTACACGATTCTTGAGCTGTGTTAAAATGGTGATGTGTTTCTTCTTTGTTTAAATGTTTCCATCGTTTTATTTTTTGTGCATCTACTCATATAATTGTAAATCAGAAATTTTAGATTAAGATTCAGTGTCAGAGTGTCTTAATTATGTCTGCAATTTACAATCTGAATTTTTTCTGTTGAAGTCTAATTAAAGAATTCTTAATTTCTCTTTAGTCACTACTGAACCTTATTTTTTCTTTCACCTCATAATTCATACAGCTCTCAAGATCCATTTCACATAGTTAGCTTGCCCTATCATTTTCTCTTGATTTTGATGTGCCTTTCCAGCCTTTGACTCCATCACCCAATGGAATAGCCTCTGCAGCCCTATCTGTCCAACCACCCAATCAATCAAAACAAACAACCCCCATCACTATAACTAGCCTAATATCAGTGCTTATAACCAGCAAGTCAAATTGATTTAAATCATAAAACAGAGAGAGCCCTCTCTAAGTCTCGGAAGGCTATGTATTGGACTCCAAAGTGGTTTGATGTTGTGCTTTATATTTTAGTCTTTCTAATCTTCTAATTTATAGTGGTAACATATCTTTTCATATATTTTGATTCTGAGCCATCTTCTTGGGAGAAGAAGATTATGGTTGAGTGAACGGGCTACCGCTAAGCGAAATTGGGGGATATAGTGGAAATTTTCTAAAATGTGGTTGTCGGCACATAAAGGACATGTGAATTGTGTTGCTCACAAACCAACATAATAAACATGCTCAATAGGATACCATCTGTGGATGAGGCTGCACATTCCTCGATGAAGTGACCACGTTCATCGCATAGCGTGCATCGTATGATAGGAGGGGGGGATATGAATGAGAGTCTTTCTGGAGAATTTCGTTCCTCCTGTAGGTACAAAATAGTGTGAGGTTCATCTTCAGAAGATTGGGTGGAGGTATCCTCTTGATAGGATCGTTAGATGGCGTGTAAGGTGTCCCTATATCATGGGATCTATGGGAAATGATGGGTATAGTGTCCATAATTGTTGCAGATATTGCATGCATGATTGGTACGCAATTCTTAGCCTTTGTTTTTGGTGGCAGGTTCCTTTTTATAGGAACTTGGAGCCGCGATGCCTATCACAGAGCTAAGGAGTGGTTTTAATTCGTCCAGATATGGGAAGATGTGGGTAGGGTGTCCTACTATGTCACATATGGTGTAGCGTGGTGATTTCCGTTGCGTGGTGGGAATCTCCACCTTCTTTCCTCTTTCCTTGGCCATAATCATCAGTTTTGCAGTAGGAGCTACCTGTGTAGGAATGTTTGCGGTAGTCTCCTGAATGGGTGGGGCCTCCTTGGGGCTGAGGGGCGCTAACATTGTAGAGCTGATGTGTATGGCTCCCATTGGAGTAGGTGGGACTAGGTACCAAACCGGTATTGCAAAGGATAAGTTTGGTAGGACCACCGTGGCCATGACCTATTGTGACACAAACCTAGCTGGGGAGAAGAGGAAAGGAGTTTGGGAGGCGGCGTAGGCTAGAGAGGCTTTCGTAGCTGAGGAATAGATGTCATTACTGCTCGTCTCCCTGTCCTAACTAGCTTCAGTGCTTGATGTGGACATCATGCACATTGAAGCCTCTATGATGCCAAATTGTGGTTCTAGGATAAAAGGGGGATCACCTAGGAATGACCCTAAGATTAATGATGGTTTGAACTGACAGGGACCATATTCTTGGTACTGTGTAAGCACGTCAGCCAATGTGTCTACATAGGGTAGAATGACATCAATATTTGTTAGGGGCGGCTTTTTGCTATGTGTCAACTCGTCAACAATAACGATGTAGTCCTCATGGGGGAACATCATAGTTCAGAAGACGGATGAGGCGATGGCTGACATGGCGTACATATAAATCCAACCAAGGAGTATATTATAGTCCAGTTGGGCAACCAAGACTTCAATGTATATAAAGACCATCTTTCTAACTAAGTAGACCGAGACATTTTGGTAGAGACCGATGGGTGCTGAAGGGCGACTATCATATGCTCTGAGCGTGATGTCTGATGGCTTTAGTTCGGGAGACCCTAACTTCTGCGAAACCTTCTTTGACATGATGCATGTGGATGCACCTTCATCAATGATACATCGGTGAATGGTGATTTTTTGGACCGACACCAGTATCTAAAAGGCAAACATTGAAGGAAGCCTAGGGGTGGCTTTATCTAAATAAAAAACCATCAGGTGCAAATCAACAGGGTTGATGATGCCTAGAGCAGAAAGTAAGGCTTTCCGCTGCTTTGGGAATTATTGTAACACCTCCAAAGCTGACATAGTGGCGGGAGATTGAGCTAGATCATCCATGATTTTATATTTATGGGTTGCTTTGGAATAGTTTCCTTCCCACCCAGTTGGTCCCTTAGCTTGGAAAGGGTTGAATAAGAATCTTTGATATAGTCAAAGGTGTTGTTGGTGCACTGGTACTAGCCCCTAACGCATTGGTGTCTGGTGGAGTGTCTAGTGGGGCATCGTAATTTTGATTCCTTCTCTGAAAAAATATTTCTTCTCCAGTCATGTAGAATTCATGGCTATTTTTTCCAGAATCTTCAGGAGTTTGTTGCTGCATGATAATTGTCCCTTGATGGGGGAAAGGCTCCTACATGACTGTTCTCTTCTGGGAGGATCCCCCTTATCCACGGTTACTCTGCAGCTCCTTCAGCTCAAGGAGGTTGGGAGAGTGGTCAGTGTAATGGTCGTACTCACCAGAGATCGAGCAAGAGTGGTTAGTCTGAATAATTTCCCTATTGTTCTTCCTTTGGGGGTTGCTTGTCTCCTAGTTTTGATTTCGATTGGAGTTGATTCCAGTCTGAGATTGCGGAGGGTGTTGTTGATTGTTGCCCCCCTGTCCAGGATTTCCTTTAGGCTTATTTTTTCCCTTTTTCTTAACCTTGTTAGGAGGATCATTTGGATTCTCCTACTTGTATGGTTGACGCGGTTGGTTTTGGGATTGTTTAACAAATTTTACTTGTGCATTATTCTGCATGGGTGGGTCTTGTGCTGGAGATTGGGCATATTGCGGTCCCTAGTTTATAAATGGATTCTGGGGAAGAGCTCTTCCGTCAGCATGTCTAGCTGCGTATTGGTTCTCCTGAGCTAGAGGATAGGTCCTCCATGTTGATGATGGTATAATGACGCCCTATTAGTCAAATTTTGCGGAGGCGTGTGATGACTTTGGTAGCTGGGTTGTCGTATGTTCTCGGTAGAATCATACGTGTAACCGGGGTTTTGAGCATTGCTGCTTAGGTGATTTTGGGTCAATGACCCAATTAAACCTTCTAAAGAGTTTAAATTTCCTGGAAATTCTTTGTAAATATACCCTGACTGCATATAGATCAGCTCAAGCTGATGGGACTTACTGATGGCATCCTCTTCGGATATGGGATTTTGTTGCACCACATCATTTGAAATTGTTGCGGTGAGATTTTTTAGGAACATGTCTAACAGAACTCAATCGTCAAGTTTGGATTTGCACAAACAACGACGTCACTGCCATTCGTGGAGATGGTCCGAGATATGGACGGCGGGGGTTTGCCTAAAGTGGGTAAGTAACTCCATTCCACAATTGTGGTGGATGGGTAACTGAATATAGGTCAGGAACGCAGTAGCAAGGACACTAAAGGTTCCATGTGTACCAGAATGATGCTCCACATACCATTTCATTGCTACTCCGGTTAGAGTGCATTGAAACAACCTTAGCCGAATAATATCATCAACAATATTGTTTGATGAACACCACAAGTGGAAAGTCATAACATGATTTCCTAGGTCTTTCGCTTTCTTCCCTTCAAATTTTGGAATGTCTGAAGGGAGCTTCATGGGCATGGGAGGCAATATGGGGTTGTTTGCAATGGGTTTGTTTGTCAACTTGGTTAAATCTGGTAGATTTAATGAAGCTAGAAAAGGTGACTGCGAGGTTGTAGCCATTGCGACGTGTGAAAACACAATGTTCTGGTTAGGAATAGGGTTTTTTTTTTACATACCCTTTTGTGCATTCACCTGGCTTCCCGTATTGGTAGCACTCCTTTTCCCACTAGGGATTGTGGGAGGAGTGGTGTGTGGTGACAATATTGGGGTGTTCACAGTGTGGCATTGGGAGACCAACTAGGGTTACCAGCTAAAGATTACTCAATAAAGGATGAAATATTACTCGTGGTCGTGTTCTATCTTTGACGCCTAAATAGGGAAAGACCTAGAACCCCTCCTGGTAATGGGGGGAGTTCTAGAAGATGTCTAAATTGATGAGGTACCATTGGGTCCATTCTAGCGTCGACTAGGTGGGGTTTTGGAAATATTTGAGAGGATAGAGACTATAATCAAAGAAAAAATCCGATCGCATACATAAAAAAAAGTGAAAATAAAATATTTTTTCCCTTTAAATTAATCCTATGTGATCAGTCAATCAAAAAATATGGGTTTTTATTGTTTGCTTATGATACTAAAATCCTAGAATACCTAATCGTCCTCACACACTCAAATGCAATTGGGCCTTGAGAAGATATCTTGCGAATGCTGACACAACGTCCCTAAAGAATTTGCGACGCCTCCAGTCAACCAAAGAAAATCCACCAAGGTAAGGTTAGACTATCTAATGTTTCCTACACCATTAACTATAGGGAAAGGATGCCCTAATTTTGGCTACTAAGCATCGCCATCCCACGTGAGCGTTCGAGTCTTGGGCTTCTTGGTAGTTTAGCTACCAGTACCGAGTATCACCTAGGTTAGGTAGCCCCAATTGATACTACGTGCACTGGGCCTAAGCCTAACCCCCTCTTAATCAGGTCTCTGTTGTGCTCGAGTTTTATTTTACATGGGATGATAGGAGGATTTGAAATTTCCCTAAAAGATTAACTTCTATGTTTCAAGATGAATACTAACCAAGGCGGCTTATTGGATGCCTACCCCCTTGGTCCTAACTTAGACTATAAGTTCTTTTGCGGCCCCTATGGGGATAATTTAGTGAGTTTTGTTAAGTTATTTTTAGGTGTCTTTAATTTACTTAGGGTGCGGGTGTGTGTGAACAAAAAGTGAACAATCACCTAGTTTGAACGTGTGGATATGTGATGATCCTTTTCAAAATCCCCTATTTAAACTATGTTTCATTTTTCCTTGCTCAAAAGAAAAACATGTGTGAATATCGGTTGCTTTCAATTTTTATTAGCTAATCTATATGATCAAATATAGGGATATGGTGAGTTTTCAATAGGGAGTGTTCACATGCTTTCCTAGGATCACCCAAGGGTGCAAAGGCAGCAGAGATTACTTGTTCTTCTACTGACAATTCGATCCTGGTCTCGAAATCCTAGTGCAAAAATTGAAATAAACTAATGACCTTTTACACTGGAAAAATTAAAGAGAACTAGCTAAGAATGCATAGACTTAGGCCACTTACTTTTGGCTAATTAACTAGGTGTTTTGGTACCTAAATTCACAAAACATAAATTATCTCGGAATGCAAGTTAATTTTCCTCCTACTTAAATTATGTGTTAACTTTGCGAAAATCAACTTCAAATAAAACTAACACCTAAACTACTAAGAGCAGCTAAAAGTGAGCTTTAACAAGTTGTTGGGAACCTCAACCATTGCTGGAATATGTATTATGGGCTACCAGTCACATTTTACAAGCAAGAAAATATACAATGGTGGAAAAAATCCAACTTCTAGTTTTCGTGTGGAAAAAGCTGAAACAGGCGCGAAGGCCGCATGCAGGTCACCTCTAAACGCACATGCTGGGGCACATATTTTTGTAATAAATCCATGCAATTTTCCTTCAAAGTAAATTTTTGGGAGCTCTTTAGCTTCAGCATGTCACTTGGGATGAACTGGGAAGTGAAGGAGAGAAGGGGGTTGTTCCAACCCAACTCCATAACAAATACAGAGGTCTCTGCAAAAAGGAAAAACCACATAAACTTGGAAATACAAGTTAGTGGAGTCTCCAATGATTTGTCTAATGGCCAATCACACTTTAAGAGGGGTGGTTTTTCCCTCTTAAATTATTGGTCACAGGTAGAAAATAGATGGAGTCAAGAAAGTTAGTGGAACATGCTAAAACATAAGAATACTAGATAGAGAAATAGCATGCATATTCAAACATAAAAATTAAACTAAAACAAATAAAACAAAAGCTCTAAATAAAGTCACACAACTTCAATAATCCAAACGGCGGCACTTGGATTAACCCACTTTCCAAGGGGCCCTTGGAACTATGGAGCTCCAAGTCTTGATGAAAGGATGTATTTACTTTTGAGTTGCTTTGGCGCAAAGTATCCCTCTCTCTACTATGGTGGAATGGAGTTGTATGGCCAACAACTAAGTCCCTGCTATCTCTGCTCTAGATCACACACTGCTCGTATTGCTTGGGGCAATTCTAGCCAGCATAACAATGTGTTCTCATATTGTTCATCTCTTGGTGGCCTTTTATAGGAGAATTCAAATCATCCTTCTCTCTCGTGGTACACTGTGGATGGTGACCCAAGAGAGGAGGGTGATTCCATTGTGTGCTCCGTTGAGGTGCTAAGTAGGCTTGGGCTGCTATCCTTAGGCGGCCTCAAGTGTTGGATCAATGTCCTGGAGTGTGCCTTGTGGTCCTGGAAAGTGACTTCTGCCACTCTCAGGATCGCGTGGCTTTTTGAGGAAAAGTCACGCAAAGGTGTGCTTATTGAAGAATTATGCGCACAAAGGCGCATTTAACTAGTTCCTTCTATGCGCAATTTTATTTTTCCTTTTAGATGTTAGAGATTTTTAAATACTTCGGATTCTCTAATGTGTCTCAGCCCTATAAATCCTTCTTCCTGAAATTAAATAATGTCATATTTTCTTGTCCGATTTTCCAGTTATAGCAGTCGTTTCTACAATATTCACTTGAATCCACATAAATGTGTTTTTTGTGTGGAGTCTGGACGTCTCTTAGGCTTCATTGTTTCTACGCAAGGACTTTGTGCTAATGTATAAATTAATATGTAGATTCGAAATTTCTCATGAAATTTACTAAATAACAAGAGTGGAAGCTACTCTACCGATATGCAGAAATTAATTCATGATCGAGAGCACATAACATAAACATTAAAGAAATCTCAAATCCGAGTGAAATGACAACAAGCTCATCCTGTGGTGTGACATGCCTCTCCACATGAAGAACTGACCGTGATACAGCAAGAACATTGCACTTGGTGGTAGCCAAAGGATATCAATGCAGTTAATGAGGTAATTGAATGCCATCTGGGGCCTCAGAAGAAGAGGAAATGACTTAAATAACCACTGAAATGCTCACCTCTGCACTATTCCATTTCTCTCTCAGCGAAGAGATGCCGATTTCTCCCTCCATCGCCTAGTGCATTCCATTCAGCTTTTTTCTCTCACTACCATGTCACCCAGGGAGAGACAAAAGCCTCACAGAGGAAGCACTAGAGGATCTCTGCCTGCCAGGCTCACCAGAGAGTCTACAAACCATTTCTTTCAGTCCATGACTGAGCAAGATACCTCTCTTGAATCGCCTTTCGCGGACCTGGCCCTATACAACACCTCTACTCTCTCTGCAACCATGGCCATTGATGTAAATTCCTCCATCCTGCAGACTACAAAAGTTCCCCTCGCTTAGTATTCTCTCAAAACATCCCTCACTCCCATATCTAATCACTCGGCATCCTCACCTGTAGGCCACCTTCTCCCGAACGTCGAGCCTACAATGTCGATGTTTCCCAAATTGAAGAGGAGGAATTGTAAATTTACCATCCCCTTAGAAATCTCTCCTCCATCCAAAAAAATCATGCATCTGGCCATCAAACCTCCCTCATCATCTCGGGCCAATCAAGGGAAAAAATGTGATGCACGTGGAGAGTGAGTGGAGCCACAGCCATAGGTCTTCACAAAGGAACAATAGGAAATTGGTCGCGTATATGGGTTTCCAATTACAGAGGAACAACCAACAACTGATGAAGAATAGTATGATGACATTGACAACGAATAAAGGTTCTTGAACCTCCATCTGTCTATGGACAGACTTGATTTCTATCATTTTTATAGTTATTTCTAGTATTTTTGATAATGTATTAGCGAATGTAGGCAAAACAAGTCTTCAAAGACAAGTAAAGGGTTGGTTTCCCAACGATGGGCAACTGTTATTTTTGAATTTTTGGACTCAGTTAAGAGCAGGTATTGGATAAGTTCCTCTGCTCAAAACAATGGATTGTAAAATATGTTTTTACTTAATAGAATTAGACTAGCTTACAAAAAAAAAAAACATAAACATGAAAGAAGTAACATCACACATGCACAAGGACTCACCTATGGGAAATAAATTGTTGAGAATTAGGTAGGGCTAGTTTTAATTCAAATTCTCTTCTTGATAATTACTTTTTAGCTTACTTCTCTTACTTATGTATTCTCTTCATAGCTTATTATGTCCTTCATCAAGTCAATTACCAAAACACACGAGACACAAGTGTAGGCTCTTCATGCCAGGGCCAAAAACTCTCCCTCTTAGAGAGGAAAACCCACAAGAAACTATTCTTATAGACTTTCAGTTGACAAGTACCATGACTCAAACCCTTGACCTATGTATGCATCCAAGACCTTGTCACTGCTTCTTCAATGAATCCTTGAGCTAATCCTTCTTTCATGCACCTTCCTTCACTGATATGCACCTTTCAGCACCAGCCTTAGAGAGCACTGTCTTTATTCTTTGGTTTCTCCTTTACATAGGATAATTCTTGTCTTCTTATTATCTAGCTTTATACACAAGACAGTGGTACATGCTTATGTACCTTGGATCCTTCCTTCTACACACTGTGTTTAGTTGCAACCATGATACTTACATTAATTTCATACCTTCCTTTGCACTTATATCATATTCCTTGATCTGAATCTCCTATTTTCTGAACTGTCTATTATCTATGCTTCAAACCATAGTGGTAACCTTCCTTTCTCACTTTTCTTCAGTCCCGAAGCTCGCACTAACCACAGTTTTTTTTTCCACACTAAAAACAGTCCTTTATTTGGACTAACCACAATCCCTTATTCACAGTCTTGATATCACACTAATTGCATATGTATATGACCGCAGTAAGCTCAGACTTGTCCAAAGTTATTCTTGAAAATGAACCACAAAGATACCTTATATATAGTTACATCTGTCCTACATTTTAGGTCGACCCTTCAATCTATTTGTAGGTCAATTTTTCAAGGGTATTTATGTTGACTTGTCCACTAGGCATAGTTTTTCTAGAGGAGATATTCAATGTTGATCTTGAGCATCATATTGAGATATATCTTCAACCTTTATTAAAAAGGTATTGAGGCATATTTCATTGTCTTGAATCTTCATATACATGACTCATTAATTATTACATTTATGACAAGATGAAAAATCCCTAAAATACATCAAGAAGAAGTCTTTTGACCTATAATAAACCTTTCTCATGAAACCTAGGAAGGAAGCATACCAAATATATCTTTTATTATATTTGTCTTCTTCATTACATAAATACATAACTACATAGTCAATATGAATACCGAACCTAGTTACACTTTCCAACACTCCTTCTTAACTAGGGAGGTATTCATAATGGTACATGGTCACTTTTAATATGAAGAATCTAATAAGAAGAATTGGATTGGTAATGACATCTATATAGCATCATTTCAACTAGCATTTTACTAGTGCAATGCCTTGAATAACAACCCCATCTCTCAATGAAACCATGGGCTACAATGTTGGCGAGACACATGACTTATAGACACCATATTCATTGTCTCTCCAAGGTACATACTCCACCTAGGTGTTCCTAGAGTATGATCTTCTTGGACTATTCCTCTAGTAGGTAGTCATACCTCAAATAATATTGGTCCCCGACTACTCTTATCTTTAATTCCCTATCTCATTCTTAAAGAGTATCAAATTCCAGATGATTACCCAATCCTCCATTTTCTCTTTCTAGGTGAAGACCAAAATGATGTGTCTATCCATTCTATCCTCATGGCCTTCACTAAGACTTACAATTATTAGTCCTGGTCTAGTGCATGGCACATGAATTGTAGAATCGTATATGTTACTCCCTCTTAACTCCAGAAGGACATACTTCAAGTTACTTCCATGTAAGAAACTTACCACCAGGCTCCCTTTCAACTAGAGACATGCATCAACAATGGTGAGACACCCTGCTACTCATGAATATTCCTCCCCCCATGTCATGGATTTCAATATTGAGGAATCTACAAATTTTTTCTTCATATGGCACAGATCATCCATCACTTTCATCCACGAGTCATTTCAACCATCAGAAAGTGATTCATCAGTGTTTCTCATCTGGTCCACCTTTATGCCATGCTGCTTTCCTTCAAGCCATCTCCCAAGGATCTCACATCCTTCCACATGATAAGAGGCCTTGGATCAACTCGTCCATATAATATATACATAGTAACTTTTAAATCAAAACTTACCTTAGTGATGATATTTCACCATGACATCTTTCTGTAGGCATCAACATCCTTTATTCAGACTGACATGTCTCCTAAGGATATGTCTTGTCAAGGGTCTTCTTCTTTTTTACCATACTTCTATCAGAGTCCACATATGTTCCCATCAGATCTCTTAGTCACATATTATTGGATTTCAGATGATAACCATTTGCTTACATGGTTGCACTTCATGATCTATTACATTCTTTCTCTGCACAACTTCATCCCCAATAATTTCCAGTATCTAGTTCCTTGTTTTTATAAAACCACCTCATATTACATATGAGGACATATTTAATTTCATCTGTCAGTGGAAACCTATGCACCAAAAGTGATCCTCCTTCCATAGATCATACTTCTAAAGATATAATTCCACTACCTACAACCATATGACATGAATTCATAGCATCTAGTGTCAGCACATAGATACATGTACCTCATCCTTTTCCTTTTGAGTCATCTTGTAGCAATTTTACTAGAGTGAACAAGTTCATTCCCTTCACCCGCTTCATCAATATGTCATTATATCCTAATACCTAAATTCTAATAGGTAGAATTCCTCATGAAACCTCTTCATTTATTTCTAATTAGTGAATCAAAATAGAAATCCATTAGAAAATTTCAACACCTATTTTATAGATGACCCTTGATCCGGATGACTATCTTCCATCAATGTTGTTATCAATGAGGTTTCCAAGAGCTACTTTTTCAAGTTCTCCTTCTATGCTTCTATCATGATGATATTAATATACAATGCTTCATGTCATACTATTTTACAACCAATAGAAATCACTTAAAGAGGAAGATGATCTCAACCATAATAGAGATATTTCGCTTCTTCTTTCTGAGATTTATTTTCATTGGGTTCTTCCCTTTGATCTGAGATATGGGCTTCTTCATTTTTCCTCTTGTTATTTATAGATTTAGGAAAATCCCTTTTATAATTCCCAAAATCATTACATCAAAATCATCATTCTTTGTCCATATTTATTCTTTTATTCTGAGGACCAAAATTACCAAATTTTCCTTTCTTCCTGGAAATGGCTGCAAAGGCTTCATTCCTTTCATTTGATCTTGTATTATATTTGACTTTCAATCTTGTTTCTTATATCTTACATAGATCATGGAATGGAATTGCTTATTATTTTTCATTAATGCTTAAAGTTAAACTTCCCCATTCTTTGGGTAGAGCATTTTGTACCATAGTGAAAATTTCTCCAAAAAACATTACTTCTCCCAATTTCTGCAGTTGATCTCATATTGAGAAAATACCCATAAGATATGGAATTATTCCTTCATTTCTTGACATCCTCAATTTCTATAATTTTTATCTCACGGATATTATTTCCCTTGTAGAGCCTTTCGAGAATATCTCCACTAATTATGGATTTGATACATAGGGAATGCAAGAGTCCTTTATGGATTCTATAAGAATCCTTCGGGCTCTTATGTATCCCTTCATGTATTTTATATATCCTATAATGTCTTATTTTTAAGGTTGAATTGTAGATCCTTTGATGTAGCCCATAACTTCATTTTCAATTAGATTCAAATCTATCCTCTTCTTCCATGCACTAAATTTTGATGACCCAACTAATTTGTTGCTCTCTTTACAATAAGTCATTTTGACAGATTTAGATAAGGTCATAGATACTTACTTGAGTAGGGTGACTTTATCCTTCCAAAAATTTCCTTGATGATGATGAAGATGAAGTTATGAACTTCCTATTAGATTTAACTCTCTAATGTAGGTGACCTTGGATCTTTGATGATAAAGGATATCTTCAAAAATTTGATGTCAGTTCCAACAATGTCTTCAATATAAATATTTGATGGAAAATATTATCTCCTGGATAAGTGAATATTTTCAATGAGATTGAAGGTCTTCTTGAAATCACTTGAGAATCTTCCTTGCAAAATGATTTGACTTTTCAATGTAAAATTTGTATCTTTATTCCTTGAGTGTATCCTTGTCAAGCAGCCCTTGGTTTTAGCACCTTAATTATAATACCATGCTGAGAATTAGGTAGGGCTAGGTTGAATTAAAATTATCTTCTTGATAATTACTTGTGATATTACTTCTTTTACTTATGTATTATATTATTAGCTTATTATGTCTTTCATCAAGTCAATTACCAAAACACACGAGACACAAATATAGGCTCTTCAATCTAGGGCCAAAACCTCACCCTCTTGGAGAGGAAAACCCAAAAGAAATTCTTCTTATATATTTTCACTTGAAAAGTACCATGACTCAGACCCTTGACATATGTATGCCTCCAAGACCTTGTCACTACTTCTTTGTAGGAATTTATAGGGTAAGTTCCGTAGATCAAGAACCAAAGGTAACCACTCACAAACAGATCACAAATCAGTACACGAGTATAATTACGTGGTTAAAACCCTCAAAGAGGGAAACAGTCCACGCCCTAGGCCAACGCGGCCACTTAAGGGAATTTATTAATATAAAAAGAAAAGTTACATTTGTTTCTCTCATAAACAGTTACTGGAAAAATGACCCTCCATGCTCTTTAAATAGAGATCATGGACCAGTCGGGTGTCAAGCCATGGATCAAGTGCCGTTAATACTGAGGTGAGAGATAATCGTTGGATCACTACAAATCATGACCATCGGATTATAAGTTACAAATGTACATGGTAAAGTAACACACTTTACCTAACTCTACACTAGAATAAGTTATTCTTCACTATTTCCTATGTGTCGGAATATCTTAACATCCCCCCTTAAGAACAACTTGGATAGGATTGAAGGATTTACAAAGGTGAAACAAAAGGAGCCTATTTCTTATGCGTCAAAATATCCTGACATCCACCCTTAAGAAAAAATTGGGATAGGATTGAAGGATTTACAAAAGTGACATAATAGGAGAAGGAAGGAGGCATTAGAGCCTATCCCATCTTAATGACAACTTTCTTGAACTCCAAGCATGGATCAAAGTTTTGTGAACTTCACTTCTGTGAGAGCCTTTGTAAAGATATCAGCTACCTAATCATTGGTTGGACAATACTGCACTTCAAGAACACAATCATGAATGAGCTTTCTGATAAAGTGTATGTGGAGTTCAATGTGTTTCATATGCTGATGCTGAACTGGATCTTTACATAGCTGAATGGCACTCTGATTTTCACACCAAAGTGTAGTTGGATGTTGTTGATGAAGAGAAAATTCAGACAGGATCTGACGAAGCCACATGGCTTCCTTGTTGGCTTCAACTGCACCACGATACTCTACTTCTGCTGAAGAAAGGGAGATGGCACTTTGTTTCTTACAAGACCAAGTAATAGGTCCTGAACCAAGAGTGAATACATATCCTACAGTGGACTTCCGATCATCAGGGTCACCAGCCCAATCAACAAGGGATATGCTCCTGCATTCTAATGAATCTCGAACTGAACTGTACCTAAAATATATCGAAGTATTCTTTTAGCTTCTTTCTAGTGACTTTCATGAGGTTGGCCCATAAACCGAGTGACAAGACCAACGGCAAAGGAAAGGTCAGGACGGGTATGGGTTAGATACAAAAATTTACGAACAATTTGATGGTATAAGGTAGCATCAACTTCAGGGGTATTACAGTTGACTGAAAGCTTGACTCCAGACTGAAAGGGAGAAGGGGCAGGCTTACAATCTTCCATGTGAAAGTGGTGTAGAAGATCACAAGCATACTTGGACTGAGAAAGGGTAATGCCTTCCTTGTATTGCAAGACCTGAAGACCAAGGAAATAATGCAAGTGTCCTAAGTCTTTCATTTCAAACTTATTTTTGAGGCTAGACTTTAGATGGTTTATATGGTTTGGATCACTACCAGTAAGGATAATATCATCAACATAAAGAACAAGGATGGTGAAGGAATTACCCATTTTCTTGGTGTAGACAGTGTTGTCAGAATGACACCTAGAAAATTCATTATCTAAGAGAAATTTATCCATTTTGGCATACCAAGCCCGAGGAGCTTGTTTGAGATCATAGAGAGACTTCCTAAGGTGACAAACAAGACTAGAGTCTTTTTGGATAAAGCCAGGGGGCTGTTCCATCTAGATTTCTTCATGCAAATCTCCATGTAAGAAGGGGGATTTAACATCCATTTGATGGACTTCCCATTTAAAGGAGGCAGCAAGGAAAGAACAAGGTAGATAGAATTCATTTTGGCAATAGGGGAGAAGCTTTCAGTATAGTCAATGCCTTCAACTTGTGAAAAAAATTTCGCGACAAGACGAGCATTATGTCTATCCACTTTTCCATCTGGTCCAAACTTTGTTTTGTAAACCCATCTGCATTTGACAAGTTTTCTTCCTTTTGGAAGAGGAACAGGATCCCAAGTATTATTTGCCAATAAGGAACAATACTCTTCATTCATAGCTTCATCCCAATCTGGATGATTGGAGGCTTCTTCAAAGGTTTCTGGATCAATTTTTTCTGGAACTTGAGCCAGTAAATAAGAAGCTCTTTCGAACTGAGAACGTGTACATCATCGATTGGTAGGGTCTCCTGCAAGATAACTTGCTACATCCCGAGTAGAGTGGACCCATATTGGAAGCGGTGGAGTATAAGGAAAAATTTCACGAGATGGAGGAGGATTTTCATCCTTGCTATCATCATCTGAACTAGAAGGAATGCTATTAAAAATAGAAGAGAGAGAGAGAGAGATGGCACATATGCCGAATCAGGCTCGCAAGCCAAAGGTGGCACACCCACCGAACTAGGCTCGCAGGACGATATATTTTCATCAAAATTTACATCTCTTTTAATGATTATATTTTTGGATTTTGGTTAAAAAAGTCTATATCCTTTGACATCTTAAGAATATCCAACAAAAATACATTTTTCACTCTTAGGTTCTAAGGCTTTATGTTTCGCATCTAGAATATGGGCCCAAGCATCACTGCCAAAAACACGAAAGTCACTTACATCTGGTTTGATTGAGCTCCAAGCTTCTTCTGGAGTTATATTCTTTAAAACCTTAGTAGGAGTGCAATTTACTATGTAATTTGCACAGTTAATGGCTTCTGCCCAAAAATTGAGACCAAGTCCTTTATATTGAACCATACAATTAGCCATTTATTTTAAGGTGTGATTCTTGCTTTCAGCTACACCATTTTGTTGTGGAGTATATGGAACAATATGTTGCAATTGAATGCCATGCTCAGTGTAGAAGTTGATAAAAATTTTATTAACATATTCTCCGCCATTGTCTGATCTTAACTTAAGAATTGGATGTCCAGATTGTTTCTAAACAAATGCCTTAAAGACCAAGAACATGTTAAAAACTTCACTCTTGAGTTTTAAGAAATATACCCAAGTGCATCTGGAAAAATCATAAATGAAAGTTAAGAAGTACTTGCAACCAGAGAAAGAAACAATAGGAAGTGGACCACATAAATCAGTGTGCACAAGTTGCAAAGGGGCTGAAGCGTGCCAAGAGACACATTTGTCAAAACTATCTCGATGATGTTTTCTGAGTACACATCCGGAGCAAACACCATCTTGGCAAGATACCATAGGAAGACCTGTCACCATATTTTCCTTACATACAGTTTGAAGGGAGCGATAGTTTAAGTGACCAAATCACTCATGCCAAAGTTTGCTCACTTCATCATTATGAGCAACAAAAACTGAGGGAAGACATGATGACCCAAAGTTTTCAAACTTATACAACCTTGTGGAATCCTCGGCAATGCCAGTAGCTAAAATATGTTTAGTATCTTTGAGGTCCTTGATTACAACATCATGAGGTGAGAGTTCTACTATTTTCCTTTCACCTAAATGAGTTATCTGATAAACAGAGAGAAGGTTGCATGACAAGGTAGGAAGACATAGTACATCATTAATCTGACCATTATCTAGATGAATGGTTCCAGATCCTACAACACTAAGAGATCTATCATCACCAACATAAATATGTTTGGTGTTACAATCATTTAAAGAAGAAAACGTGGCTTTATTTTTGGCCATGTGGTAAGAAGCTCCATAATCAATGATCCACTCATGAGAAGGAGAAGAGGAAGATACATTTAACGCATAACCAAATCTTGATGCTTGACAACCACAAGCAGGAAGTGCCATGCCTGAAGGTGAAGGTGAAGTGTGCTCCAAATTGATGTTGTGCTTATTCATTGCTTCTTCTAAGGCTTCCATCTTCTTAAAACATTTGGACTCTATATGGCCATCACAATTGCAAAATTTGTAATGTCTATCTATCTTCTTCCCTTTGTTTTTATTTTCTTTATCATTTTGGTGATTTGATTTTTCAGTTTGCGGCTGAAATTGCTTGGGACCCTTGTTTAGTTTAGGACCATACTTTTTAGGATACTTATTCTTGGAATTATTTTGATATGGTTTCTGTTGGCCTGCTAAGGCTTTCTTAGAAGCGTTTCTAGGAGTGATAAGACCAAGGTGTAAGAGTTTTTCTTGTTCTCTTATCAAATAATCACGAAAGGAATCAAAAGAGGGATTCTTGTAGGTGGTTCCAGAAGAGATGATGGCTTCTCTAGTGGAATGGAAGGCAGAAACAAATGCAGAGTATGTAAGGCCAAGCTTAGCAAGAATGCAATAGATGACGCTTACATCTTCCTTTTTGACCTTACAACCTTCTAAAAGAAGTCTAAGGGTCTTGAATTTGGAAAAAAAATCTTCAATAGAGGAGAAATTATTAGGGTCCAAAGTAAGAAACTCATTTTGAAGTTGGTGGGCCCTGATTTGATTTTGAATGCAAAAAACATTATTTAGCTTTTCTAGGGCTTTATCAGGGGTGTCAATGTCAAGGATGTGAAATCAAAGATCTTGAGCAATGGACATTCCTATCAACCCTCGTGCTTGATCTTGTTTATTTTCCCATTTAGGAACTTTATCATCATCGGAAGGTTTAGTTTCTTGACCTGTGGCTATTCTATAAAGCCCTTTACTTCTAAGTATATCTACCATGTGAAGTAGCCATTGGAAATAATTGTGTTGTTAAGAATTAACCGACATGCACTTTATTTAATATATATATATATATATATATATATATATATATATATATATATATATATATATATATATATATATATATATATATATATATATATATATATATATATATATATATATATATATATATATGAAGCTTTGAAAAGCTGGAAATAACTACTCCATTGGAAATATCTCGAAAAAATAGGCCGTTTAAAAAAAAATAGCTCGAAAAATGGCTTCCGGATGAAGAAGATATGCCTTTTGAAAAATCTGAGTTGTAGATGCCGAATAGTTGCGGGAACGGGATGAAGTGCGCCTTTAAAAAAAAATCCGCCGCTTTGAGAAATTTTTTTTACAAAAGAAGCTTCAGAAGGAGACTTGAACCCAAGACCTCTATTCTCATAAACTAACCCCTCACCAAGTGAGATAGTAAAATGATCACGTTATTGTATGAAAGGAGGAAGGGAGTTTTTTATTTTTTTTGTTTATTTATTTATTTATTTTATTTATTTTTTTACTCTTTGGTGTGCGTGCCTTTTCCTGCACAAAAAAATGAGCAAAGAAAATGAAATGCAAATCCTTACAACAGAATGTTAGATTTTCGGTTAGCCTTACCGGCAACTATCACTTTTTTCACTATTTTTGATCTCTCGAGATCGCACAAAGATGCGGGGAAAGAGCATACGTAGCAAAAAAAATCCCTTTTCCTATTTCTAGTTTGCCAAGATTGCACGAAGCACATAGAAAAGAGCATACATAGAGAAGAGGGTATAGATTTGGAAAATAAATAAAACCTTAATACCGAAAATAAATAGAAATAAACCGAAATAAGCAGAACTATTAACAAATATAACTGCAAAATAGATGCTTTATACCTCCAGATCTAAACTGACATAACTTGGGCAGCCTAAAAACTTTTCACATGAAATGAAAGGTGCTCCTCACTGTAATAGACACTCCATACATAACTGAGCAATTCTCCAAGCCCAAAAATGTTCATAAATAGTAGATCTACAAAACGGCATTCGCATGCAGTCAAAAGGGCTTTGGATTTTGATCAAAAACGGACGCGACCCTCAAAATAGCTTTGATACCATGTAGGAATTTATAGGGTATGTTCCATAGATCAGGAACCAAAGGTCACCGCTCACAAACAGATCACAAATTAGTACACCAGTATAATCACGTGGTTAAAACCCTCAAAGAGGGAAACAGTCCACGCCCTGAGCCAACGCGGCCACTTTAGGGAATTTATTAATATAAAAAGAAAAGTTACATATGTTTCTCTCATAAACGGTTACCAGAAAAATGACCCTCCATGCTCTTTAAATAGAGATCATGGACCAATCGGGTGTTAAGCCATGAATCAAGTGCCATTAATACCGAGGTGAGAGATAACCGTCGGATCACTACAAATCTTGACCGTTGGATTATAAGTTACAAATGTACATGGTAAAGAAACACACTTTACCTAACTCTACACTAGAATAAGTTATTCTTAACTATTTCCTATGTGTCGGAATATCATAACATTATTCAATGACTTCTTGAACTAATCCTTCGTTCCTGCACCTTTCAGCACTAGCTTTAGAGAGCTCAGCCTCTTGTACTTGGTTTCTCCTTTAATTAGGATTTTTATTCCCTTCTTCTTATCTAGCTTTGTATCCAATCTAGTGTTACATACTTTTTTACCTTGGATCCTTCCTTATACGCATTGCTTCTAGTTGTAGCCCTCGTGTTTACATTAATTTCAGACCTTCCTTTGAAATTATATCATTGTCCTTGATCTGAATCTTCTCTTTGTCGAACTGTCTATTATATTTGCTTCAAACTACAGTTATAACCTTACTTCCTTGCAATTTTCTTCATTCTTGAAGCTTGCACTAAAAGAATTCTCGTTTCCCACACTAAACATAGTCCCTTCTTTGGACTAACCACAGTCCCTTCTTCGCACTAACCATAGTCCTGATTTCGCACTAATTGCAGATGTATATGACCGTAGTAAGCTCACACTTGTGCAAAGTTATCCTTTCAAATGAACCATAGAGCTACCTTAGATATTGTTACATCCTTCTTTTGTTTTAGGCCGACCATTCAATCTATTTGTAGGCTGACTTGTTCAGGGGTATTTAAGTCGACTTTTCCACTAGTCATAAGTTGTCTAGAGGAGATATTCAACACTGATCTTGAGAATCATATTGACCTATATATTCAAGCTTTATTGACAAGGTCTTGATGCATTATTCATTGTATTGCCTCTTCATATACATGACTCTTTAATTAGTACATTTATGACAAGATGACAAATCCATAAAAGACATCAAGAAGAAGTATTTTGACCTATAATAAACCTTGCTCATGAAACCCATGAAGGAAGCATAAAAAAACATATGTTTTATTATATTTGTCTTCTTCATTACATAAAACATATTTACATATTTGATATGAAGACCGAACCTAGTTACACTTTCCATCAAAAACTGCTCAAAACCCCTTACTATCTGTATTGCATTATTTAAAGAATAGATATTAAATACAATGCTTGCTCAAGTCTGAGCACAACCTGCAAGTGTACAATTTATCCATCTTCCTGACTAACTAACTATGGAAAATACTTAGCGAATTTTCAATATCTCCAAGCTCCTATTCCCTTACATTTTCCTTAAGGAATTAGCCCATATTTTTTACGAAAATTCCTCAATTGGATTGCACAATTCTTGTAGGCCCCTTCTCTGACTGCGTGCACCGGCTATACAAATCGGACCTGTCTACAAATGATAGTACCCTACCTTCAAATTTCTAGCTAAATTGCGTAACTTGAATTCTCAACATGAAAAATTTATTTTGGGATGACTGGTTAGTTATATAGATGACCATTGGGTGTGATTGAATTTACATTGCACAACTTGACCTTCCACTAGTTTCTCCAACAATTGGAAGTAGTTTAACTGACAATAACTCAAATTAACTAAAATATATTTCTAAAAATTAGAAATCAATCATAATGAACTGAACTCAAGCTTCCCCAAGTCAAATCAAATGTGTTAATTGAGTGACTTGTTACATGTCACCTTAGTTAAATACCTCCAAGATTATGGTGATGTGGAAATTCAATTTTTCTCTAGTTTGACCAAGGCTAGGTCAAACTAAGATTTTCTTATTTCGTTTTCAACACTCCCTCTCAGTAAGAAGGGATTATTTTTCATCCCGATCCTACCTCTATGGAACTCAAATATTCCTCTTAACAAATCCTTTGTCAGAATTTCAGAATATTGTTACTTTGTTGGAATGTACTGCAACAACATTATCAACCTATGCACACAATCTCGTAGATGGCATACTAGATATCTATATGCTTGGATAGGTTATAAAAAAAAATATTTTCAAAGAGCCTGATGCAACTTTGATTATCATAGTAGATCATAGTTGGATTCATCATCTGACTAAATAACCTAACAAGAATATTTCTCATCTATATTGCCTCACATGTTGCTTGACTGGCACCCATGTATTTCGCTTCTACTAAGATTAGTGCCACATAAATTTTCTTCTTGTTGTACCAAGAAACAACTATGGACCCAACACTAAAAATCCCTCCTAATGTGCTCTTCTGGTCTTATAGACTCCCCACCCAATCTGCCTCTGTGAAGAGGCATAACTTCACTCCCTTTGTCTATTTTTACCATATTCCAAATTGAGTAGTGCCTTTGAGGTACTATAAAACATGCTTACCTACCTTCCAAAATAATTTTTTCGGTCGAACCATGTCTTGGATCAACCAGTTGACTACATAGCACATGTATGTCCATGTGTTCATAATATACATGAGTGAACCCACCAACTTTTGGTAAACAGTAGCATCCACTTCCTCACTTGAAGTGGCATCCTCCTTCCTAGAGTTGGTTGCTAAAGGTTTCTCCATGGGTTTTCAACTCTCCATGCGAAACTTCTGAAGTATCTCATTGGCATACTTTCCTTGAGAGACAAAAAATTTCCCTTCTGATCCTTTCTATACTTCCAATCCCATAATATAGTGCATGAGACCCATGTCCTTCATTTCAAACTTTCTTGCAAGTTCCTCCTGGAAAGATATTATTAGCTATTCATCACTAGTTAAAATAAATTCATCAACATATAAGACAATAATCAACAATTTAACTTTTACCAAAATATGATATAGGTTTGCATCCGCTTGAATTTTGGTGAAGCCCAAACCGTTGAGATAGTTATTGATCCTTGTGTACCAAGCATGGGGTGCTTGCTTGAGACCGTATAATTCTCGCTTGAGTCTGCACATATGTGACTCTCGATAAAACGTCTCTAAGCCTTTTGGTTTCACTATATATACATCCTCCTCAATAAATCCATTGAGGAATTCTATTTTCACATCCATTTGGTGGATCTTCCATCCCATCTGTGCAGCCAGAGCAGAATTGATCTCGTGGATGAGTACCTTTCTATGGGAGAAAAGGTCTCCTCATAGTCAATCCATTCAAGGTGAGAGTACCCATTGGCCACAAATCTAGCCTTATGTTTCTTTATGTTTATGTTTGATGCATGATTTACATTGTAAATCCATATTGAACCTACCACCGATTTATCTGATGATCTTGGGACCACTTCCCAAAAACCGTTTCTAACAATGGAATCATATTCCTCTACCATAACATCAACCAATTGAGGTTTATCTACACCTTCCTCAAAATAATATGGCTCAATATCTACAATCTCAATCATAATATCCATGTAATCAGTGTACTGATTTGGTGACCTTCTCTGCCTATGTTGATTTGATGGAGCACCCACTTTCTCCCTTACATCCTGTACAAGTCTCTCAGCTTCTCTAGTCATTTTCCTTCCTGATCTAGATGGTTAAACTTGTGTGGTTGTCTCCACTCTCTTCTCCTCAACTTGTGGTTTCTCCATCTCTTCTTGAGGTTCCTCCTTTGGAGCTAAAAGCTCCTCATTTTATGGGATATGAAGCTCCCTCTCAAGCGAGCACTGCATCGCTTTCTCCTCTTAAAACTTCACATCCCTTCACACAAATATCATTATGAGGGATGAAAATACACGTATTTGTGAGGATTTTCTGTGTACCCCACAAATATCCCCAACTCTATTGTCGGATCTGACTCCTTCCACAATTCTTTGAAGACATGGAAATAAACATATGCTCCAAAAATCCTGAAGTGTGACACATCTGTCTTCTTCCCTGAAACATATTACTCCAGTATACGCATGCCAAGAATCCGATGAGGACTCTTATTATTCAAATATATTGTTGTGTTTCATGCTTCAGGCCACAAGTGGAGTGATAGGCCTTGGTCATGCAACATCACCCTTTTCTTCTCCCACAATAATTTTGTTCTTCCTCTCTGCCACCCCATTATGCTGTGGGTTGTGGGGTGTTGTCCAGTCTCATTGAATACCTTATTTTGCACACAAATTTTTAAAATCATTCAACACGTTCTCAAATCAATTGTCGCTCCTAAGATCATGTTGTGCTATTAAAAAACCCCCATTATTTTATAATAATTACCTTAGGAGAATAATTGGGACCCTTTAAAATTATTTAGAGTAGAACAAAAAATCCTTAAGAAATTTATTCAAATAGAAACATGAATGAAATGGGTTAAAAACATTTAATTTTCATTTTAAAGACACGCGAGCGGAGAATGTTAAGCAAATCACAATATTAAAATCCCAATATAGCATGAAATACATATAGCTCTTAGAAAGCCACTTAACAAAAATTTTGATACGAAATACGAACAGGTCGCTTTAATAAAGCAAAAATGATTTTTCCCGAACAAAATTCTATGAGAAAGAAACAATGGGACCCACTTCCACCATGTAGGCAAATCGCAAATCACATTTCACAGTTTTACTTGATGATATTACAGTCATCTTCCACATTTCCTTGATGTGATATACTCTATCGCATTGTAATTTTTCTTTGTGATCACTCTTTCCCTTCATTCATTTTCACTAATATTGCGATTGTGATATCGAAAAAGGAAAAAGATGGCCTATCAACACTCTATAAAGATTAAGACACGAATAACACTCGCGATGTGACAAATTTCGTTTAAATGTTGGAATGATTGCACAGGACATCAACCCATACTGTCCATTAATTCCATGGCTTTAACATTTTTATATCCCATGCTTCCAAAATTTATTTGATTATAAGAAGCATTTAATTTATGTATTAACCGCGTGCCAAGTTTCATTCGCTTGATTTTTTCCATTATTACAGTACTTTCACATTTTTAAATCAAAATTTCCTCTTTCTACTTATCATTCTTCATTGTTCACAGGTGAGTCTAAATAAATAGAGCTCTTCGGAGATGTCTAAAGCTATGAAGAAAGCTAAGAAACCTATGGGACCCATAAATTCTACAACTACTGTAAGTGAAAGAAAAGAAATTCTTCCTCTGTTCACCGACACAACATGTGGGCCGCAAAGTGGTTCTTCCTCCTAGGAAAAGATGTATAAGTTATTTGAGGATGAGAAAACCCATAGGTTTCAACGGAAATCTACTACAGATGCTTTTGATTCTTCAGAAGCTACATTAGAAGAAGTTGCCAATTCTTTTCTACAACAGGTTGTTGTGCGTCCCAAAACTCTACCATATACTGATATCGTAATATGGATAATCGACAACCTCAATATTGGGGACATAAATTTCTTAACAAAATGAAGAACGATGATAGGTTCTTTTAAAGAAAAATACTTGAGTTCAATGTATCATATTCCAGACCTAGAAAAGGTCTAGGACAAAGAATTTATGTTGCAAGTCACCAGCGAGAATGAGTTGAAGTCAAATCCTATCAAGCAATGGATGAGAAACCCGAATAAACACAAAAATGATGATAAGGGTATGTATTCTACTGACTCCCTTGCTAGTCCCTGCAGTTATGTTGTTGTAATGATTTCTAGGCTCTTTGGTCAGCTTGGCACTACCAAATTTTTAGTTGAATGGGTACCCAAATGGAAGAAGTTGTAGATTCTTGTATCATGGAGTGGGAAACCATTTTATCCAACAATATTGCCACTGAGATTATGGAATATAGGAAAAAAAATTCTATTTCGTCCAAAATGTTTCCCCCATTTTATATGAGTGGTTACATTATGGACGTTGTATGTTTCACTTCATATTTTCCAACCATGGGTTGGAAATGGAATACCCAGGACCCTCTTCCAATTCATGTCTATCATAGCATGTTATGGGAGTCAACGTATGAAAATCATTTTTATAAAATCTTCCATGGAGTTATGTGTTGGGAAAAATACTGAAGGGGGGGTGAATCTAGATTTACAAGAATCACAATCTTTTACTTTTCTTTTACTGATTTTTATACGTGAATTTTATTAGCCCAACTAGCATATTTATGCAGATATCATAACATAAACTTGTGTATAATCAAACAAATTTACTAATCAGATAAATATTTAGAAACATTCTTTAGCCCAGATCATCAGTTATACATCAGATAGTTAAGCAGTAAAAATGTGCAACAATAACAAAATAAATCATCACACAAGAGCATCACACTAAGATGGAAACCCAATTCGGGAGAAAACCACTTCTGGTGTCATCTCTGTCTTCAATATTTATTATATAGAAAACTTCTTACAATGTTGTATTGATGCAACTCATATCAGTACACAGGCATCTACCTCCAGAAGGATGCAACCCTCTCTCGTTCTCCAGCTGCTACTGGAAGGGATCTCCAACCCCTTGATCTCATTTACCAGCCACTATTGCAAGGGAGAAAAAACCCCCTAAATGAAACACCAACTTCTACTGGCAGGAAGCTTCTGCTTCCATACTGAAAACATCAACCCTCAGACCCACTGCAAACCACGTTTCATAAATTTTCACACTGGATCCAATAGCTTCAACACAATTCAATATATAGATCAACACTAATCGCCATAACCCAAACTTTAAACAGAACAATGAGATCATTGTAACCAGATCACAGTAATAAACCCAGAATTCTGAATCAACATGCAGAATCAATTTCAACCTTCATCATTTATCACATTAAATGCATACGCTATTTCACTTTGTTGTAACATGCATGTATACACACTTTCATGCACACCAACCTATGTATAGATCTATGAATATTGACTTTCTACAATTTGATCAGACTCGGAAACAAATATGAGGCTTTCAATCATACATCTTTTCAGATTTGCAGAACTCTTATTCAGTCAACATTATCAATCATATTTAATCACTCATTGATCATATTTGTATATAGTCAAATAGAACCATATACAATATTTAAAACAACCTATATTTACATTAAGACTTCATTGACAGACAACAGAAATATAGAAACAATAAAAAAATAACTTCTTCATCAAGCTTCAGAAAACCCTGACTTCCATATGTGATTTTTTCTAAAACAAACCTGCACGCATACGCGCTTTTACTATGACGAACCAGCGTATATATCTGTAAATATTCAAGACTGTAGAAATTTTTAGATCAACAAACTTACCCATATTTTACCCTTCACTTCAACAATCATGCACTAGGTCACAGATCTAAACATATCACCAACAGATCAAGCAAATACATAGTCAATTCAGGTCTAGATATCTTGATCCATCATCATATTCATGGGTGTATCCTACTTTCAGGTCTACCAATAAATAGTAACCCATTCCATGCAGATATCCTTCAGAGATAAGTATTCAATAAAAAACCATGTACACACTCTTACACTATGATCCTCTTCTCCTTAAATAGCCTTAGCCTTTCCCAATAACATGAGCCAAAACCACGCAAGTGCCGATGGTATTCTTGGATGTAATCAAATAGACGACACAACGCTCAATAATGTGGGCTAAAACCATGGTAATAACCCCTCGTATCATAAATTTAGAGTGCAAAAGGCATACACTACTTTGCTCGATATTTTCTATGTGTATACATGACTTTTCTTGCACGAACTTGCGTATAGGACCTTAAATATGAATATTAGCCATCTTCTACTGGACCTTCTCCTAAACCATAATCATATTCTGCTATACCTTCTGCTAAACTACTATGCTTCAATAGAAACCATATAATGCAGCTTTTGTAAGTGAGTTTCCATCAAGGACAACATATGCATTCATAAGAATCATATTTCCAGCAATCTCCCCCTTTGGACTTGATGGCAACCATGTTGGAGTTTGATCACCATAAGATGTAGATATAAAAGATATAAAAACTATTCAAACACCAAATACTCTCCCCCTTTGACATCAAGAGAAAAGGGCAGACAAATGCTCCCCCTGAGCATGTGTATATTTTCAATAGAATCATGACTTTATAACTCAACTCAATATGACCTTTCCTATAACCAAGGACTCAAAATTACATCAAGAATCCAACAGAATGGAATTACATATTGACTCAACTACCCAACCAAGTGGGTTTACATATTGGAATGACTCAATATGAGAATATTTACATCATAGGTCTCAGCATTACCCTTACATCAAATTACAAATATGACCTTCTATAACCAAGACCAAAGGATCTCAATAGAGAGATCATAATTCATCAATCAACATAATGCCAACAATGCATTATTCTCAGTAATGCAAATGCTCCCCCTAAACATGTGCATCCTGAACACCTTCAACTACCAATTCATCAAAGCATCTTCATCATGGAGATAAATATCAAAAAAAGGAATTGTAAGATGAATACCAGAACAACAAAATTTACCCATCAAAACTTGAGCACAAAGATATGACACAAACTATTCTGAAAGCTGACCCATAGACTTTATGTCAGAAAAAACCATACACGGCTTTATACTGAGAAACTCGCGTATATACGTGACTCGTCTTCATGAAACCTATGTACCAAATTTAATCTTCTCAACTCAAACAGTTTTTATAAGTGAGGCAGAGACAACTCCCAACTTCTGTCTGAGATATTCAAATGCTTCCCTAGGAAGAGGTTTAGTAAATATATCAACAACTTTTTCTTTGGAGGGAACATACTCCAATTTAACCTTTTTCTCAAGAACTTGTTCACGTAAGAAGAGATGCTTGATAGGAATGTGCTTGGTTTTGGAGTGCATAACAATAATTTTTGAGATAATGATGGCACTTGTATTATCACATAGGATGGATATGGGAGGAGAACGTTTGATTTGGATATCTTGTAATGTTTGCATCATCCAAATAATTTGTGTGCAACATGATGCGACAACTACGTATTCTTATTTTGTTGTAGGTAAGGAAATGGAACTTTGTTTCTTGCTAAACCAAGCTACTAACCGAGGCCCCATATAGAATGCACCACCACTAGTGTTTTTCCGATCATCAACATTTCTAGCCCAGTCTGCATCTGTGTAAGCATGAAGAGTAAGATCATCATTCTTTGGATACCATAGACCAAAATCTTGAGTTCCTTGTAGATAATTGAATATATTTTTTACAGCCCGAAGATGTGACTCCTTTGGATTGGCTTGGAATCATCCAAAAATCCCAACTACATGCATAATATCTGGTCTAGTCCCAGTTAGATAAAGAAGAATTCCAATCATAGATATATACTTTGGTTGGTTTACCATGGGAGAATCATCATGAGAAATGAGGTTACATCCATTCACCATTGGAGTGCTCACAAGTTTGCAATCTTCCATCTCATACTTCTTCAATATTTGCTTGAGATATTTTTCTTGTGAGAGGAACATTCTATCTTTTTATTGTTTCACTTGTAGTCCAGGAAAATATGTTAGTTATCTAAGTAATGAAATTTCAAAATTTGTCTGCATAACAGAAGTAAATTTCTGACTCATGGATTCTTCATTACTCCCAAAAATGGTTTCATCAACATACACAACAACAATTAATACTTTATCATTCTCAATTTTTGTTTATAAGTTATTGTCAGCAGATCCTTTTGTGAAACCTTGTTGTTGAAGATATTTTTCAAGGCAATAGTACCATGCCCGAGGAGCCTGTTTGAGACCATATAGAGCATTTTTAAGTTAGAAAACAAGTTTTTCATCATTTCCTAGAATGAATCCTTCTAGTTGTTCTATATAAACTTCTTCTTCTAGATCACCATTAAGGAAATAAGATTTTACATCCATTTGATAAAGTTTGAACTGTTGAAAACTTGAAAAAGCAAGAAACATTCTTATGGCTTTAAGTCTAGCTACAAGTGAAATTTTTTCTTCAAGGTCTATAACTTCTTGTTGAGCATACACTTTACAAACAATTCTAGATTTGTTTCTAATAACATATCCATTTTCATTTAATTTGTTTTTTAATATCCATTTTTTTCCAGTAGCTTATCATGAGGTCTTGGAACCAATTCCAAAGTGTTATTCTTTTCAATTTGTTTAATTTCTTCATTCATAGCTTGAATCCAACATTCATCTTTACTAGCTTGATTTACATTATGTGGTTCAATGGTGGATAAGAATGCTAGATAACTATGAGATCCTACAAGAGTTCTTCTCATTTGGACACCTGATCCCTTTTCTCCCAATATTTGAGATTCTGGATGATACATTTGAACATACATGGATGGAGCCTTTTCTGATATATCTTCTTTTCATCCTTAATTTGGTTCTCCTTATATATTGTTTTTATTTGATGGTGGAAAATATATATCATGATCATATTCATTTGTTTTTATTTCCCTTTTGGGTGCTGTGACAGACTCATCAATTACAACATCAATACATTCAAAAATCTTCTGAAGTCTTTTATTGTAGCATTTATATGATTTTCTTCTAGAAGAGTAACCAAGAAATATTGCTTCATCTTCTCTAGGCTCAAACTTACCAAGTTTTTCATCATTATTCTTGATAAAAAAATTTCTTCCAAAAACTATAAAATTCTTTACCATGGGAAGAATACCATACCAGAGTTCATAAGGAGTTTTATCACTGTTTACACGAACATGAGCCTTGTTGAGAATATTTACGGCAGTATGTGTTGCTTCTCCCCAAAAGGTATAACGAGTCCTAGATTCATCAAGCATAGCATGAGCCATTTGTTGTATTGTTATATTCATTCTTTCTACCACACCATTTTGTTGTGGAGTTCTAGCTATAGAAAACTGTCTTTTTATGCCATATTGTTCATAGAAATCAAAGAATACATCTGATATGTATTCTCCTCCTCGGTAAGATCTAAGAAATTAGATTTTTAGATCTAATTAATTTTCAACCAAATCTTTGAAGATCTTAAAGTTTTCAAATGCTTCATCTTTATGTTTCAATAAACTGATCCAACACATTCTAGAAAAGTCATCAATGAATATAATATAGTATTTTTCTCCACGAGGTGAATTTTTCCTTACAGGACCACATAAATCATTATGTATAGGTTCAAGAGGCTTACTTGCTTATCCTTCTTTGGCATTAAATTGTACCCTGATTTTCTTACCGAATTGGCATGAATTGCATATGGTACTTTCAAGTAGACTGATGTTGGGTAGATCACAAACAACTTTAAGTCTTCTAGATTTTCTTATTTGAGAGAAGCTCAAATGTCACAATATTCTATGCCATAACTAGTTTTCTGAATATTTACCCAGATATCATTGCTTTTGGCCTCCTTTCAAGATATACATATGGCTTGGTGTTCTTGTTCCTTTTATTACATTTTTTCCTGTGTCAAGTTCACGAACTACACACTCTTTTGAACTAAAGACAACTTCATTCCCTTGATCACACATTTGAATCACACTCAACAAGTTATTCTTTAATCCATCCACATACATAACATTTTTAGCTTTAAATTTTTCTTTTAGAAAAACAGATCCTTTACCCTCAAGGATAGTAGGAGAGTCATTTCCAAAAGTAACATTCTTTTCCTTCTCTAAAGCATTGTATGAAAGAATTTTATCTTTATCACTTATCATTTGTTTTGAGCATCCACTATCAATGTACCATTTATTTTCTTCTCCTTATGCAAATAAATCTATGCCACAGCTTTCAAACTCTAAGTCCTTTCTCCAAACCTTGGAACTTGTGGGTACCTATTCTTTTGGCTGAATATTTCTCTTACATTCAGATTCTTCATGTCCAAAGTTATTGCAAAATGAACATTCAATTTCTTGTTGAAGAGGATAAAAGTTTTTATAAGTATTCTTCTTTATTCCTGTCTCATTTCTTTGCTTTCTTTCTTCTTTGACCATGATGGTTTTGTATGCAACTCGTTGAGCAGCTTTATGACCAAAATTGTGACATGAGAAACATTGTCCATTAAAGAAGAAATTTTTGTGATCATGGAACCTTGTATTGATGTTTACCTTTTGATTGATATTCATGTTATTTTTCATTCTTGAATTGAAGTGGTCATGCTTTACCTAGGCATTGCCTTTGTTCCTTTGCTGAGTGACAAAGTGTTGTTGGCTAGCTTTAGTTGCATTTAGATAGCTTGTTGCTAAAGACTGAGAAGATTCACCAATATATCCCAAACCCATATTTACAAGAGGAGAGTGTTGAACCTTGATAATTTCATCTAAGGTTTCATATCCTTTAGCAAATATAATATTTAAAGTTTTCACTTTCTCAATTTCCTTTCTTAGACTTACTATTTCACATTCTAATTTTTCATTGTGCTTCTCCTTTTATATAAGTTGACCCTTTAGAGTATCTATGGATATTTTTTTCTCTTCCAAACATATTTTGAGCTGATTGATTTCTTCAAGAAAATCATTTTATTCTAAAGCAACCATGAAAGTATCTTTAGCCTCACTAGAGTCCTTTTCAAATTCCATGAGCAATCTAATATCTTCATCAGATTATCCTTCTTCACTATTTGATAAACCATCACTATCTTCATGAGTATAATAAATTTTTCTATTGATAAAACATTTCTTATTACCTTTTACTAAATCCTTTCCCCTTTCATGATTATCTTTATGAGGACATTTAGCAGTGTAATGACCAACTCTTCCACGAGAAAAAAATTTGAAAGGAAGCTTACCTATGAACCTTCCAGTGCCAAGTTGAAGTTTATTTACAAAATTTATCTCATATTCTTTTGATACACACCCTAATCCTTTTTGTTCTTCCTTTTCCTTTCCTTTTGTAGGAGCTCTAAAGGAAAATTCTTTGACTTCATACCGACCTCCTTTTCTCATTTCACACGCACTTAGAATCCCATGAATTTGAAAAATAGTAAGAGTTTGTAGATCCTGCTTCTCCTCAATAGAAGACACTTTTGACTCAAATTTAGGAGTTAGACATCTTAAAACGTTTTCTACTAGAGTGGTGTCACTTATGACTTCTCCCATATTTATCATATGATTTACGATATCATCTAGACGTAAAAATAAACTAGTGATGCTTTCATAATTATGCATTCTGAGTTTTTCATATTGAATTCAGAGAGTTTGGAGTTTAGAACTTTTTACCTTGGCATCACCTTCATAGCTCAGAAATATTTTATCCCATATCTCCTTGTTTTATTTAAATGCATAATTTTGAAAATTTCTGATTCATTCAGACTCCCCAGTAATGCATTGATAACATTTACATTGGTTTCATAGTTCTTCCTTGTTGCTGGATCTGCTAGAACTGAGGCTAGATATTGATAAACACCTTCAACTATAGCCCATACATCTGCTTGAAGAGACTGAAGGTAGGATCTTTTCCTTGTCTTCCAGAAGATTAATTTTTTCCTTTTGAAGAGTGGAGGTCTGATAGATGTTGTCCCATATTGATTTCTCATTGTTGGAACGAGGTTCCCTAAGCTGCATTTTTTATATAATTTTGTAATACTTGGTCTTGCATACGGGTTTTGGGGCGAGTCAAAGCCCCCATTATTTTATAATGGGTTAAAGGGTAAACCTAGGGTCCGCAAACCATGGTTTGTGGATCATAGGATAGAAAAGGCTATGATGATATAAATATATAGATAGTTGGGTCTAGTAATAAAGAAGAAGTAAGATTTCTGTTGCAAATGAACTGTTGAGATTTGTCCTAGGTTGTTTTTGGTAAGGACTCCTGCTTGCTTTGTTCGCAGAGAAACTCAGTCCTACTATGTGTGGACCCCACTGGCTGTGTGCATAGGCTGTGTGCATAGGCTGTGTCTTGCGTTTGTAATTCAGTTTTTGGATATTAATGAATGCAGAATCTATTTGAAGTATCTTTCTGATATCTGGATTGATCATGTTTATTACTGAAGTGCATCTGTGTTATTTACTCATGCTGCAAATGTATCTGCGATCTAAGAATTAGTTGCGATTGTGATCTTCTTTGGTGATAATTGTTGATGCACACAAGGATGCGAATGTATTTATCTGATCTATTAATGATAGTAGCTTTTCTTATGGTTACATGCTGATTATACTATTAAAATCTCAACAATAGGCTTGTTTATGTGCGAACCTGATAAATTCAACGAAGATATGCGTTAATTACCTACTCTCTCTCAAGGTATGGAAACCCGGTTCTAGCACCCTCCCATACTACTTCAGGTGGGACCTTGGCCTATGAAAGTAGGTCATTGCCGAAAGGGCCAGTAGTATAGGGGTTTGTTAGCAAACTTTAACTCCAAACCTGGGTAAGGACCCTTGAAGCCAACACTCATCTTAGATGATCTTCCCTCTAGCGATTAAGATTCTTCAGAAGGACCTGCTCTAATACCAATTGTTGGGAAAAATACTGAGAGGGGGGTGTGAATCATTATTTACAAGAATCACAATATTTTACTTTTATTTTATTAATTTATATATGCAACTTTGATTATACCAGCCAGTGTATGTATGTTGATATCCTAATAGAAAATTGTGTATACTCAAATAAATTTACTGATCAGATAAATATTCAGAAACATTCTTTAGCCTAGATCATCAGTTATGCATCAGATAGTTAACTAGTAAACATGTGCAGCAATAATAGAATAAATCATCACATAAGATTATCACACATGAACACAAAAATTTAAGGTGGAAACCCAATTCGGGAGAAAACCACCGTTGGTGTCGTCTCTGTCTTCAATATCTATGTTATGAAAGCAGCTCCAAAAACAGAATAAAAGAGACATCAATGCCTTAGAAATCAGCCACTTCGAGGGGGAAACCTCTAATACATTACATAAATGAACAATTCTTGGATGATACAAATGACAAAACCTCCTTCTATATATAGGAGTCCATGTGATCACAATATAATCCTATCCGACCTAACAACAATAATGTAAGGGCAAAATAATAACAATATTGGGGTTACAGGGTACAACAATAACAATAAGGGAGTTATACTAACAACATTATGGAACTATACTAATAATATAGGGACCTAACATGCCCCTCTCCTCAAAAAAAGTGTTTTCCTCAACTCTTGAGTAGCTTTGGATGTTTTCATATAAAATTTTCATCCTCCCATGTAGAATCTTCAGTGGGTAAGCTCTTCCACTTGATGAGATACTCTGAAATTGATTGATTTCATAGCTGTTGAGTTCTTGTTTCCATGACTGCTTCAGGTTCCATTATGATTTTTCCTTCCTCATCAAGTTCTGGAAATATTTTTTGAACTGGTGGTTTGTCACCTATAACCTTCTTTAAGCATGAAACATGAAAAATTGGATGCACTCGCTAAGAAGGAGGAATCTCCAATTTGTATGCCATAGTACCAATCTTTAGCAACACCTTGTAAGGACCATAGTACTTTGGCGATAATTTATTATCCTTCTTAGCTTGTGAGAGACATTTGTTTGTATAGTTGTAGCCATAAAAGTACCTAGTCTCCTACATCAAAAATTCTCTCACTGCGATGTTGATATGCCTATTGTTTCATTCCATTTTGTGCCAAATTTAGGTTATCCTTTAAGAGTTGGAGAACTTCTTGTTGATGCTCGATGTGATCTTCCACTACTAGAACCTTAGAATTTTCTCTTAAATATGATGTGATGGACGGTGGATGATATTCATAAAGTGCCATAAATGGGGTCATTTTTTGCTGTAGTATGGAAGGAAGTATTATACCACCATTCAACGAGAGGTAACCACTTGACCCATTGTGTTTTCTTATCAGATACAAAACAATGAAGATATTCTTCCAAACATTTATTCACTATCTCAATTTGACCATAGGATTAAGGATAATAAGATGAGCTATAAGCTAGTTGAGTACCCAAACAAGAAAATAATTCCGTCCAAAAATTTCTAGTAAAAATGGGATCTTTGTCACTTACAATAATATATGGGTTTCCATGTAGATTTTGAGTTTTTTCCATAAATGTAGTAGCAAATGTACTTGCTTTAAATGGATGAGATAATGAAAAAAGGCGTGCATACTTATTAAGTCTATCAACTACCACCATGATGACACTCTTTCCTTCGGACTTAGGTAAACCTATTATAAAATCCATTTAAATCTCCCCCCAATGTTGACTTGGAATGGATAAAGGTTGTAGAAGACTCGGGGTCTTAATTGTCTCAACTTTATTTTGTTGGAAAACCAAACATTCTGCCACAAAATTTTGAATATAAGATTTAAGGTCATCCCAAAAAAAATCTTTCTTCACCCCGTGGTAAGTTTTTAAGAATCATAAGTGTCCTCCTAAAGGAGAAGTGTGTGATTCCAAAAGAATATTTTTTTTATTTGGGAATTATTACAAATATATAAGAGATCTTTGTACCATAAGGAATATTTTTTCCAACTAAATGTATCAGATGTACTAGGATCTTTCTACAACCTTTGAATGAGTGTCCACACTTCTTCACCCTTCTTCTATTCATCCCATACTTTGATTATCCAATCTATTTGGATAATATAAATGGAACAAAGCAATGCTTCCACCTCTTCATCCTTTCTTGAGAGTGCATCTGCGACAACATTTAGCTTCCATTTTTTGTAGATGATTTCAAAGTCATAACCCAACATCTTTGTGACCCATTTTTTCTGCTCTTCTAAAGATATTATTTGTTCCAAAAAGTGTTTAAGACTATCATGATCAGTTTTTACATTGAAGTGTCTTCCCATTATGTAAGGTGTCCATTTCTTTAGTGCATGTAGTATTTCCAACATTTCCTTCTCATAAATATATTTTTGTAAATACTTCCCTTTGATTGGATTACTTTCAAAAGAAATGGGTATTTATTCTTTCATTAAAACACCACCGATTCCATTTCTTGAGGCATCTCATTCCACAATAAAGGTTTTTGTGAAGTCTGGCGTAGCTAAGACCGGTGCTAGGCGCATTTCCTCTTTAAGATGTTTAAAGGCCTTAGTTGCTTCAAGGGTCCATGAAAATTCATATTTCTTCAATAATGTTGTTAGAGGTGCTACTATTCTCCCATAATTCTTAAAAAACTTGCGATAATAGCCTGTTAACTCGAGAAATCCTCGCAACTGCTTTATGGCTATGCGGACTTTCCATTAATTAATTGCTTTAATTTTGTTAGGGTCTACCTTAACACCCTCATGAGATACAATATGACCAAGATATTCCACCTCTTGTACTCCAAAGAAACATTTGGATGTTTTTGCATATAATTGTTTCTCCTCCAATAGTTTGAGCACCCTATCAACATGTTGAACATGATCCTTCCAAGACCTATTGTAGATTAGTATCATCAAAAAATACTAGCACAAATTTTCTAAGGAAGGGTTTGAAAATGGAATTCATCAACCCTTGAAATGTAGAAGGTGCATTAATAAGGCCAAAAGGCATGACCAAAAATTCATAATGACCCTCATGAGTTCGAAATGTTGTTTTCGGAATATATTCCGTCTTCATTCTAATTTGATGATATCTTGAACGAAGATACAACTTGGTAAAATAAATTTCTCCATGTAATTCATCCAATAATTCAACAATCATAGGAATGGGAAATTTATTATTAATAGTGAGCTTATTGAGCTCCCTATAATCCAGACACATGCGCCATGACCCATCCTTCTTGTGCACCAATACTACTGTAGCAGAGAAAGAACTTTGACTAGGTTGAATTATACCAGCCTCTAACATTTATGCAATCATACATTCAAGTTCGCTCTTTTGGACATAAGGATATTTTTAAGGCCTGATGTTTGGAGGAATAATTCCTATAATCAAATCAATAGCATGATCATGATCATGAATAGGTGGGAGTCCTTTGTGATTTTCAAACACCTTGGAATGATTTTCCAAGACTTTTTGGAGATCTAGAGAAATTGATGATTTTGATGTTCGAACTTCTAATGAGCATAATTGTGAAATTATGCCTCGTTGTTATTTTTTCAGAAGCTTTGTCATGACATTAGAGATTATTATCTTTCCTGGCTTCCCTATGATACCCCGTAATTCGAATTCCTTTCCTTCCAAAAAAAAATTCAAGAAAAGTTCTTGAAAATTAAAATATATCGTCCCCAAAGATTGTAACCATTGTACTCCTAGTACAACATCCACACCTTCCATTGGAATGGAAAGCATTGGACTATTCAATAAATATTCCCCCATGGTTAGCTTGATATTATGACATTTTCAAGAGAAATTTATAGCTCCTCCATTTGCAACCATCACTTGAAATTATGGTGCTCGGTATAGGAAACAATTCAATTCCTTGGCTACCTTACAAGGAATAAAATTATGGGCACTACCCAAATCAATCAAAACTATTAACTTTTTCTTCTTGATATGTCCTTCTATCTTGATAGTTTGAGGAGAGGTAATACCTTCCAATGCATTACACGATATGGTCATACTCATTTATTCTTCTTCTAGGTTTGGTTCCTGGTGTATATCCTCTTCTTTTGAAGTTTCTTGTTCATTTTCTCCCTCCTCTTCACAGTCTATGTAAAATAATTTCTTTTCAGCACACTTATGACCTTTATTGTATTTTCTATCACAAGTGTAGCAAAGCCCTTTTGCTCTTTTTTCTTCCAATTGTTGTGGTGTAAACCTTGTAAGTTGTGGAAGTCTAGGAGTAGCAATACTTCCATATTTATAGATGTGAGTGGTAGGCTTCCTTGTCGCCATAATTTTACATTCAATTTTTCTTGCCAATCTGAATGCCTTCTCCAATGAATCAGGTTCCTAAATGTGAAATTCATGTTGGATGTTATATTTTAAATTCCCTATGAAGACATCAATCCTATGTTCCTTTAGAATATTAGTTACCCTTATATTCAATTTTTGGAAGTCCTCAATGTGCTCCACCACTGAACCCTTTTGTTTGAGATTTATCAATTAGCTAAAGAAGTTGTTGCTTTTTGTATCCTCATAATGTGCTGTCATTTCCTCCATAAAAATTGACCGAGTGACAATTTTTTTACAGGATCAAAGCCATCGATACCATAAAATGTATTTTTTTATAAATGTAAATTTTCAATACATACCTTTTGTGTGTTTTGCACATTATTTAGATCAAAATATTGCTCAATCTGCAGTATCCATGTTACGAGATCCTTGCCATCAAAATTCCTCATATCCATCTTTGGAATATGGTGGGTCTTCCATCCAACATTAGAGTTTATGAAATCATGACTAAAATTTATTTTGTTCTCATCATGAGTTTCCTCTATTATCTTTTCACCATTAGGAAAAATTTCTTGTATCAACTTTGTCAAACCTTCCATGCCTACTTTTAAATCATTCTTCATGTTTTCCATCTTTTCTTCCATGTCATCCATCTTATATTCCTGCCAGCTTCCATGCCATTCTTCAAACCATCCATTCCTTTCTTAAAACCATCCATATTAGCTTCCATGCCTTTCTTCAAAACTTCCATTTCATTTTTTGTTTGTCTTTGCGAGAGCGAAATTTGGTGCACGTGCTCTTGTAATTTTGATGTCATGTTGCACTTCTTTGTCATCATGAGTCATAGTAGAGCCTTCTAAAGGCTTAATGGGTGTGGAATTATTTTTAGGAGGCATTTTAGAACCTAATATTGATATCTATTCTACAATATGCCCTTGGAATCAATTGAAACTGATTCTTCAAACAAGACTTATGCAATTCAAAAAAAATACGCACCTTTTTCTTGCTTTTGAGGAGCTCGATATTAAAACTGAATTATCTCTTTGATTTCGGATCTTCAATATCTGAAATTAATTCTTGTATTAGCCCTCTAAATCTTCTTTCGAATTGATCTGAAATTACTTGCTAGTAAATGTTGTGCTAGTTTCATTTCCATATATAAACATTTCTTTGCATTGGTTTAGTTATCCTTCATGAGTTTGTCTAAGAGCATGTGATTGTAAAATAGTGTACTTAGTGAAATTATGAGTTTTTCATAAGATTAAAAAGCATATTTTTAAATGATAGAATAGAAGCAATAGTAAACACAGCAAGCACATATAACAGAGCTTAACACAGAGAATTTTGATAAAGGAGTTCACCCCTCCTCGGTTACATCTTCTTGCCCCAACTTCATAGTGTGACCTTTTTATTAGCTTTAAATGTGCTCAAATTGTGGTTACAAGCTTTAGAACCTCTTAGAACTTGTTCCAATGATTTTAAAACATCATAATCTCCCAAAAATGACTATTATTTTGTTGAATTTGGACTCTACATGCTTTGGAAATGACCCCAACACCTGGTGGCCCTTACCTTCAAAAATATTCAAACGCACAAAAACACCTCAAGATGGCATTTTTTGCATCTGCAACCTACTCCAATGGATTCCCAGCATGCCAAAATTCTAAGAATGATTTTTATTGAGCTTAATTTGGTCGAAAATTGAGTGAGTTATGACCAAAACCAATTTGCCCCAATTTCTCCTGTAAAACTGGAAAGACTGCCTGTTAATTTTCCAAAATTGGAAATATCGCCAAAATTGACGCACCTCCAAAAAATATGCCAACTTAATTTTCAGCTTAGTTAGCGCTCAACACGTTTAGGGTGGACAAGTATTTTTTAAATGGATAAGCACAGTTTAATACGTTAATGACAGATTAACGTGGGTTAAGCGTGTTTTACATTAATTAAACGTGATTAACAAAAATCCCGCCGGTTTGTTTGTCGTGGCACTAGCTTCTCGTCATGGCGATGCATGGGAGGGGGTTGGTCTACAGGGCTGGTCCCCTCTAGACCCCCAACTATCATATAAATCAACTATAAGAGGAGGCAGAAATGTAAGAAGGTTAAGACCTTAAATGTAGACGGATCTGTAGGACGAGAGAGTGGTGTGAGGTAGGTCGGGTGTTTGACCCCCAACCCAACCATAAAATTTTGTATAAACTTACAATAAGAATTTCCACCAACTCTTAGAGCTTCCCACCAAATAAGAACTGTTGCCAGTTTAACTAGATGCTCCACCGTAGTTGGTTAGATCCGTGAATTGTATGGTTTAAAACTTATGGTTATATATAAATGTGTGTGTGTGTGTGTGTGTTTCTATATATATATACGTCCACCATATTAAACTTGTTCACCACATGTGATAAGGTCCATCCACCATGTAGTTAGGGTTAGGACTTAGGGCATATAAAAATGTATATTAATCCGCCACCATGGTATTCACCCTTAGCCTAGGTTAGATATTAGGTTTAAAATAATATGTGCCACAAAATAAAAGCCATAAAACCCTAATGTCCAACATTAATATGAAATGATAATTCAACCAAAGGGTTGGAGAGGGCCCACCAGGGAGGACACGTGGCGCCCTCTGGTTGGGATGTACTCCAACCTAAAAAAAATTCAAGTTCAACCTTAGGAAGAATATTGGAGGTCATTAGACAATTTCTCCCTTCACTAAACCATCTAGCAAATTTGAAGACGACACTTGTCACAGTGCCACTTGATGAAATCTGGAGAATATTCCCTCCAATGCTAACTGTACCTGCCACATCATCACTGTACCTGGCCTACTATTTTTTTTCCTATTTTGGAAAACGAACAATAGACGATAACTCAGTCATATGATCTCATATTTTGATGAAATGAGTTGTGCTAGAATCCTGGTGATGAACTCTATCCGATCATTTAGGTCTGAAACAATTTTTAGGACTTTGAAATTTTAGCTTATTTTAGGCACTGATCCAAATTATTATCACACCTCCCCACTGATGGGATTTTGGACCCAAAAAAGCTGATAATTATCTTCTTGAGCTTCAACACTCTTATGATTTCAAGTTATATCAACTGATTTTACTTAACAAGTCTTAGTGACAATTATCTTGACATGCCTTGCATCACAACTGGCTATGTCTCCCAATCATGCTCTCTGGTTGTTGTTGAACCACTTCAACATCACTGACTACTATTGAATGATACATATCCAACTGTACCACATCGTTCTCTATGTGCTTGGAAAATTTTTAGCCTTCCCACTAAGAATGAAGTCCCTCTTGCAACAAATGCATACAAGATTCTTCCTGGAAACTCATCTTATCCAAATTAAACTTGGAATATGAGTGAAATCTTGGTGTCAACACAGAAAAAACAACTTGTTCTGAAATGGCTGTAAAACACTTTGCATCTCGTCCACTTCTCACTAATTGGACATCAAAATTCCTGCGAAATATTGTCACAAGAACATAAAATCAATCTTGAAAATAAAAAATTATGCAAGAATTGAAATGACAACCACATCATTTTTCTCCTTCAAAGAAATGAGTGTCACATCCTGTAACATCAAATACATGGTGATCTTCTTGCACACTGGTGTATCCAATATTGACCCACAATCGACAAACACCATCGACTAAAACATAAGTCGATCAACATAATCGACAAACATAGTCGACGAACAACATGCGACATCAACAACACAATTTGACATGAAATGTGCAACACAATTGACATAAATCAATATGAAATGTGTGCGACACAATAGACACAAGTCGATAAAAATATGTGTAGTACAATCATCACAAGTCGACATTCCAAGATACATATTGACAAAACTCATGCATGTATCTATTTACAATGCACTTATCACAAGTCCTTCTTTTACACATACAAAATATCATGCATATGTACACTCTTCAACTCTCTCTTTCAAGTAAAAGCAATTATAGAAACCTAAAACATATGAGTGATCACAAGAGCCGAACTGAACGATAAATTGCTGCAACATAAATGAGTGGCATACCCATCTTTTACACCATCTTGGTGAAATTTTTGCAATAAATAGAAATTTATTCAACCGAACAACATTCACATGCAATCTTGCATCATACAATTTGTAATAATCTACTGTAACTTTTCATACTTCAAAAGAAATTCATGCATACATAAGGCTAAAATTTGCATCTATGTACAAAGGAAATGCATGCCTTACTTGGTCAAGAAATCAAGAAATTTCTTACCAAACCACTTTAGTGGCAATTTTTTCCTGTTGAACATCTTCTCCTTGTGAATCTTCTTAACTCACATTGATGATGGAATCTCCTATTCCATTCTTGCTAGTCTTTCTCTCCACTTGATTCAAATGCTTGGGATGAGTGGTTGGATGCAGTGTCGAACATTGGGTAATGATATAACCCTTCTTCTGAAAATAAGTGCAAATATTTTTCATCTTCTATTCAATTCGCCTTTTCTTTGATTGTTTCCTATATGCTTTCATTCTCCTCCAGCATCTTGAAACCTGATGGTTATCCAAACCACAATAGGAACAAGAACTTTTTCTCTCATTCATGCATGTACATTTTTCATGCTTAACATAATAATAAACAACATGATTATAGGAATAATTATACCTTGAATGATTCTTTGAATGTAAATCTTTATCACCTTCTTAAGGATATTAACTTGAAGAAGTTCCAACTCTCTTTTGAAGACCAACAATGATGTTCATGTCCTTAGTGCTGTCACAACTCTCTTGCTCTCCATAAGATGCATGTCTACAAGCATCTTGCTGTTGTATAAATTTATAAATACTGTGATGTATTACTATAATCTCCTGATCTAAAAATTATATCCACTGTTAAATACAGAATCCTTCTACTTAATTCTTTGCAGAAATTTAATCGCCAATTGCAAGCACGTGAAGAAACATCAATTGCACATAACACAAAATTTTTTATCGGGAAAGCATAAATCTAAAAACCCCAACTATCATATATTATGTATATCATGGATCATAAAACAATCTCATACAAAGCTCTACTCCAAGAGCTCTCAGTACAATCTACAATCGTTTCACATTGTCATACAAAAATTGGCATAAACATGCACCAATTTACTGCCTCTTGACAGCCTGCCTCCACTGCGCAATCCCTACTGATGAAGATCCCTGAATGAATTCGATCTTGCCTTGCCTTGACAACACAATCATCATTGGCATCTCTAATGTGTGTGTATTTTCATTGAATGCGCCACTATAGTCACAACTGATAGTCAACCAGACCCTTTCACCTATCTCTCAACTGGGTCTCCATTGGATCTGACATGCATGTAGTTAACAGTAGTATATCTTCAGTTGCATGTGAGACCACTACTTGTGAATTAATTAAATAATTAATTCATTGATCTCTCACTAGTGTATCTTTAGTTACAATTAGTTACAACTAGCACAACTGAGTTTAACTCACTTAACTACACATCAAACTCTATTAGAACTTTGTATCCCTCAGTTACAATGAATTCTACTCTACATGTCCCACCAACCAACCTTAGAACTCGTAATTCCTTCAGTCAATTGGTTTTCCACATCAGTTAATTGAAATCAAGTGCTTCAACAGAATAGATTATTATTTATTGTCTCATTATTATTAAGGGCTAATAATAATTGACATCCGATCTACTTTTAGAAATGCGATATATAAATAAACTTCGCACATGCATCTAAAAATAGAATCTCATCTATAAATAGAATTTTATCAACCATCTATAAATAGACTCCCACTATAATTAGAATATGCTCACCATTCTAAAAATAGACATACACCTAAAAATAGCCTACTGGCCCCACCTAAAGTAGGTGCTTAATTTTCATTAGGATCATCATCTTTTTGAATCTCAACACTCCCTCTCAAAAAGAAGGGGATTATCCTTCACCCTGATCCTCCCTCTATAGTATTCGAATTTTCTCCTGGTGAGCGCCTTCATCAGAATATCTGCATCCTAATATTCTGTTGGAATGAATTGAAGCAACATGATCTTCCGCTACAAACAATATCTGATATGATGATACCGAATATCTATATGCTTACATCTATCATGTAAAAAATGATTAATTGAGAGTTTATTGCAGCTCTAATTATCACAATGAATCCCTATAGGATCTAAATGAGAACCGAACAAACTGACGAGGATTTTCCTCATCCAGATAGCCTCACATGCAGCTTGACTTTCTGCCATGTATTTTTCTTCCGCTAAACTGAGTGCCAGAGATCTCTGTTTCTTGTTGTACCAAGAAACAGTTGTAGATCCAATACTGAAAACCCCTCTTGATGTGCTCTTTTTGTATGTTGGGCTGCCTACCCAATCTCCATCTGTGAAGCCATGCAACATCACCTCATCCATCTGCATGTACCATAAGCCATACTTATATGTGCCCCTAAGATATCTCAAGACATGCTTTCCTTCCTTCCAAAAGAGCTTGGTAGGCTTAACCATCTCTTGAATAAGCTGGTTCACCGTATAGCATATTTTTGGTATTGTATTAAATAAATACATGAGTGAACCCACCAATTGTCAATAGACAGTAGTATCCACTACCTCTCCATATGTAGCATAATTTTTCCTCCAATTTCCTGGAATAGGAGTATCCATGGGTTTTCAGCCCTCCATGTGAAACCTACCAAGTATCTCCCTTCCATAATTTCCTTGAGACACAAACAGTTCTCCTTCTTACTGCCATATTTTCAATCCAATGAAATATTGAAGGAGGCCCATATCATTCAGCTTGAACTCCTTTGCAAGATCCTCCTTGCATGAGTGTATCAGCTACTCATCACCTGTCAGTATTAAATCATCAACATAAAGAACAATGATTAAAATATTACCCTCCACCACAATCTGGTGTAGTTTTGCATCTGCCTCACTGTTGGTGAAGCCAAGTCCAATGAAATAGCTATTGATCTGACTGTACCAAGCACGGGGTGCTTGCTTTAGCCCATACAGGGCTCTTTTGAGTCTCAACACATGCAACTCATTGCTGAAGATCTCAAATCCTTCAAGCTGATCAATGTACACTTCTTCCTCAATGATCCCATTAAGGAACACAGTCTTCACATCCATCTAATGAATGTGCCAACCCATATATGTTGAGAGATCAAGGATGGTCCTTATAGAAGAATAAAATGTGACAGGTGCAAAGGTTTCTTCATAATCAATTCCCTCGATCTGTGAGAAGCCCCGGGCCAAAAATATTGCCTTATGCTTCTCAAAACTCCCATAAATAGCTTTCTTTACCTTGTAGATCCATCTTGAACCTACCACTTCTTTATCAACTGGCCTTGGAACAAATTCCCAAGCACTGTTTCTGACAATGGAGTCATACTCCACCATTGCATCTACCCATGTGGGCTCCTGTACTGCTTCCTGAAAGGAAGATGGCTCAGTAATAATACATTTTCTCATGAGAGCCATGTATGTAGTGAATCGGTCAAGAGACTGTCTCTATCTGCACTATGAAGTAGGGTCTCCTACATTTTGTGCCGCATCAAGCTTCAGCCTCTCGGCTTCTTTGGTATGCCTTCTACTAGTTCTGATGTTTGGCTCTACGTGAGTGGACTCCTCCACTCCATGAACCTCCTCTTGTGGCTGATCCACATCTAGAGACTCATTTTTGGGACAAGCACTTCTTCCTCTGCATTCAAGTCTAACTCCCTCTCAAGTGACACATTCATGGTTTTCTTCTCATTGAATTTTATATCCCATTTCACTAGAGTCATTCAACTGTTTGGAAAATATAAACAATAATTATGGGGTTTTTCTATGTACCCAACAAATTTACCAAATTCAACAATCGGCTCTGGCTTCTTCCTAGCATTCTTGGTCACATAAACATAAACATATGAGCCAAAAATATTAAAGTGAGAAACATCCGATTTCTTACCAGTAAAATCTTCTTTAGGTGTACTCATTCCAAGTACTCTATGAGGACAACGATTTTGCACATAAACCACAGTGTTGCATGCTTCTGCCCACAAGTGCATTGGTAGGCCCTGATCATGCAGCATAGCTCGTGCAACACCCACAATCATTCTATTCTTCCTCTTCGCGACCCCATTCTATTGTGGATTATGAGGCGCTATGAGTTCTCTTCAAATTCCTTCTCTGCTACAGAAGAATTTGAATTTGTTCAAGATGTATTCATCACCATTATCACTCCGTAGAGCCTTCACTTGCTTCCACGACTCTTTCTCCACCAATGCTTTAAACTCATAGAACTTTGAGACTGTTTGATCTTTCTTCTACATGAAGAAGATCCAACATCTACGACAATATCCATCAACAAAAATAACATAATACCTATTTTTTGTTGTTGAAGTAAACGAGAATAGTCCACACACGTCTGTGTTAACTATGTCCAGGATCCCCGCAGCACAGTTATCCTTTTCATGAAATGTGGTCTTCACAAACTTACCATATACATCCCTTGCAATGATCTATCTGTGCAAGTTTTCCCTTGGGAATTCGATTATAAATCTGCTGCAATATTTTCAGGGCGTCATGGTGAAGATGGCCCAATCACCTGTGCCATAATTTTCCCTCATCCCGGCTCACCACCACTTCTTCTTTGCCCACCATTGTAGTGAAGCCATCTACCTCCTTCCTATATAGATTCTTGACTTGAATCCCTATCCTCTTGGTTTGACCTGTTATTTTATGTCACAGGAAATATTTTCCATCGTTGAAAAAAACGTCATAACCTCTGTCCTCCAACATTGCGATTGAAACCAAGTTCTTCTTTAGACCTGGAACATGCATAACATATTTCAATAGAAATGGCTTACCTGACTCCCTCTCAAAGGTAATGGTACCAATTTCGGTCGCACTATATTGTCCATCTTCACCCATGTCTATATGCATTTGGAGATATTTCTCCTCCAAGTCACTGAAAAGCTCCTTATCTCTCGTCATGTGGAAGGAAGCACCATTATCAAGATACCGCACCAATCCCATTGTGCTTGAAACCAAGCATTCAATAAAAGAGAAATCAAGTTCAAATTTTGAGGCAAGGACCTCACCAGCTACAGCTCCAACAACCTTTTTGTTCTTCTTTTTCTGTGGGCAGTTAGTGGCGAGATTCCCATGTTCGTGACTGTGAAAACACTTCACCTTGGACAAATCCAGCTTCTTGCCTTTAGCCTCGGATTTTGAGTGGAATTTATTCCCCTTCCATTTCCTTTCTTTGGAAACCAAAGTACAATCCTCTTCATCATGATGCTTTGATGAAGAGCCATCCCTATTGTTCAGCCTCAACTCCTCCTGCACTAGATCCGACCATAGTTGTTCCCAATCCGACATTTTTTCTCATCTGTTGATAGAGTCTTGATGACAGTGTCAACTCTTAGGAAGTCCCAAGAAAGCCAAGATCACCAAATCATCATCAGAAATAGTGATTCCCACACTCCCCAGCTCATCCGTACATTGGACAAACTTTGTGAGATACTTAGGATTGTCGCCCTTCTCCATTTTGATTTTTCTGATTTTATCCTTCAGTGCCAATTTCCTATGGTCGTTTCTCCTTTGGAAAAGATCTGTCAAAGCCTTCCACATTTCAAATGGATTGGCTTTCCCATGAAGGCTTGAGAAAATATGGTCTCTCACACCTTCCAATAGAATTCTTCTCATCTTCGCTACTTTCTTTTGCCATGCGTCGAGTAATGCAGCATCCATCAAAGTGGGCTTAGGAACATCGCTATCGATGAAATCATTCAAGCCATTATCTTAAAGCACTACCTCCATCCTATCCTTACATGCCATGTAGTTCGAGATGTCGTCAAGTGCAAGTGCATACTCTAACCACAAACCATTGAAGGCCATTTCGATTTTTACTCAAATGTTGCACCAAGAAATTCTTGCAGCAAATTCAAATTGTTTCCACCAACAAAACTCAGCTACTGCTTCAATATTGCAATCTTCTTTTCTCCGATACCATGTAAAAATTTATAAATTTTGTGATGTATTACTGGACTCTCCTAATATAACAATTATATCCACTATTAAATACAGAATCCTTCTATTTCATTCTTTGCAGAAATTTAATCTCCAATTGCAAACACATGAAGAAAAATCAATCGCACATAACATAGAATTTTTTACTGGGAAAGCATAAAGCTAAAAACCCCAACTATCGTATATTATGTATATCATGGATCATTAAACAATCTCATACAAATCTTGTTGGAAATATGATGCAGAGTGTTGTCCTTGATGGCAACCCACTAAATGAAGATGAAGACATGCGACTGTTGACATGTATTGTCCTTGATGGCAAACCACCTAATGAAGTTATTCTTGACTTGATGGACTTGGTAAATGATGTAAATCTGATATGATATGATGTTTTGTTGACAATATGATGCTGAGTGTTGTCCTTGAAAGGCAACCCACTTGATGAAGATGATGACAACTTACTTGATGAAGTTGTGCTTGATAGAATATGTTCTTAATGAAGGAAATCTGATGAATCTACAGTGTGAACAGAAGGCTATGAAGAAAGGATTTCAGAATGTACTCAAAGTATGATGAAAAAAAGTATGTCTCTTGGTATACGCGGATTGGACTAGGGGAAGTCGCGTATGCACGTGGAAAGGAACGTTCCAAGTCGCGTATGGGCAAAAGCGCTCAAAAAGTGCAAAACCAGGGGTAACCACCATGGTATTGACCCATTGTATTGGGTAATGATCCGCCTAATTGACCCCGTCCAAGTAGTTTTGGGCTCATGGTATTGCTTTGGCCCATGGTATTGAAAAAGGGGCTCATGGTATTGAAAAAGGGTAAACCTATATAAGGAGAAGAAATTCATTGTGCAAAACATGAGTGTGGGTGCAAAATGTCTGAGCTTAAATGAATACTTCTCTCTGAAGTAGATCTGAATGGAAGGGTTACACTTGAAGACAAATCTGAAGGAATGATGCACCAATGATGAAGAAGGGGATCTAGATCTGAAATGCACTTGTATCTGCTAGATCTGCTTATGGAAGGTCTAGATCTGTGACGAGGCGAACATCTAGGCGAACATCTGACTGAAGTGAAAAGGGTAAATCTGAATTGAACATCTGATCTGATGAAGTATGCAGCTCTGTAATCATTGAAGATCTATACGCTACTTTGCCGCGAAGGAAGCGCGTATACACGCGGCTTCTCTGAAGTAAAAGCGCGTATGCGCAATAAAATATACACTGAGGTATACGCTGGTTTGTGTGGATGGAAGCGCGTATATACGCGACATCAGTAAAGGGAAAGCGCGTATGCAAACTAGGGTTTGCTGAAGCAAGGGGTATGAAATATCTGATCTGTTCTGCTGTGTTTCTGCTATCTGATCTGTGTTGATATGTATCTGTTGGTGATGTATGTTTGTGCTTAAAAGTATGGAAAGGGTCCAGTATGAAAATATGATGAAATGTGGCCTACAAGTGTTGTTCTATTGAAGTTGTTGGATCCAGTGTGAAAATTGATGAAACGTGGTCCAAGGTGGTGCTGAGGGTTGTAGCCTTCAGTCAGGGGGTGGTAGCTCCCTTCCAGGTGAGGCTGGTAAACGAGATCAAGGGGTCGTAGCTCCCTTCCAGGTGAGGCTGGTAAACGAGATCGGGGGGTCGTAGCTCCCTTCCAGGAGAGGCTGGTAAACGAGTCAGGGGGTTGGAGCTCCCTTCCAGGAGAGGCCGGTAAACGAGCGCAGGTGGGTGCCTGCGTGCTGGTCAAGTCTGCGCCAGCACATATGTTGTAACATGTTTTCTCTATAATAAAATATTGAAGGCTGAGCAACTGCAGCGGTGGTTTTCTCCCGACTTGGGTTTCCACCTAAAAATCCTGGTGTTCATGTGTGATGTTTTGTGTGATGGTTATTTTGTTCTTACTGCACATGTTTACTACCTATTGAATATCTGATGAATAAATGATGGAATGGTTTAAGTGAAGATTTAATGACATATCTAAATCTCTGTGTATACGCTAGTTTCATAAAGGGGATCCGCGTATATACGCTAGTTTACTGAAGTAAAGTAGCGTATGGGTTTTGAGGAATGAAAAAGTAAAAATATTTGATTATGCAGTAAATACTGATTCACCCCCCCCTCTCAGTATTTTTCCCAACAATTGGTATCAGAGCGTGGTCCTTCTGCAGAAGCTTGATCGCTTGAAGGAGATCCGTCTCAATGGGAAGTCAAGAAGGAGTGATGTCTATAAAGCCACCTCTATTCAATGGAAGCAATCTGATATTCTGGATGGTACGAACAAAAGCATATCTGCAAAGTCTTGGTGCAGATGTATGGGCAATCGTGCAAGAAGGTTATCAATACCCGGCAAATATTCCTACTGATGCAGCTGAAAGGAAGAAGTATGAAACCAATGCCAAAGCAGTAAATGTCTTGCTAGGAAGCATGTCTGAATCAAAATTTGCTAAAGTGATGCAGCTACATTCAGCAAAAGAAATATGGGACAAAATCATTCTGAGCTATGAAGGAGACACAAAGGTAAAAAGTGAAAAACTCCAAACTCTTAGAATTGAATATGAAAATTTGAAGATGCATAGTGATGAAAGTGTTGCCAGTTTCTTTCTTCGTCTAGATGATATTGTAAATCGGATGAGAAATTTGGGTGAAACCATGGCTGATACTACTCTGGTAGAAAAGGTCTTGAGATCTTTGACTTCAAAATTTGACTTTAAAGTTTCTGCTATTGAAGAAAGGCAAGATCTGCAAACTCTTTCTGTTGTTCAATTACATGGTACTCTGACTGCTTTTGAAATGAGACAAGGAGGTCCTTCTCAAATAAGAGAAGCTGCTTTTAAGGCATCTACAAAAGGGAAGGAAAAGGAAGTTGTCAAAGATTCCAGCTATATATCCGATGAAGAAGAAGCAAATTTCGTGATAAAGCTCCAACTAGGTACTGGAAGATTCAAAGGTAAGCTTCCCTTCAAATGTTTTGAGTGTGGAAAAGTTGGTCATTATGCTGCAAAATGTCCTTATAAAGGAAAAGAAGTAGTAAGAAGGAATAAGAACCGATATAGCTCTAAGAAAAGTTACTATACTAATGAAGATAGTGATGGGTCATCTAATAGTGAGGAAGAATGTGAAGAAGATCTTAGACTTCTCATGGCATTTGAACAAAAAGAAGAAAAGGATACTTTCATGGATGCTCTAGAGGAAAACGATTTTCTTGAAGAAAATAATCAACTCAAACTTCGCTTAGAAGAACAAAAGATAATCAGAGAGACCATTGAAAAAGAGCTTGAAGAAGCAAAGAAGCATATTGAAAAACTAGAATGTGAAGTGGTAAGTCAAAAAAAAGAAGTTGAGAAAGCAAAAACCTTGAATCTTAGATTTGCTAAAGGATCTGAAACCTTAGATGAGATCATCAAGGTACAACGTTCTCCTCTTATAAAGACAGGTCTTGGATATACCGGAGAATCTTCTCAAACTTCAGCACCAAAGTATCTAAAAGCAGTTACAGGTGGTTTACATCATTCAGTCACTCAGAAAGGGAATAAAGAATCTCTACAGGGAAAGCAGGACCATCTCAATTCAAGGTACACTAACAGGGATAGCTTTGAAAGACACTACAACCGACAGGTAAATTCGAATAAAAGATTCCATGATCGCAGAAATTTCTACTTCAATGGGCAATGTTTCACTTGTCACAATTTTGGTCATAAAGCTATTCAATGTGTTGCATATAAAACCATCATGACAAGAGAAGCAAGAAAGAAAAGGTTGGATACTGAACCAAAGAAGAATACCTATAAAAAATTTTCTCCTCTTCAAAGTGAAGTTGAATGTACTTATTGTAATAACTTTGGTCATGAAGAATTTGAATGCAGGAACAAGATCCAGCCAAAAGAACATGTTCCCTCAAGCTCTAAAGTGTGGAAAAAGAAAGAACCGCCAGTTGAAAATTGTGGGATAGCATTATTTGCAGAAGGTGAAGAAAATCAATGGTACATCGATAGTGGGTGCTCAAGACACATGACAGGTGACAAAAGCAAACTTCATACTTATAATGCTCTAGAAAAGGAAAAGAAAGTTACATTTGGAAATGATACTCCCGATGTAATTAAAGGAAAAGGGTCAGTATTTCTAAAAGAAAAAGTGAAGGCTAGAGATGTCATGTATGTTGATGGATTAAGGCATAACCTATTAAGTGTTAGTCAAATGTGTGATCAAGGTGCAGAAGTGGTCTTCAGTTCCAAAGAATGTGTGGTTCGTGATCTTGATACAGGTAGAATCATTATAAAAGGAAAAAGAAATCCAAGCAACCTGTATGTACTAAACGACATAGATCAATGTTACTTGAGAAAATCTTCAGAAAATTGGCTATGGCATAGAAGGCTGGGGCATCTGAGTTTTTCTCAAATCAACAAAGCAAGCAGACTTCAAGCGGTTCGTGATCTTCCAAAAGTCAATCTTCCAGAAAGTATCATATGCAAATCTTGTCAATTTGGTAAGCAGACCAGAGTTCGATTTAATGCCAAAGAAGGATCATCAAGTAAGCCTCTTGAACTTATTCATACTGATATCTGTGGACCTATGAGGAAAAAGTCATTATGTGGGGAAGAATACTATATCTTATTTATTGATGACTACTCTAGAATGTGTTGGATCGGGTTCATTAAACACAAAGATCAAGCATTTGAAAAATTTCAGAGCTTCAAAGCATTGGCAGAAAATGAATTAGATCTAAAAATCAAGTGTCTTAGATCTGATCGAGGAGGAGAATATTCATCAAATTAATTCTTTGAATTTTGTGAACAACATGGCATAAAAAGACAATTCTCTGTAGCAGGCACTCCACAACAAAATGGTGTAGCAGAAAGAATGAATAGAACAATTGTCCAAATGGCTAGAGCTATGCTAGCTGATTCTGGCATTTCTAACATGTTCTGGAGTGAAGCAGCATTTACAGCTGTTAAAATTCTCAACAAGGCTCATGTTCGGGTGAATAGTAACAAAACTCCATATGAACTCTGGTATGGTAAGTCTCCCACTGTGAAGCATTTTAAAGTTTTTGGAAGTAAATGCTTTATCAAAAATAATGATGAAAAGCTTGGCAAGTTTGAACCTAGATCAGATGAATGGATATTTCTTGGTTACACATCTTCAAGCAAAGCATACACATGTTACAATAAAAGGCTTCAAAAGGTTGTTGAATGTATTGATGTTGTTATTGATGAGTCTCCTGTAGCTCCTAAAGAAGAAAAACAAACAACAAAAGAAGATGATAGCGACATATGGCCTTCTACATTAGATGGAAATGATATAGACAGTGGATCCAATGAAGAACCTGAAGATGATCTATCTGAAAAAGCTCCATCCAGATATGTTCAAAAGAATCATCCTGAATCTCAAATTTTGGGTGACAAAGAATCTGGTGTACGAACAAGGAGAACTCTTGTAGGATCTTCTAATCATTTGGCACTCATATCCACAATTGAACCACAAAATGTTAATGAAGCTAGCAAATATGAATGTTGGAGGCAAGCCATGGATGACGAACTTGTTCAAATTGAAAAAAATGACACTTGGGATTTGGTTCCAAGACCTCATGACAAAAATGTCATTGGAACTAAATGGATTTTCAAGAATAAGTTAAATGAGAACGGGGATGTTGTAAGAAACAAAGCTAGACTGGTTTGCAAAGGGTATACTCAACAAGAAGGTATAGACTTTGAAGAAACTTTTGCTCCTGTAGCTAGACTTGAAGCCATAAGAATGTTTCTTGATTTTTCAAGTTATCAACACATCAAAGTTTATCAAATGGATGTTAAATCTGCTTTTCTTAATGGTGATCTAGAAGAAGAAGTATATATAGAACAACCAGAAGTATTCATTTTGGGAAATGATGCAAATCTTGTTTGTAGACTTAAAAAGGCTCTATATGGTCTCAAACAAGCTCCAAGGGCTTGGTATTATCGTCTTGAAAAATATCTTCATCAACACGGATTTTCAAAAGGGTCTGCTGATAGCAACTTATACACAAAATTTGAAAATGACAAACTATTGATTGTGGTTGTATATGTTGATGATATCATTTTTGGGAGCAACGAAGAATCTTTGAGTCAAAAATTTTCTTCTGTCATGCAGCAAGAATTTGAAATGTCTTTACTTGGGGAACTAACATTCTTTCTTGGCTTGCAAGTGCATCAATCTGCAGATGGTATATTTCTATCACAAGCAAAATATCTTAAGCAAATTCTGAAGAAGTATGGCATGGAAGAATGCAAACCTGGAAGTACACCAATGATAACCGGATGCAGTCTCAGTTCTAATGATGATTCTCCCACTGTGAATCAACCAGAATACAGATCGATGATTGGAAGTCTACTTTATCTCACTGGGACCAGACCAGACATTATGCATGCCGTTGGGATTGTTGGACGATTCCAAGCTAATCCAAAAGAGTCTCACCTTCAGGCCGTCAAAAGGATATTCAAATATCTACAAGGAACTCAAGACTTTGGTCTATGGTATCCAAAGGATGCTGATCTTACTCTTCATGCTTACACTGATGCAGATTGGGCTGGAAGTGTTGATGATCGAAAAAGCACTAGTGGTGGTGCATTTTACATGGGGCCCCGGTTAGTATCTTGGTTCAGCAAGAAACAAAATTCTATTGCCTTATCAACAGCTGAAGCAGAGTATGTAGCTGTCGCATCTTGTTGCACTCAACTCCTATGGATGATGCAAACCTTGCAAGATTTTCAAATCAAATGCGCAACTCCTATCTCCATTATGTGTGATAATACAAGTGCCATCAGTATCTCAAAGAATCCTGTTATGCATTCGAAAACCAAGCACATTCCCATCAAATATCATTTCCTACGTGAACAAGTGCTTGAGCAAAAAGTGAAGTTGGAGTATGTTACCTCCAAAGAACAAGTTGCTGATATCTTTACCAAACCACTGCCTAGGGAAGCGTTCGAGTATCTAAGACAGAAGCTGGGAGTGTTCTCTGCCAGTCAAAAGAACAAATCTGCATAAATTTTAGAAGATGGCTTGGGATACGCGGGTTTCCTGAAACACAGTCGCGTATGTACGCGAGTTAATGCACAGAAAACCGCGTATGCATGATTGCTGACAATTTTTGCTTGGTTCAGCTCTCTTCAGCACAGCTGCAGTGCCGTTTGGTATCTCTGATACTGTTTGGTATCTCTGGTGGTGTTCCAGTTCTCATAATTCTATTTCTAATGTTTTGATGAAGATGCCTTGATGATTTGTTGATGGAAGTTTTCAGGATGCACAAACTAAGGGGGAGCCTTAGTCATTTGGAAAGAGTGCTTGGTTGCACAGATTCAGGGAGAGAATTAGTAGTGCTGAGTATAATGCATTGCTGGCATTATGGTGGTTCTGATATATGATCTCTCTTGAGGTCTTTTTGGTATTGATTATGAAAAGTCATATTTGTATTTTAATGAAAAGATCTTGTTGAGACTCATGTTGTAAAATTGTAATATTCAGTCATGTAAGGACTTGTCAAATTTGTAACCTCACTTGGTTGGGTAGCTGAGTCAATTTTTGTAAACCCACTTGGTTGGGTAGCTGAGTTGAATTGTGTAAACCCACTTGGTTGGGTACTTGAGTCTCATATGTAAATCCACTTGGTTGGATATTTAATGTAAGTATGAGTCTTTGGTGATAGGAAGAGTCATGTACTTTATTGAAAAATATGTTTGAAGATTCAGCATGAACTCAGGGGGAGCTTGGCCACTTCAGCACATATCAGATCTGCAAAATGTTTCTTCCACATGAGGAGAAAAGGGGTAGAATGTTGGTTTTTGATCCGCCCTTTGCCCTTGATGTCAAAGGGGGAGAGTGACATGGTGTTTGAATGAGGAGAAGATAATGATGTGACATATTTGGGAGAGTGACATGGTATCTATCTGTTGTGATAACCAAACACCATCGTGGTTGCCATCAAGTCCAAAGGGGGAGATTGTTGGAAATATGATGCAGAGTGTTGTCCTTGATGGCAACCCACTAAATGAAGATGAAGACATGCGACTGTTGACATGTATTGTCCTTGATGGCAAACCACCTGATGAAGTTATTCTTGACTTGATGGACTTGGTAAATGATGTAAATCTGATATGATATGATGTTTTGTTGACAATATGATGCTGAGTGTTGTCCTTGAAAGGCAACCCACTTGATGAAGATGATGACAACTTACTTGATGAAGTTGTGCTTGATAGAATATGTTCTTAACGAAGGAAATCTGATGAATCTACAGTGTGAACAGAAGGCTATGAAGAAAGGATTTCAGAATGTACTCAAAGTATGATGAAAAAAAGTATGTCTCTTGGTATACGCGGATTGGACTAGGGGAAGTCGCGTATGCACGCAGAAAGGAACGTTCCAAGTCGTGTATGGGCAAAAGCGCTCAAAAAGTGCAAAACCAGGGGTAACCACCATGGTATTGACCCATTTTATTGGGTAATGATCCGCCTAATTGACCCCGTCCAGGTAGTTTTGGGCTCATGGTATTGTTTTGGCCCATGGTATTGAAAAAGGGGCTCATGGTATTGAAAAAGGTTAAACCTATATAAGGAGAAGAAATTCATTGTGCAAAACATGAGTGTGGGTGCAAGATGTCTGAGCTTGAATGAATACTTCTCTCTGAAGTAGATCTGAATGGAAGGGTTACACTTGAAGACAAATCTGAAGGTATGATGCACCAATGATGAAGAAGGGGATCTAGATCTGAAATGCACATGTATGTAGTAGTTCTGCTTATGGAAGGCCTAGATCTGTGATGAGGTGAACATCTTGGCGAACATCTGTCTGAAGTAAAAAGGGTAAATCTGAATTGAACATCTGATCTGATGAAGTATGCAGCTCTGTAATCATTGAAGATCTATACGCTACTTCGCCGTGGCAGAAGCGCGTATACACGCGGCTTCTATGAAGTAAAAGCGCGTATGCGCAATAAAATATACACTGAGGTATACGCTGGTTTGTGTGGACGGAAGCGCGTATATACGCGACATCAGTGAAGTGAAAGCGCGTATGCAAACTAGGGTTTGCTGAAGAAAAGGGTATGAAATATCTGATCTGTTCTGCTGTGTTTCTGCTATCTGATCTGTGTTGATATGTATCTGTTGGTGATGTATGTCTGTGCTTAAAAAGTATGGAAAGGGTCCAGTCTGAAAATATGATGAAACGTGGCCTGCAAGTGTTGTTCTATTAAGGTTGTTGGATCCAGTGTGAAAATTGATGAAACGTGGTCCAAGGTGGTGCTGAGGGTTGTAGCCTTCAGTCAGGGGGTTGTAGCTCCCTTCCAGGTGAGGCTGGTAAACGAGATCGGGGGGGTCGTAGCTCCCTTCCAGGTGAGGCTGGTAAACGAGAACAGGGGGTCGTAGCTCCCTTCCAGGAAAGGCTGTTAAACGAGTCAAGGGGTCGTAGCTCCCTTCCAAGAGAGGCTGGTAAACGAGCGCAGGTGGGTGCTTGCATGCTGGTCAAGTCTGCGCCAACACATATGTTGTAACATGTTTTCTCTATAATAAAATATTGAAGGCTGAGCAACTGCAGCGGTGGTTTTCTCCCGACTTGGGTTTCCACCTAAAAATCCTGGTGTTCATGTGTGATGTTTTGTGTGATGGTTATTTTGTTCTTACTGCACATGTTTACTGCCTATTGAATATCTGATGAATAAATTATGGAATGGTTTAAGTGAAGATTTAATGACATATCTAAATCTCTGTGTATACGCTAGTTTCATAAAGGGGATCCGCGTATATACGCTAGTTTACTGAAGTAAAGTAGCGTATGGGTTTTGAGAAATGAAAAAGTAAAAAGATTTGATTATGCAGTAAATACTGATTCACCCCCCCTCTCAGTATTTTTCCCAACAAAGCTCTACTCCAATAGCTCTCAGTATAATATACAATTGTCTCACAATATCATACAAAAATTGGCATAAACATGCACCAATTTACTGCCTCCTGACAGCCTGCCTCCATTGTGAAATCCGTGCTGATGAATATCCCTGAATGAATTTGATCTTGCCTTGCCTTGACTGCCCAATCCTCATTGGCATCTCCAATGTGTGTGTAGTTGCATTGAATGCATCACTATAGTCACAACTGATACTCAACTAGGCCCTTTCACCTATCTCTCAACTGGGTATCCACTGGATCTGACATGCATGTAGTTAACATCAGTATTTATTCAGTTGCATGTGACACCACTACTTGTGAATTAATTAAATCATTAATTCACTGATCTCTCACTAGTGTATCTTTAGTTACAACTATCACAACTGAGTTTAATCACTTAACCAACCTTAGAACTCGTAATTCCTTTAGTCAATTGGTTTTTCACATCAATTAACTGAAATCAAGTTCTTCAAGAGAATAGATTATTATTTATTGTATCATTATTATTAAGGGCTAATAATAATTGACATCCGATCTATTTTTAGACATGCGATCTATAAATAGAATTTTCTCAACCATCTATAAATAAACTGTCACTATAAATAGAATATGCTCACTATTCTAAAAATAGACATACACCTAAAAATAGATTGCGAGCCCCACCTAGTGTAGGTGCTTAATTTTCACTAGGATCATCACCTTTTTGAATCTCATCACTCCATCTCAACAAGAAATGGATTATCCTTCACCCCAATCCTACTTCTATGGTATTCTAATTTTCTCCTGTTGAGCGCCTTTATCAGAATATCTGCATCCTGATCCTCCATTGGAATGTACTGAAGCAGCATGATCTTTCACTGCACACAATCTCTAATATGATGATACCAGATATCTATATGCTTAGATCTATCATGAAACACATGATTAATTGATATTTTAATGCAACTCTAATTATCACAATGAATCATTGTAGGATATAAATGAGAACCAAACAAACCGACTAGGATCTTCCTCATCCAGATAGCCTCATATGCAGCTTGACTTGCTTCCTTGTATTCTGCTTCCACTGAACTGAGTGCCACATATATCTATTTCTTGTTGTACCAAGAAATAATTGTAGATCCGATACTCAAAACCCATCTTGATGTGCTCTTTTTGTCCATTGGACTGCCTGCCCAATCTGCATCCATGAATGCCATGCAACTTCACCTCATCCATTTGTTTGTACCATAAGCCGTACTCAGATGTGCCCTGAGATATATCAGGACATGCTTGCATGCCTTCCAAAATAGCTTGGTAGGCTTAACCATCGCTTGACTATGTTGGTTCACCACATACCGTATGTCTGGTATTGTATTAAATAAATACACAAGCGAACCGACCAACTGTCGATAGACAATAGCATCCACTACCTCTCCAGATGTAGTGTCCTCTTTGCTCCAGTTTCCTCAAAGAGGAGTATACATGGTTTCGCATCCCTCCATGGGAAACTTACTGAGTATCTGCCTTGCATGCTTACATTGAGACATAAACAGTTCACCTTCTCGCTGCCATATTTCCTATCCAATGAAATAGTGAAGGAGGCCCATATCCTTCATCTCGAACTCCTTTGCAAGATCCTCCTTGCATGAGTGTATCAACTGCTCATCTCCAGTCAGTATTAAATCATCAACATAAAGAAAAATGATTAAAATCTTACCCTCCACCACAATCTAGTATAGGTTTGCATCCACCTCACTCTTGTTGAAGCCAAGTCTAGTGAAATAGTTGTCGATCCGAGTGTACCAAGCACGGGGTGCTTGCTTCAGCCCATACAATGCTCTTTTGAGTTTACACATATGTGAATTGCTGTTGAAGATATCAAATCCTACTGGATACTCAATTTACACTTCTTCCTCAATGATCCCATTAAGGAACGCAGTCTTCACATCCATCTAATGAATGTGCCAACCCATCTATGCGGAGAGAGAAAGGATGATCCTTATGGAAGAATATTGTGAAACAGGTGAAAAGGTTTATTCATAATCAATCCCCTGAGTGTGTGAGAAGCCCCGGGCCACAAATCTTGCCTTATACTTCTCAACACTCCCATCAGTGGCTTGATTTACCTTGTAGATCCATCTTGAACCTACCATTGATTTATCAACCACCATTGGAATAATTTCCCAAGCATTATTTCTGAGAATGGATTCATAATCCTCCACCATTACATCTACCCATGTGGGCTCCTACATTACTTCCTAAAAGGAAGATCGCTCATTCACAATACATTTTCTCATGAGAGCCATGTATCTAGTGAATTGATAAGGAGACTGCCTCTGTCTGCGCTGTGAAGTAGGGACTCCTACATTCTGTGCCGCATCAAGCTTCAACCTCTCAGCTTCTGTGGTACGCCTTATGCTAGTTTTGATGTTTGGCTCTACGTGAGTGGACTCCTCCACTCCATGAACCTCCTCCTTTGGCTAATCCACATCTAGAGACTCATATTTGGGAACAAGCAGTTCCTCCTCTGCATGAAATTCTAGCTCCCTCTCAAGCGACAACTTCATGGCTTTCTCCTCATTGAATTTAATATCCCGTCGCACCACAGTCATTCGAATGTTTGGCAAATACACATGATAATTATGGGGTGTTTTTCTGTACCCTAAAAATATCTCAACTACAACAGTCAGCTCCAGATTATTTCTGGTGTTCTTGGTTACATGAACAGAAATAGATGAGCCAAAAATCTTAAAGTGATAAACATACGGTTTCTTACTAGTAAAAGATTCTTTAGGTGTACTCATGCCAAGTACTCTATGAGGGTAACGGTTTTGCACATAAACTGCAAGGTTGCATGCTTCCACCCACAAGTGCATTGGTAGGCCCTGATCATGCAGCATAGCTTGTGCAGCACTCGTGATCATTCTGTTCTTCCTCTCTGCAACCCCCTTCTGCTGTAGGGTTATCAAGTGCTATGAGTTCACTTCTAATTCCTTCTTTGCTACAAAATTCTTTGAATTATTTCGAGATTTATTCACCACCATAATCACTCTGCAGAGCCTTCACTTACTTCCCTCACTCTTTCTCCACCAATGCTTTAAACTCACAAAACCTTGAGAATGTTTGATCTTTCTTCTGCATGAAGAAGATCCAGCATCTACGATAATATTCATCAACAAAAATAACATAATACCTATGTTTTGTTGTTGAAGCAACCTCGAATGGTCCACAAACGTCTGTGTGAACTCTCTCCAGGATCCCCGCAACACGGTTCTCCTTTTCATGAAAGGTGTTCTTCACAAACTTACCCATAGTACATCCCTAGTAGTGATATATCTATGCAAGTGTAGCCTTCGGAAGTCTAGTAGAAATATGCTGCAATATTTTTAGGGTGCCATGGTGAAGATGGCCCAATCGCCTGTGCCATAATTCGCCCTCATCCTGGCTCACCAGTTCTTCTTCTTTGCCCACATTTTCAACCATCTATGTCCAACTTGTAGATATTCTTAACTCGAATCCCTATTCTCTTGGTTTGACCCATTATTTTATGTCACACAAAAGATTTTTCGTCATGAAAACAACTTCATAACCTCTGTCCTCCAACATTGCGACTGTGACCAAGTTCTTCTTTAGACCTGGAACATGCATACCATTTTTCAATAGAAATATTTTACCTGACTCCCTCTCAAAGGTAATGGTACCAATAATAGTCACACTATCTCTTCCATCATCGTCCATCTATATATGCACTTGGATATCTTTCTCCTCCAAGTCACTGAAAAGCTCATTATCTCCTGTCATGTGGAAGGAATCACCACTATCAAGATACCACACTAATCCCATTGCACTTGAAACCAAGCATGCGATAAAAGAGAAATCAATTTCAAATTGCGAGGAAAGGGTGTCACCAGTTGCAGCTCTAGCAGCCTTCTAGTTCTTATTTTTCTATGGGCAGTTAGTGCTGAGATGCCCATGTTCATGACAGTGAAAACAATTCACCTTGGACAAATCCAGCTTCTTTCCTTTAGCCTCAAATTTTGAGTGGAATTTCTTCCCCTTCCCTTTCCTTTCTTTGGAATTCAAAGCACAATCCTATTCATCATCATGATTTTATGACGAGCCATCCCTAGTGTTTTGCCTGAACTCCTACTGCACTAGATCCAACCACAGTCGTTCCCAATTTGACAGTTTTTCCCGTCCGTTGACAGAGTCTTGATAACTGTGCCAACTCTTAGGAAGTCCCAAGAGAGCCAATCTCACCAAATCATCATCAGCAATAGTGATTCCCACACTCCCCAACAAATACCTACATTGGACAAACTTTGTGAGATACTTAGGAATATTTCCGCCCTTCTCCATTTTGATTTTTCTAAGTTTATCCTTCAGCACCAATTTCCTATGGTCACTGTTGCTTTGGAAAATATCTGTCAAAGCCTTCCACATTGCAAATGGAGTGGATTTCCCATGAAGGCTTGAGAAAATATCGTCTATCATGCCTTCCAACAAAATTCTTCTTGTCTTCGCTACTTTATTTTTCCATACGTCAAGTAATGCAGCATCCGTCGAAGTGGGCTTAAGAACATCGCTATCGATGAAATACTTCAAGCCATTACCTTCAAGCACCACCTCCATCCTGTTAGTGTCAGTATATTCATACTTCCATTAGTGATCATAACTGCTCTTTTGCATATTAGGAGTCTCATACCGAATAAATTTCACCATTCTGCTAGGTCATGGATTCATTGATGGTAGTAATTTTTCATCAGTTTTCCCTCATGAGGTGCTTGTTGATTCTCCTCTCTATGGTCTTTGGTCATGAGTCACTTTCACTTTCAAAAATCATGTCATTAGTTCATAATATGGGTCTCATTAGTTTCTAGGGTCTCACCATGGTCAACATTAATGAGTTGAAGGTCAATAAATATCAGCAAGGTCATGAGGAAGTCAATAAACTCAAATTCACAACACCTGGAATATCAAAGAGATATTTTATTTAGCCCGATGTAATTTTCACCTCAAAACCATGTTTTGAGGTGGAAACATGATATTTTGCCTTTATTATCATTCATTGTGTAATTTTATGTCATTATATGTAATAAGTCACAATTCAGAAGCTGCCATCTCCACAAAAGTCATCACCCTACCTTCAAAGAAAAGTTCCACAACATTTTTAGCACCAAATCATCTTCCAAGTAGATCCATCAGAAAGAGCCTAGAAAGAGCTTTCCAATGGTATATTACACTCTTAAAACTGACTTCTGGATTGAAATTTATGCTTAAGTGAAGTAAAGATCCCCTATATCCTCAAAAAACCCCTATTTCCCATTTTCCCTTAAACCTTATGTTTAAAGTTTTATATTATCCTTATAAAATACCTTTTTCCTCCCTCCGATTACAAAATTGCATTATAAATTCATTTAAAACACATATGCGATTAACCACTTCCCCTCCATTCCATAGAACTTTATAATAAAGTTATTTATACTATAATCCCCGTCGTTATAAACCACTTCCCTTTTCATAACCCCTTAAACTTAAAAAAAAACAAAATTTAAGTTTCCTATTATAAATCTTGCCGATCGTACCCACGATCCAATCACTCCAATTCATCACATCGCAACATTTTTATTGCATGTTTCGATTGGTCCTTCGTGAAAAATTTCGATGCGATTATATTAAGAACCCCCTATTGTAAACCTCTGGTTGGCCCTGCCCGATGCAGTCTCGACCGTTGATCCAATTGCCGATCGGACGACTCATATGCAATCGAGCCATCGCAATCAGCGCTTTCATAAGGCCCTCCCCAATTGAGTGCTTCTATTTGATCTCATTCGATTATCCCTTAGCCGTTGATTTTCCCCCTCTGATCCAATGGCCCACAACCAATCGGGCCATCGGCAATCGGCAATTCCATATATAACATCTCTCTCCACCCTCTCCCCAATCTCTGATCCCAATTGGTCGAGTCCCACCATTCTAATCCTCCGCCCATTCATAATACCTTGGCTCTTTGCCTTTGTTAAGTTTAAATTTTGCTTAATTTGTTTATTACAAAGGCCATTACCCTATCACATTGGAAGCATGAATTATGTTATACTCCACTCCCAAAGCCCTTCTGATTCTGAATGCGATTTTAATATGGTTCCTGCCTCCTTCCCTTCCCTTTTTTCCCATTCAAAGAATTAATTTCCCTTCACCAAAAGCATAATTTCATTTCAGTTTTATTTCAACAGCATTTTAATAAAATATTAGTTTTTCAAACAAATAACGGAAAGCAAAGCGACAGTCAAAAGGCCGAGAAGCTTATATTAGAAAAAGAGCTTTTTCGACAGCATCAGAGTAGGAAATATGTTCATCGGATTACCTATTTTCTTTCATCCATCTATAACAACAGATTTTCAAATGGTCAAATGTCTTATTGTTCCTTATTTTCAGAGGCAAATCTTTGGTTCTCTTTGCCATATTCAGATTTCAGTTCTGAGTTGTTGAAAAACTCCCTCTTTTCATGGATCTAGGTTCCCACATTTCAGCTTATTTATTGTAATTGTAAATCATTTGTAAAGCAGTCTGAAGTCGTTAATTCAGTAGTAGGGGGAAAGTGTGGAAGAAAATCTCTGCACTCCATTGTACATTTGACAAGGATTAATAAGAGATGCAGCTCTGATTTGTGGGATCCATGTGTATGAGATTTAGCATTTGATTTCTCCTTTGTTTCATATGTGAATTTTTATGTTTCACCTCTCATCCATAAAAATTACATATTGAATTCTTTCAAGATAGAAAGGTAGAATCCATTTTATATGCTCTGCCTTGGGAAATCATTCATACTATGTGTTTTTCTTCTATTGGAAAGGGATCCATTTATTGTTCCCTTTTTAGCTCCTCGCCAGTATTTCCATCCCATCCTTATTAAAATTTAATTGCTAAATATCCTACCTATCTTGCCCCATGAAATTCCCTGTGTCCTGATTTAATTCCCCCGTTTCAAACTGTCCCATTTTATACCACACATCCCTAAAATTCATTCGTTTTATTAAACCTTTTCCTATCATTTTATCTAGCTTAATATTAGTCCACTATTGTGTTTTATTGAATATCTATCTTTACGGAGAGAGCCCTCTCCTGTCCTTGTAGGGCTAGCTACAAGGTTGAGCGTGATTTAGTTGTTACCCTGTTTTGCCCTTTTCAGCCTGGGGTCCAATTCGGGTGCTAACATATTTAGCGACTCCACTAGGGAAGCTGTTTCGATCTGAATATCTGTGAACTTGTATTCTCGACACTGAAACATGTTTATTCTTCTTTGAAGAAATTTTGAACAGAGGCCTGTAGAAGAGCAAATCGTAGTTAGGCTCTGTGTATAGAAGAGTATTAAAGAAACCTTGCCTAAGGTTAAAAACCTTGGTTGTATTATACACGATAGTTCTTCATTTTTATCTAAGTAAAGGACTTTATTCTTTACTGGCGGAGTAATATTAAGCGGGACCTAGTCCTTGAGTTAACGCGTGGAGTTAAACACTTAACCATAGTCAAACCTCAATTTGATTTACCGCCAGCGGGTTTTGCAAACCAAAACCACCCATATCGCGCCGCTTTTTCCTAGGAACAAAACTACTTCAGAAAAATGCGTTCCAGTTATATTTGTGCTCATTATCACTCCAATACCACCCATTTCATGCGGCTCTCAGCTGTTAAACTTCGACCTCTGAAAAAATGTGAAATCAACGAGGATCATCCGATTTGAAGAGCGCTAGATCTTATGGTGATCGCGCAGTGAAATGCACAAGTGATAACTCAAGGTATGATCCGGTGGTTTGATATCATTTAAAGTTATTTTATTCATAAAAAGAGAAAAATGGACGTGTGGGCACCTATTGAATAAAATGAATGTCGACTGCTAGCATAGATGTGTTATATAATATAAAGTTCAAAGGTTGGTGTTTTCTTTAAAGGATCGCGCTATTGTTATAAAGTTCTAATATTTCGACCAGATTAATAAGGTTTGCTCAGTGTTTTTAATGTGTTCCCCAATATCGTGTTAAATTATAAATATTTTTTCAAAGGTCGGGATATTATTTCACAGCGAAACATTATTAAAGCACTGTTGGAAAAGAAAATATAACTACAGCCACTATTCTTCAGTCATAATACATTTTTTCTATTAGAGCATAAAGGTCTGATTACCCTAGTAAAGGTTCTCTTGTAAATTCCTCGGTTCTAGAAAATGATTTTCAGAGTCCGTTAGGCTGAAATATAATTTTTTTACACTAGAAATTTACACACACTGGCTTCAAGGAGATACACCAGGGCTAATCCCGATCCAAATCCTCCCCTTGTGTTTGAAAATCCAAATCTTATCCCAAGAATTGTTAGAAGACAAGAAGGATCATTAAGTCCTAGACCTGTCTTCAGATCCTATACTTGGCCCAGTGAGTGGTTTTTTGTAGAAGATCTTTCCTTTGATGAGAATTTTGAGCTTTCTTTATTTAGAAATAAATCTGAAACTGACATTGATGATACAGTTTTAGATCCTGACTTCCTTGTAGATATTGAAGTCCAAAGAGAAAATTCCTCCATTGACGATTAAATTTTGAAATCTCCTCACTCCATCACTGTAACTAATATTCCCGAGCCTTCAGAATCATTAGGAACAACATTTCCTCCTCCCAATTCATCAACATTCCCATCAGTCAGCTCTCAGTTGTCATCTCCTCCATCAACACCTCCCTTAAATCCCAGTAATACAAACACTGTTGTAAATCCACCCAAAGTTATGGCTACCAGGTATGCACCCCTGGTTTTACCTCAGGTTCTAAATGACATGCCTGCTGACTATCAAAGTAAAATTCCCATTTTTGATGCCACCCAAAGCATCACAACTCAGCAGCATGTTGATAAAATGAATGAATTTTTTGATTTACACGAGGTAGAAGCAGAGAATGTAACTACCAGGTTGTTTGTTCAGAGCTTCGAAGGTGAAGTTAGGAAATGGTTCAAAGCCTTACCAGCAGGCTCAATTCACACTTTGTAGGAGTTTCACACACATTTTTTAGACCGGTGGGAGGTGAAAAAGAACCCACTCCAAATTCTGTCTGAATATGAGAATATTAAGATTCAATGCTGTATATAACGCTATTCTAGCTAACCTGAAACCTCCTGTGGGATTAGCATTATTGAAATTTCTGGATGGTTTTGATGCCAATATGGCATATCATCTGCATGAAAGAGATCCGTCTTCACTTGAAGACATGCAGAAGATAGCAATAAGCGTTGAAGCTAATCTGCTGGCTAGAAGAGCACGAGCCAGAGCTGAGAAAAGAGTCACAATGAAAGAGGAGGCCTCTCCTTCAGACAGAAAAATGGACACTCTGATCAGAACAGTGGAAAAGATGGCTGATAGATTAACTATTGCATATAGACCTGAGCCTCAAATAAGAAATCCGAATTTTAGAGGGAAACAGCCCAAATTCAGAATCAAGCAGAGAGAGAAAAGAGCGCAAAACCAAGCACCGCCACCACAGCAGCAGATTAAAACTCCATTGCAGCAGAACTACGTGTAAGGGATAGATTCAGATGATGATGATCCTGTGATTGAGGCCAATCACTTTTTCACAGCTGATGGTGCACCAATTTTCCTCACAGAAGATGAAGAATACACAGTGGCGACTCCAGATGTTCAAAGGGACGAAAATTTCATTTTGGCCAATGACACAGTGTTGGGAGAAGATTCCAATGACTACCAGAGAGGGTATATGAATGCTCTGTCAGCTCAGCAAAGGCAGTACTTTTTAAGAAACAGAGACGTTACAATCAGTCCCATTTAGAAAAGAAAATATCTCCAAACAAAGAACGATCCACAGAAGAAAGGAAAAGAACTGGCCGATCCTTCTTCCAGCAAAGCACCTGCAGCTACTAATACAACAAATGAAAAGAAACAGTAGAGTACAGTAAAGGAGCAAACAGAGAAAAGATATCTTCCCATTAAAGAGGTAGAAAAAGCTCCTTCTTTTAATTTAGAAAATGAAATTTCTAAGCTGAAAGTGTCTATGCCCCTCACAAAGTTGGTGAATAATAGTGCATATAAAAGTCAGGTGTCTAAAGTCTTGCAAATAGACTTTGTTTCTGATATGGTTAATGTAGAAGATGACTACCCTGAACTTATCTTTGGTCCAGGCACAGAAGAATCTGAAGAAAATGAAGTCCCTCCCTTTTACCTAAGTCTTAGAGTACATGAGTTCATCTTGCATAATGCTATGTTGGACTCTAGAGCTTCACATAATTTGATGCCCAAAGCTTTCATGGAGAAGCTAGGCCTTGATATTACTCGAAAATACCATGATTTGTATTCTTTTGACTCAAGTAGGGTCCATTGTATTGGTATTTTCAAAGACTTGGTAGTGTCTTTAGATCATATTCTAGCAAAGAATGTCTTGATGGATGTAGTTGTTGCTGATGTCCCGTCAAGGTTTGGAATGATTCTATCTAGGTCTTGGGGTGCAAAACTCAAGGGAACTATGCAACTTGAATTCTCTTATGCCACTATCCCTGTATTTGGCCAGTTGAGAAAGTTATATAGGGAAAATAAAATGAAATATATGATTACTAGCAAAGAGAAGCCAGTAAACCATCCCATTAATGCTATCCACACAGATTTAGAATCCTTTGTCTTGTATTCTGATGGTGGTTTAAATGATGAAAATTTTCAGTTGGTACAAGTAGATGAAATACCTAAGATTTCAGAGAATTTCAAAGAAGTCCTCAAACAAGAAAAGAACAAAGCAGCAAGCGCTTCTGAGTCTCCTGCATGCCAACAGCCAAAAGACAGTGAACAGCCAGAAATCAGCCAAGGTAAAGAGGAGAAAGGAACAAAATTCCAGCATCTACAAGAAGAGGAAGAAGGCTGGTGCAACATGGATTTTGATGGAGCTGTTGGTAAGGATGGAGCTGGTATTGGAATATGGATTAGGAGCCCTATTTTCCAGCCTGAAAGGGTTCCCAGAAATGTTATGGTATGTGCTTATAAGTTGGCTTTTGATTGCTCTAACAATGAAGCGGAGTATGAGGCATTGATTGCAAGTCTCAAAATTTTGAAGAAGATGAATGCAAAGAGGATTTATATCTATGGCGAATCCGAAATGATAATCAAATAGGTAAAAGGAGAATACCAAGCAAAACATCCGAGATTGAGGGCATACAGAAATGCAGTCCTAGATATCTTGAAGACATTCCCTGAGTACACTTTGACAATAGTACCTAGGATGTAGAATCTCATTGTTGATTCTCTTTCCACTACTACCAGCAACTTGAAGATTTTGATGAACTCCAGCAATAAGTTTGAGATCTATGTCAAACATAGGCCTGCTGTGGGAAATTTAAGGTATTGGCAAGTATTTTGGGATGATAATGAGATTAATACATTTTTGCAGGGTGATGGAAAATTCAAAGACACTCCAATAGAAGGTGAGTATGAGGTTGATGATCAGGATTTGGAAGCAAACGAGATGGACATATTGCAGGTAAAGGATAATGTGATTCCTAGAGGTCTCATACCTCTAGAGGAGCTTTTTGACCAGGATGATGTTGCAAAGAAGCCAAGCTTGGTGCCCACTAAGAAAGGATTTGAAGATGTGAATCTTGGAACAGCTGACCAGCCCAAGTTTGTGAAATTGTCAAATACATTGTCCCCTGAGGTAAAGGAGAAGTATGTTAAGTTTCTTTTTGAATTTTTTGATGCGTTTGCATGGGATTATTCAGATTTGAAAGTGTATGATAAGAACATAATCCAGCATACTATTCCTGTCAAGCCGGATCAGAAGCCTTTCAGACAGAAGATGAGAAGAATCAATCTGAAGCTGCTGCCATCCATCGAAAAAGAGTTAAATAGGTTTTACAAAGCAGGTATCATAGTTCCCATTAGATTTTCCGACTGGATTTCAAATTTCGTCCCGGTGCGTAAGAAGACAGGAGAGATAAGATTGTGTATAGATTTTCGGAACTTGAATAAGGCATCCTTAAAGGACAATTATCCACTTCCGAAGATGGATCATATTCTGCTGAGAGTAGTTGGAGCATCCAGGATGTCACTACTTGATGGCTACTCGGGCTACAACTAGATCTTGGTGCATGAGAAGGACCAAGATAAAAATGCCTTCACAACACCCTGGGGAACCTTTCAGTATGCTAAAATTCCCTTCAGACTGAAGAACGCTAGAGCTACTTTCTAGCGTGAAATGGACATTGCTTTTTCAAATGAAAAAGATTTTTTTCTTGTTTTTTATTTGGATGATTTGACAGTGTTTTTAGGATCAGATGATGAGCATTTGCATCATTTGAGAGTTTTTTTTTAGCGTTGCATAAAGTTTGGGATTTCTCTCAATCCCAAAAAGAGTCTCTTTGCCATGGATGAAGGAAAATTGCTAGGCCATATCATCTCTAAAAATGGCATCTGCATCGATCCAGCTAGATTAGAGGCAATTCAACACATAGATCTTCCATGAAACAAGAAGGAGATTCAGGCCTTTAATGGTAAGAAGAATTTTTTGCGCAGATTTATACCTAACTTGGCTGAACATTTGAGAGAAATGACCAACATGTTGTAGAAGGACAACACTGTTAAATGGAGTGAGGAGGCTATCAAGTCATTCAATCTGGTAAATTTTGCTTTGTACAATGCCCCAGTTTTGATTAGTCCCGACTATACTCAAGATTTTATCATATTTTTGTTTGCATCTGTGCATACTATGGCTACTGTTTTAATGCAAAAGAGAGATGAGGTCGAAAATCCAATTGCATTTTTCAGTAGGACTATCAAAGATGCTACTTTAAGGTATAATATTAGTGAAAAATAGGCATTGGCACTTATCAAGGCATTGAAGGATTTTAGGGTCTATATTCTGCATTCACATACTATAGCATATGTCCCTAACATAGCAGTGAAGGATGTCTTGATGCAAACTGATCTAGAAGGTCGAACAGGTAAATGGATAGCAGCTATGTTGGAGTATGACTTGGAGATCAAGCGCACGAAGTTGATCAAAGGCCAAGGCTTGGTGAAATTGATGGCCCAATAAAATCTGTGTGCCCTGGATATAAATATCATAACAGCAGTAGCAGAAGATGAAGATGAAGGATTTCTGGTTCCTATTTCAGATATTTTTCTGCAGTCTCCTTGGTATTCAAATATTTTTTATTTCCTTCAACATCTGTCACCTCCTACAGGCATGTCTAAGAGTAAAAGTAGATCTTTGAAACTTAAATTTGCTAAATATTGTATTTTAAACAATGCTCTATATTGGAAAGATCCAGAAGGTGTTTTTCTCAATTGTCTGGTAGAAGAAGAAGCTCAGAAGGTAATGCATGATTTTCATAAAGGTGACTGTGGTGGTCATTTGTTTTGGAAGACTACAGCTAACAAGGTATTGAGAGCAGGGTATTATTGGCCCATGTTGTTTTATGATTTATACAAAACAGTGATGAATTTTCATGAATGCCAAATCTTCCAAGGGAAGAAGAAATTGCTTCCGCTTCCTTTGAAACCAGTTTCAGTGAACGCGCCGTTTTAGCAGTGGGGGCTCGATTTCATAGGAGAAATACATCCTACGTCCTCAGCACAACACCGATGGATATTGGCAGGAACAGATTACTTTACAAAATGGATCGAGGCCATCCCAGCGAGGCAAGCAACTGACACGGTAATTATTCAATTCCTTGAAACAAATATTTTATCTCATTTTGGCTTCCCATGTAAAATTGTAACAGATAACACAGCAGCGTTCTGATCCAAGAAAATGGTCGATTTCTATGACAAATATAATATCACATTGGGCCATTCCACAGCATATTATCCAAAAGGAAACGTCCTGGCAGAGTCATCGAATAAATCACTGATAAATATAATTAAGAAAATGCTGGAGGAAAACAAAATAAATTGGCACTAAAAGCTCATCAATGCATTGTGGGTAGACAGAGTTAGCAGTAAGAAATCAATAGGTATGTCGCCTTTTGAATCAGTTTATGGAGCTGATGTTGTCTTTCCCACATCTATTACAGTCCTAGTTATGAAATTATTACAAGAAGTTGGCAGCGAGGATGATGACAATCAGCGAAGGATCAATCAAATGATCCACCTTCAGCAAACAAGAGAAGAAGTCTCACAGAATGCAATTCAGTTGTAGGAGAAGATTAAAAAGATCTATGACCAAAAGACTAAAGAAGAAAAGTTTTAGCTAGATGATGTAGTGTTGAAATGGGATGCAAGGAATGAAGACAAAGGGAAGCACGGTAAGTTTGACAACCTTTGGAAAGGGCCATACAAAATTTCAGCATACATGGGACAGAATGCCTTCTTGCTTTCAGAAATGGATGGCCATGATTGCCCTGGAGGAGCAGTAAATGGTAGGCTGTTGAAGCACTACCATTGTTGAATACAATGGATCAGGATCTATATCATCATCATTGTATATACTAGATTATTTTGGTCAGAGTTCAAATACACAGTAATTTAAGTTTGGGGCATGAGGTGAAGGCTATAAAACTTGGATGATATGTGTACGATTTGGTTTTATTTTAGTTTTCATTCTTAGTCTTGAGTCAGAGTCAGTTTGCATTTGTGTCAGTTTTCAGCATTTTTGACTCCATGCCCAATGGATAGGGCTACTTGGTCTACGGTGTTCTTGGCACCTCCAAGGAGCTACCTTCCCCATTGGAGCCAATGTTAGTGTCAGTCTAGTCATACTTCCATCAGTGATCATAACTGCTCTTTTGCATTTGCATGTTAGGAGTCTCATACCAAGTAAATTTCACCATTCTACTAGGTCATGGATTCATTGGTGGTAGTAATTTTTCATCAGTTTTCCCTCATGAGGTGCTTGCTGATTCTCCTCTCTATGGTCTTTGGTCATAATTCACTTTCACTTTCAAAAATCATGTCATTAGGTCATAGGATGGGTATCATTAGTTTCTAGGGTCTCACCATGGTCAAAATTAATGAGTTGAATGTCAATAAATATTAGCAAGGTCATGAGGAAGTCAATAAACTCAAAGTCACAACACCTAGAAGATCAAAGAGATATTTTATTCTGCTCGATGTAATTTTCATCTCAAAACCATGTTTTGAGGTGGAAACATGATATTTTTCCTTTATTATCATTCATTATGTAATTTTATGTCATTATACGTAATAAGTCACAATTCAGAAGCTACCATCTCCACAAAATTCATCACCCTGCCTTCAGAGAAAATTTCCATAGCATGTTTAGTGCCAAATCATCTTCCAAGAAGATCCATCAAAAAGAGCCCGGAAAGAGCTTTCCAACGGTATATTACACTCTCAAAACTGACTTCTAGATTGAAATTTATGCTTAAGTGAAGTAAAGGTCCCCTATATCCTCAAAAGACCCCTAATTCCCATTTTCCCTTAAACCTTATGTTTAAAGTTTTATATTCTCCTTATAAAATCCATTTTTCCTCCCTCCGATTACAAAATCACATTATAAATTCATTTAAAACACATATTTGATTAACCACTTCCCCTCCATGCCATAGAACTTTATAATAAAGTTCTTTATATTATAATCCCTGCCATTATAAACCACTTCCCATTTTCATAACCCCTTAAAAAATTTTTAAAAAAAAGTTAAGTTTTGTATTATAAATCTCGTCGATTGCACCCCTGCTCCAATTGCTCCGATTAATCGCATCGCAACATTTTTATTGCATGCTTTGATTGTTCCTTCGCGAAAACTTCCGATGCGATTATATTAAGAACCCCTGATTGTAAACCTCTGGTTGGCCCCACCCGATGTCGTCCCAATCGTTGATCCGATTGCTGATCGGACGGTTCATATGCGATCAGTCCATCACGATCGGCTCTTTCATAAGGCCCTCCCCAATTGAGTGCTCCCGATTGACCTCCTCCGAATATTCCTTAGCCGTTGATTTTCCCCCTTTGATCTGACGGCCCACAGCCAATCAGGCCATCGGAAATCGGCAATTCCATATATAACATCTCTCTCTACCCTCTCCCCGATCTCCGATCCCGATTGGTCAGGTCCAACCATTCTAATCCTCCGCCCATTCATAATAAATTGGCTCTTTTCCTTTGTTACATTTAAATTTTGTTTAATTTTTTTATTACAAAGGCCATTACCCTATCACATCAGAAGCGTGCATTATGTTATACTCCACTCCCAAAGCCCTTCTGATTCCGATTGCGATTTTAATATGGTTCCTGCCTCCTTCCCTTCCCTTTTTTCCCATTCAAAAAATTAATTTCCCTTCACCGAAAGCATAATTTAATTTCAGTTTTATTTCAACAACATTTTAATAAAATATCAGTTTTTCAAACAAATAACAGAAAGAAAAGCAACAATCAAAAGGCCGAGAAGATTATATTAGAAAAAGAGTTTTTTCGACAGCATCAGTGTAGGAAATCTATTCATCGGATTACCTATTTTCTTTCATGCATCTATAACAGCAGATTTTCGAATGGTCAAATGTCTTATTGTTCCTTATTTTCAGAGGCAAATTGTTGGTTCTCTTTGCCATATTCAGATTTCAGTTCTGAGTTGTTGAACAACTCCCTCTTTTCATGGATCTAGGTTCCCACATTTCAGTTTATTCATTGTAATTGTAAATCATTTGTAAAGTGGTCTGAAGTCAGTAATTTAGCAGTAGGGGGATGGTGTGGAAGAAAATCTCTGCGCTCCATTGTACAGTTGACAGGGATTAATAAGAGGTGTGGCTCTGATTTGTGGGATCCATGTGGTATGAGATTTAGCATTTGTTTTTCTCCTTTGTTTCATATGTGAATTTTTATGTTTCACCTCTCGTCCATAAACATTTCCTGTTGAATTCTTTCAAGATAGAAAGGTAGAATCCATTTTATATGCTCTGCCTTGAGAAATCAGTCATAATTTGTGTTTTTCTTCTATTTGAAAGGGATCCATTTATTGTACCCTTTTCATCTCCTCGCCAGTCTTTCCATCCCATCCTTATTAAACTTTAATTGCTAAATATCCTGCCTATCTTGCCCCATGAAATATCATGTGTCCTAATTTAATTCCCCTGTTTCAAACTGTCCCATTTTATCCCACACATCCCTGAAATTCATTCGTTTTATTAAACATTTTCCTATCATTTTATCTAGCCTAATATTAGTCCAATATGGTGTTTTATTGAATATCTATCTTTACGGAGAGAGCCCTCTCCTGTCCTTGTAGGGCTAGCTACAAGGTTGAGCATGGTTTAGTTGTTACGCTGTTTTTCCCTTTTCAACCTGGGGTCCAATTCGGGTGCTAACACATCCTATCCTTCCATGCAATGTAGTTCAATCTGCCCTCGAGTGCATACTCTAGCCGCAAACCATTGAAAGCCATTTCGATGTTTACTCAACTGCTGCACCAAGAAATTCTTGCAGGAAATTCGAATTGTTCCCACCAGAAAACTCAGCTATTGCTTCAATATTGCAATCCTCTTAGCTTTGATACCATGTAGAAATTTATAAATACTATGATGTATTACCGGACTCCCCCGATCTATCAATTATATCCACTGTTACATACAGAATCCTTCTATTTAATTATTTGCGGAAATTTAATTGTCAATTGCAAACACATGAAGAAAAATCAGTCACACATAACACATAAGTTTTTACCGGGAAATAATAAAGCTTAAAAACCAAAATATCATATATTATGTATATCATGGATCATGAAACAATCTCATACAAAGCTCTACTCCAAGAGCTCTCAGTAGAATATACAATCGTCTCACACTGTCATAAAAAAATTAACATAAACATGCACCAATTTACTGCCTCCACTACGCAATCCCTGCTGATGAATATCCCTGAATGAATTTGATATTTTCTTGCCTTGACTATGCAATCCTCATTGGCATATCCAACTTGTGTATATTTTCATTGAATTCACCACTAAAGTCACAATTGATATTCAACGATGCCCTTTCACGTATCTCTCAACTGGGTCTCCATTAGATCTAACATGCATGTACCTAATAGTAGTATTTCTTCAGTTGCATGTGATACCACTATTTGTGAATTAATTAAATAATTAATTCACTGATATCTCACTAGTGTATCTTTAGTTACAACTAGTTACAACTAGCACAATTGAGTTTAACTCACTTGACTGAGTTAAACTAAATAAAAACTCACATAAATACACATCCAACTCTGTTACAACTTTGTATCACTTAGTTACAATGAATTCCACTCTACATGTCCCACCAACCAACCTTAGAACTCATAATTCCTTCAGTCAATTGGTTTTCCACATCAGTTAACTGAAATCGAGTGCTTCAAGAGAATAGATTATTATTTATTGTCTCATTATTATTAAGGGCTAATAATAATTGAAATCCAATCTATTTTAGACATGTGATCTATAAATAGACTTCGCCCATGCATCTAAAAATAGAATCTCATCTATAAATAGAATTTTCTCAACCACCTATAAATAGACTCCTACTATAAATAGAATATGCTCACCATTCTAAAAATAGACATAACCTAAAAATAGCCTACGAGCCCCACCTAGTATAGGTGATTAATTTTCACTAGGATCATCATCTTATTGAATCTCAATAGCTTCAACATGGGATTCAAAAAATTTCATTCATCTTGATTGTAAACTTTGCATGTTTGAGGTTTTAAACCTACAACAAAAGTCCTTCTTCGAACTATTTCAAGTGCCTTTATGGCTTTAGAACTTTCTCCATAAATTTTTCCATAGCCAAGACCCAAATACTTAGGCCTTTCCTCAACCATAATTGGCTCAACTATGCCTTATGCATGTTTACATAATCCTTTACCTTCATAGCCCATTTTCATCACCAATTTGGATCCTATTCCTCTATTTTGTTTTTCAAATGAACCTACACATTTATCTTGAGAGGAAATTGAAGACAAATTTGAATTATTTGCCTCTTCTTCAAGCACATGCTTGGCTAAGGCTTCTTTGGCAGGAGTTGAATTTCCATCTCATGCATATTTTGAAGAATTTCTTTCGTCTCTTTCTTCATAGCAACCAATTTCTCTTGAAGTTTAGTGTTCTCCCACATATCTTCATATAGTTGTTGCACCATATCTTTCATGATGTATAAATCATGATTCATCTCTTTTTCAAAGAGTCTTGCAAAGGAGGATGGTTTAAAATCATCACTTAATGAATTTTTCATCATAATGTAATGAATTAAAGAGCTTCACAACAATTCACAAAGATTCATGCCCTAACATTTTGGTTGTAGATTCAAGCTCAATCTCTGCAGCTTGTATCTCTTCAATCTCTTCAACCTCTCATGAAAATAATTCCTCTTGTGCTTCATGTGTTTCCTTGAGTGGTCCTTTGGGTAAGGATGATTCTTTCTCAGCATTATTCCTTCTTGTCCTAACCTCTGGACTAGCTATCAGTAGCTTCCCTTCTCCTCTAGCAATCTCAATCTTGTAAGCATCAATAAATTTGCATTGTTAAAACCCTTCAAGTAAAACAAGAAAGAAACCTTGTGCTCTAATACCAACTTGATCTGAAATTACTTGCTAGCTAATGTTGTGCTAGTTTCATTTCCAGATATAAACATTTATTTGCATTGTTTTACTTATCCTTCATGAGATTTTTTAAGAGCATGTGATTGGAAAACAGTGTACCTAGTGAAATTATGAGTTTGTCATAAGCTTAAAAAGCATAATTTTAATGACAGAACAGAAGAAGTAGTAAACACAGCAAGAAAATATAACAGATCTTAACACAGAGAATTTTGATAAAGGAGTTCACCCCTCCTGGGCTACATCTCCTTGGTCCTAATTCATAGTTTGAACTTTGTATTAGCTTCAAATGTGCTCAAATTTCTGTTACAAGCTTCATAACCTCTTGGAACTTGTTCCAATGAGTTTAAAACATCATAGTATCCAAAAAATTACTATTTTTTTGCTGAATTTGGACTTTGGATGCTTTGGAAATTACCCCAACACCTGGTAGCCCTCACCCTCAAAAATATTCAAACGCAGAAAAACACTTGAAGATAGGCCTTTCTGCCTCTATAACCTGCTCCAATGGATTCTCAGCATGCCAAAATGCTAAGAATGACTTTTACTAAGCTTCATTTGGTCGAAATTTGAGTGAGTTATGACCAAAACCAATTTTCCCCAATTTCTCCTCTAAAACTGGAAAGACTTCTAGTTAATTTTCCAAAATTGGAAATTCCGAAAAAATTAGTGTGCCTCAAAAAATACGTCAACTTTATTTTCAGCTTCATTAGCGCTCAGCACGTTTACGAGGGATAATCATGTTTTAAATGGATAAGCGCAATTTAATATGTTAATGACGGATTAACGTGGGTTAACCACGTTTTACGTTAATTAAACGTGATTAACAAAAATCCCGTCGGTTTGTTTGTCGTGGCACTAGGTTCTCCGCATGAGGACACATGGGAGGGGGCTGGTCCATGGGGCTGGCCCCCTCCAAACCCCCAATCATCGTAGAAATCAACTATAAGAGGAGGCAGCAACATATGAAGGTTAAGACCTTGGATTTAGACGGATCAATAGGACGACAGAGTGGCGTGAGGTAGGTCCGGTGTTTGACCCCCAAACCAACCATAAAATTTTGTATAAACTTACAATAAGAATTTCCACCAACTTGTAGAGTTGCCTACCAAATAAGAACTTCTACCATTTTAACTAGATGCTCTACCATAGTTGGTTAGATCTGTGTATTGTATGGTTTATATACACACACACACACACACTGAGGGAGAGAGATGTTTCAATATATATATATATATACGTCTACCATATTAAACCTGTTCACCACATGTGATAAGGTCCATCCACCATGTAGTTAGGGTTAGGACTTAGGGCATATAAAAATGTATATTAATCTGCCACCATGGTATTCACCCTTAGCCTAGGTTAGATCTTAGGTTTAAAATAATATGTGCCACAAAATAAAAGCCATTCAACACTAATGTCCAACCTTATTATGAAATGATAATTCGACCCAAGGGTTGGAGAGGGCCCACCAGAGAGGACATGTGGCGCCCTTTGGTTGGTTTGTAATCCAACCTAAAAAAAATTCAAATTCAACCTTAGGAAGAATATTGGAGGTCATTAGAAAATTTCTCCCTTCAATAACCCATCTGGTGAATCTGAAGATGAAACTTGTCATAGTGGCACCAGATGCAATCTAGAGAATATTCCCTGTAATGCTTACTATACCTGCAACATCATCACCGTACCTATTTTGCTCTTTTTGTTTCCCTGTTTTGGAAAACAAACAATAGACGATAACTCAGTCATACGAACTTGGATTTTGATGAAATGAGATGCGTCAAAATCCTGGTGACGAACTCTATCCGATCGTTTAGGTCTAAAATTTTTTTGAGCACTTTGAAATTTTAGCTAATTTTAGGCTCTGATCCAAATTCTGATCACGAATGCCACGGGTATGACCTAATTTGGATTCTTCAAGGCAAAGTTATGCCCAATATCCCACAATGACCTAAGTATGGAGTGATTCAGTAGAGCGAACTTGTACAACATACCACGTGACATTGTTTCCTCCTTTGGATTTTAAATTGATACACATGAAACTACAGTCTGTGTGCTTCCTGCCACTTTTTACATAGTTCCAATTTGATGCTCATAGTGAGAGTTATGAAGATTTTCCCACGGTCACCTCTTTGAGATGAAATTCAAGAGCCTGAAACAACCCTAACTTCCACAAATCATCTCTCCGAAAATATTGTGAACCAAGATCTAAAATTTTTACAAGAAGTTCCTTAGGATTTCTAATTCTCTATGTAAAAATTTCAGCTTATGAAACTTTATAGAAAAAATTCCACAATGACCTGTTTTAGGTGAACTTTAGGAGCCTGAAAAACCCTAATGCCCATAGATCATATCTCCGAAAATATTGCAAACCAAGATCTAAATTTTTTACACGACATTCCTCCATACTTTGACTTCACTCTGTAAAACTTCAGCTTTTTCACCTTTGTAGAAAAAAAATTATGGCGAAAATTCCACGATGACCTATTTGGAGCAGCAAAACCATAGGATCCAAAGCTATGATACCAAATGTTATGAAACCAGCTCCAATAATAAAGAAAAGAGAGATAAACGCCTTAGAAATCAGCCACTTCAAGGGGGAAACCTCCAATACATTACATAAAGGAACAATTATTGGATGTTACAAATAAAAAAACCTCCTTCTATATATAGGAGTCCATGGGATGACAATATAATCCTAGCCGGCCTAACAATAATAATGCAAGGGTACAATAATAACAATATTGGGGTTACAGGGGTACAAAATTAACAATAAGGGGGTTACACTAACAACAATAAGGAACTATACTAGTAATATAGGGACCTAATAGTTTATTATATAGAAAATTTCTTACAATGTTGTAATGATGCAAACTCATATTAATACACACGAATATACTTGCAGAAGGTTGCAACCTTCTCTCATTCTCTAGCTGATACAGGAAGGGAGCTCCAACCCCCTGATGTCATTTACCATCCACTAAGGGAAGAGAGTAACAACCCCCTGAATGGAACACCAACTTCTACTGGCGGGAAGCTTCTACTTCTATACTGAAAAATTCAACACTCATACCCACTACAGATCACGTTTCATAAATTTTCACACTGGATCCAACAATTTCAACACAAATCAATATATAGATCAACACCAATAGCCATAACCCAAAATTTAAACATAGAAGTGAGATCATTGTAACCAAAACATAGTAATAAACCCAAAAATTTTGAAATAACATGCAAAATCAATTTCAACCTTGATAATTTATCACATTTAATGCATACACTACTTCACTTTGTTGTAACATGCATGTATACGCACTTTCCTTTACACCAACCTGCGTATAGATCTATGAATACTGAATTTCCATAATTTGATCAGACTCAGAAATAGATCTGAGGCTTTCAGTCATACATATTTTCATATTTGCAGAAATCTTGTTCAGTTAGCATTATCAATCATATTTAATCACTCATTGATCATATTTTTCCATAGTCAAATAACAGCATATTCAATGTTTAAAACAACCCAGATTTACATGAAGACTTTATTGATAGACAACAGAAATATAGCACCAATAAACATATAACTTCTTCATCAAACTTCAGAAAACCCTGACTTCCATACACAATTTTTCTGAAACAAACCTGCGTGCATACGTGCTTTTGCTGTGACAAACTAGTGTATAGATCTGTAAATATTCATGACTGTAGAAAGCTTCAGATCAACAGACTTACCCATATTTTACCCTTCACTTCAGAAATCATGCATCGGTTCATAAATCTAAACATCTCATCAACAAATCAATAAAATACATAGTCATTTCATGTCTAGAGATCCTAATCCATCATTGTATTCATGGGTGTATCCTACTTTTAGATCTAACAATAAACAGTAACGCATTCCATGCAGATATCCTTCAGAGAGAAGTATTCAATAAAAACCCATGCACACACTCTTACACTATGACCTTCTTCTCCTTATATAGGTTTAGCCTTTCCCAATACCATGATCCAAAACCACACAAGTGTCGATCGTATTCTTGGACATAATAAAATAGACGACACAATGCTAAATACTCTGGGCTAAAATTATGGTAATAACCCCTGGTATCATAAATTTAGAGCGCAAAAGGCATACACTACTTTGCTCGATATTTTCCATGTGTATACATGACTTTTCTTGTATGAAATCGCATATAGGACCTTAAATATGAATATTAACCATCTTTTGTTGGACCTTCTGCTAAACCATAACCATCTTCTGCTAGACCTTAAGCTAAACCACTGTGCTTCACCAGAAACCAGATTTTCCATCAAGGACAACATATGCATTCATAAGAATCATATTGCCAACATTATGCTCCCTATATTTTAAGTTTTTTTCAATGATAAAGTCCCTAGGTTGTCTAAAGATGCTCAAGCTGACTTCTCCTCCATTGGAAAATGGCTCAGAGAATAATTTTTTACCTATGTAACAGTTTTTGGGAGCCTGGATTGGCCACATGCTTTACCATTATATGTTATGGATAATCTTCTCACAAGATAAATATCTTATCAAACTGTTGGGAATGGATTAACTAAGTTTTTGAAGGAAGCTAAGAAAAAATCATGGCCCTCCTTTCCAATTCACTGTGGTGTTTATGCCATGGAAAACTATAAGAACACATGATTAGAGGTAAACCAAATTGAATGTTTGAATTTTTTCACAATTTCAAACAGAGAATATGACTTGAATCCAATTGCCAATGATTTTACCACTCAAGTAAAAATTAGACCTTTTGTACATGAAGATGATGCTTTTGATGACTTGTTTGAGTCAGTCGACACTTATGCCCCAATTCAGAAGTTAGAAACATCATGCCTCCATCCACAACAGTTGTCAAAGTTTAAACAATACAAGAACAAAATATTGGGATGGATTTATTTAAAAATTCTAGAAGTATCCCAACCCATAACACAAAATGAATAGGAAAAAGAACAGGCAGCTAAGGATATCGAAGACCTTAGATAAGTTGAAGAGGCTAAATCTGATGAAGTTTAAACCATGGATTTAGAGTTCCCAAGTAATTTGAATGATGTCTAGAATGATTTTAATCAAAAAATCCAAGGATACCAAGAAGTGATGACTTTGATCATCAAAAAATAGTCCAAATGCCTAAAATCATTAGTCAAGACTCGTTTACTGATGGGCCATATGATAAGTTAGTTCGCATAGAACAAGTGGAATTCATCTCGACCTTCCCTACTACAGAAATTGTACTAAAAATTGAGGAAATACCTCCTCTAGATATATTATACATTCCTAAACATAAATACATTATGAGCAAGAAAATAAAAATAAGGACAAATCAGTCTCAACTCCTTATTCCAAGAGATGTTTTAATGGAGGTAGTTTGGAAAGATTCATAAGTAAATCCTTTTCAGGATCTAACTCATCCTACCCAGTTCACAGGAGCCTATGCATTAGCTACTATAGATAAGGCCTATGAAGTTCAATAGCTAATTCAAGAAAAGGATGAAAGAATCATCCAATTAGAATAGGAACTATAGGCAGAAAAGCAGAATGTCAACAAACAACTACATGTACAGGTATCACAACTCCAAGAGAGAATTGATCAATTGAAATTATAGCACCAAACTAAAATTGGTGCTAAGGACACTCAAATTCATCAATTTCAGTTTAATGTTGAGAAATTGAAATTTAATCCGAAAATAAATGAATTCAAGAAAGAAGAACTGGAATTGAATACCTTGCTAACAAAACAACAAGTTATTTTTTCTCAAAAGTTGTCAAGTATCATTGAATTATGTGAGCAAAGTGATTCGTTGATGAATCAAATAGAAAAATAGAGAATCAATTTCAATGAAATCGATGATAAAGTGTCACTGTATTTCACCTTGAAAGATACTACTGATGGCCGAAAGGTTAATTATCTTCCCAGGATTAAGGATTCCAAAAAAGAAAATTTATTTACTGATTGGGACATGCAATTGAAACAAGTTGAAAGGGCCATCTGTAGAGCTAGTGATGTGGCTAATAATATTGTTTAAACAGTCAGTAAGAATCTGATTGCTTCCAATACTATTGATAAATGCCCTCCTCGTTCTCTTTCTATTGTTAACGATTTGATAAGGCAATGGAAAGAAGTCTCCAAGGTCACAGAGGAAAGGATCAGAAAGTTGGAAAAGCTATATTGGGATAATTATTTGAAATACTTGGTAAAGCCACATTTCCAATGGCTCATGTTGCGTTGTCTCACACATACTTCTTCCTATATGATGCCTCCACTTTCAGATGTGGTTTTCACTGGAAAGATACACATAAGATCAGGCCAAACTCCCTATTTGGTTAATTGACTCGAGATTAGAGTCAAGTTTGACCGAGTTAAACAGTCATGGTTTTGGGGCACATGGGATTGTGCACCCATGGTTTTCAGCTCTTGGTATTGCATGTAATGGATCCTATAAAAGGCTCAGAGTACTTCATTGTAATGTAGACCTAGATGTGATCGGTGAAGGCTCACTTGGCTGGATTGGCCAGGGTTTGGGCCAAGGCTAATGAAATTTCATTAGGATGTGTTTTCCCCTGAGTTTGGGGTTTTTCCCGGTTAAACATCTGTATTTATTTTTTATGTTTTGTTATTGGTTATGTTTAATTATTCCTCTCAATAATTAGTTAATATTCTCCGATAATTTTTTCTTCATTTGGTATCGGAGCTAAATGTTGGCTTCAGAGGGGCGCTTCGGTTGCCAAGGGTTTTATTGGCCAGTGAATGGAGATATGATTTTTTGCACCAATGTAGATCTAGATCTGCAACATAAGGGTTTATAAGGCCTAATGAAAGCATTGCAAGTTGTTTACAGATCTGATATGGAATCGGGTGAAATATTACATTGTGCCCAAGTCGAGACTTTGGAGAACTGAGTACGTGGACTTTGAAGCATGAGAAAGTTCACAACTCTGGTGATAGTAAAATCTAGAGAGGAATCAAAGACGTGCTATCAGACCAAGTTCGATCTGGTAGTGCCGTAGAGGGCCTTGGATGAATGTATTGGAATATGGAGTTCTTTGGATGCTTGAAGGATGCAGATGTCATGTGAGAGGGAACTTGATTCTCATGCCATACAAAAACTTGCCCTCGAAGAACGAATCGAGCATGGCAGAATGAGCAGGAGCTCGTGAAAGAAATGGATGGTCACATGATTAGCAGGAGCATTCGATGTGTCTTGGCATGGGTAAAAGTAGCTATGCCGAGATGTTCATGGCCTCAGGTGCGAGTTGGAGTCCATCAAATGAGTAGAGCCAAAGAGAAGAAATTTTTAAGGAATAGAAATCCCCGCACTTTCGGCCCTTCATCGAAAAAAAAAATGCGTGGGGAAATTTCCATATCTGCTGGAAAAATGGTGTTGGATTTAAGATGCACCAAAAATATCTAAGTCATTTATTTCTCCAACATAGATGACAGAGTTTTGCATACAATTTTTGGCATGGAATCCTTGATGGCAAGGGAGTATAAATTTTAGATACTTTAGATGGCTATGAGAAATGTGTTTATTGTGGAGGACATGGTAGCACCAATGGTGGAGCTGGTGTTCGTGGAGGCCACAATGGCATCTTTTCCTTGTTAGGAGCCGGATGAGTTTTCACCGTGGTGGAGAGTATGTTACTGATGGTGTTTCATTGTCAACAACGAAAAATCAAAATGAATAAAGAGAGTTGTTGTAGCAGCAAAAGAGAAGTTATGGACAGAATACGCGTTGGCTTGGATGCAAGTTGTGCAAGAGCAAATGCAGTGAGTGCGAGAGGTGCATGCCTTTGTTAAAGGGACTGATAACTTTGTTAGATGTCATATTAGACAGGAAATTCTATGTTGTAGATCCGCGAGGAAATAAATACCCTCGGAGAAAATATTTTGACAAGAGTTGGATTGTTTCCTATGGGCATGGACGTGCTAGCAAAATGAAGAGTATTGTGTGTTTTGAAAGACTCCAGAGTTCACCTTATATTTAACCAAGGGATATTGGATTCAAGCATTGATTATAGGCCATTGAAGTCAAAGAAATGTGTGAGAGTTGATGTGTTAAAATAGCAACAATGAAAAAAAAAAAAAAAAAAAAAAAAATAAATATATATATATATATATATATATATATATATATATATATATATATATATATTATAATGAAGTTAATTTTTTACATCTTAATGGGCATACTACTGTAAGACCTGGTATGGCATGCGTACCCCTGGGTAATCATTGGTAAAATCTAGGTTAGACCTACGTGATAGGGGGGATGTCAAGTTAACCATTACCCTGGGTAAAAATTTGAGGGGGGAGGAGCTAGAGTGAGCGAGGTTGTCTCATTTAGTAGTTTTGGATGGATTTAGTCAGGAAACCCCAAGTAAAGTTTAAGGGGCGAATGTTAGGTAAATTGACTCGGGATTAGAGTCAAGTTTGACAGAGTTAAACAATGATAGTTTTGGGGCACATGGTATTGTGCACCCATGGTTTTGAGCTCATGGTATTGCATGTAATGGAGCCTATAAAAGGCTCAGAGGACTTCATTGTAATGTAGGCCTAGATGTGAGAGGTGAAGGCTCACTTGGCTGGATTGGCCAAGGTTTTGGCCAAGGCTAATGAAATTTCATTAGGATGGGTTTTCCCCTGAGTTTGGGGTTTTCCCCGGTTAAACATCTGTGTTTATTGTTTATGATTTATTGTTGGTTATGTTTAATTATTCCTCTCAATAATTAGTTAATATTCTCCGGTAAATGTTTCTTCACTCCCGAGGTTAATTCTATGCTCAACATCCTTCAACTGATGGAATGAATGGCTGATGAGACAGCAGGGCAACCTTCAAGTAAGTTGCCCCATTAAATTTTGTTTATGTTTTATTTTCACTTAATTTAAGGAGATTTGTTTAAACCTCCTCAAATTTTATTGTAATTAATATTTTTAAGACTCTCTATTTTATTATATAAACCCCTTCATGTCTTTTAAGAAGGGGTCATGAAATTTTTAAAGGAAGACTTTACAAAAGTCACACTTTTGTACTCTTAAAGTTTTCTTAATATAAAAGGTTGGACGAAGTAATTTTTTTCAAATGAGTAGAATTAGCGTATACATGGCACTTTTATCCTATATGTTAATTTTCTGTTACAAATGAGAAATGATTAATTTTTCTCATGGTTTTTTGCTTTATGTATCTTTTTAAAATAATCAGACATTAATTCACTTTTGAACTTTTTCGATTGCCATATTTGGTACATATTCAATACATGTAGTATGCAGGTGTGATATAGGCTTATTCAACTGATTTAATTAACTATTTAGTTAAATCAATTATTTTAAATTGTTTTCATATCTCTAAGTGTTTGTATAATCTTTATTTGTATTCGCTAAACTATCATCTTTATAAATCGCACATAGAGAATAATTCATCCCAGGATAGATATAGATAGGTATATTTATTTACTTCAATATTTTTACCACTCCCATCTACCAAGTTACATTCAGTTATAATACCATCCATTCACCCAATTATATTTCACTAGGAAACTAGTACCATAAATCTAGTCAGAGCCACCATACCAAATAGATAAGGGATGGTTTTCAAGTCCCCTACTGGGTGGTTTTCCTCGATCTTGTTGCACCGATTTTTTGGGCTACAACATTTTTGGCTCTAGAAGGAGGGCCATCAGACTATGAATGGCACCAAAGCTTAATCCAAAAAACAAAGACCATCTAAATATTCGTTCTTCCTCCAAAGCTCCTACAAATTCTATTCCTCAATCAAAATCCCTTATCCATAGATTAGAAGTTGTTCAATATCCTCCCAAGTCTCCTATTTCCATTCCCAAAGAACTCTACCCTGATTATACTCTAGAATCATCTGAAGTACAAACCTTAATAAATAAATTGGAATAAATTTCTATTTTGGTAGAAAATAATGTACTCTCTAAAACCTCTGAAGGAAGTGTTACTCTAATATTACAAGGCACTAGTGTATTAACTTGGTCTAAGAGTGAAAATCTCAGAATAATCCCTTTTGATTTTCCTCTTTATTATCATTGAAGGAAATCTCTGATATCTAAGACTCAATCATCCATTGGTGAGATTCTTTCATCATCTTCCCCTCAAACTCCATCATTTATTCCCCCTTCTGTAACATATTCACAACCAATTTCTTCATCAATCCTAATCACTTCTTCCCATACTATTAGCATTGCTTTAAGTAGTGTTATTTCAGTTGTTGTATCTTCTTCACCAACATCCACCACTGGAACTACTTCCTCCACTCCAAATCCTTCTTCAGAAAGAGTCAATCCTCTGATCAATACAATGGCAAATAGAACTTGGACAAATATTGGAGTTGTTAAATTAGCATATCCTCTTCATCCTTTACCTAAAAATCCGTAAATATGGCTGCCAAAGTATAATATTGACGATATTCTCCCTGTAAAAGAGCATATCCATAATTTGATGTTGTTTATGAATTTAAATGATGTCTCTATTGACCCTTATTTTTTATCTCTTTTTTTTTTATGAAATACACTTTATTTGCCATACCATAAACCAATAAACCATCATATTCACATAATTTTTCCCAGTAAATTCATATACAAGTATTTAAATTAATTTTTTCAGTTCTTAGATTTTTTTATAAAAAATTGAATTTTAAGTGCATTTTTGGACGAGATCAGGAAATCCCGTAATGGTCTCATGGTTTTCATATTTGCAGGACACTTGGACACAAGCTGGATATATTTCTAGAAAGCTTGGGAACTAAGATTGAATGTACACTTTTTGGTTCAATCAAACCGAGCTTTAATAGGCCCGGTCAAAGGCGGTCAAACAGAACCTGGTTTTATGGAAGATCCCTAGGAACTAGGTCAAATTTCTTATTTTATGGGATTTTCCAGCTTGTGTTGGATCTTATGGATGAATTCAACCTGATTAGATAATATAAGGATAGCTATGGCTATAGGAGACATTTTATATGAGTTATTCTCATATTTTATATATTTAAGCCTCAAACTTTGAAGGTATTGATATTTAGAACTGGTATAACTTGACTTTATTATTTTTAAGACTTTGGAGAGTTAATTGAAGACCTGTTCTATTCCATTTGTTGTTTTTATATTATGGTTTCTTGAATTAATTTTTAGTAGCTGAAATCATTTTCAGTGTGTGAGGCAAGGGTGGAGGGCTCCCACACCAAGCTAAGTGCACTTTCTAGTTATTTGTAGTTGCAGTTTCTGAACTAGTTTGTTTTATGCTTAACTTGTTGATTAGATATATGTTGATTTTTTTTTAGTGCTAATGAATCTAATTATCATTATTATTCTTGAATGTGAAAGGACGATCAAATTTTTAAGTTAAACATTCTATCTATATGATTAAGGTCTTAAACTAGAATTCATGTTTTCATGCTTTTTAATGCTTTTCTAAATTCCTTTTTTCTAACAATAGTATTATTGATGAATGAATCTATGATGAAAGACAACCATGATATATTTAGTCAAGATTATCTTCAATTATTTTTTCCATGCATCTTAATCTATTGCTCAATTAGTGGTTTTTTATTTCTAATTCATGAAGTAATCTTGTGAGAGAAGGACTAACAAATCTCTAAAATTAGGAGATTCTTATGCTGTTGATTACATACTTGAATTTATAAATTATTTAGTTTAGATTTATATTTGTAATATGAATTTCCTTAATCATTGATAAATCATCTTCTAACTTGATCATAGTTGGAACCCATATATTTTGGGGACACTTCTAAGTCCTACTAGCCTGGATTGATAGTAAATACTTGTGTTTGTTTACATGTTAAACAACCCAACATTTTTGCATCATTTCTGGGGAAGAATACTTCAAAGTGGTCAATTAGGAAGATAAAAAGATAAAATATATATATATATATATATAAAACATCAAAAACAACAACAACATAGTTTTCTCTAAATTTATGTTTCTTTATGCCTATAAATAGAGATCAAAAGGGTAGATTTGTGAAACAAAACCCCCCAACAACTCATTCATCCACAATAATAACAACACCAGTTGTTGGAAGACCTACTATAGAAGTGTTAGAGGAAAAAGAGAGATCGGGACAAATATTAACTTTAGTTGAAAGACAGATCGTTTTAGCCTTGGAGGTAAAAATAAAACAATCACCTAAAGAACCTCCTTTCTTAGGGGAAAAAAAAGATACAAGAAAACCAATTTTTCAACAACTAGAGCAACATGTCCTTGAACAAATCAAAGTAGTGGAAGAAATACAAAATGAACCTCATATTGAAACACTACATATCTCTAAACAAGAAATGACTGATGAAGGAGAAAGATCAAATAGGCTATTCATGACTCCTGAGCAAATACTTGAATATGAAAGACAACAAAGGGAATGGAGAAGGAAATGAGAGGAAGAAAGAAGAATTGAGGAAAAAATAAAGGCAGAGGAAGACAAAAGATTAGAAGCACTTAGAAGGATAGAAGAAGAAGCAAGAAGAGAAAATCAAAACAAAAGAACACATGAAAATGATCAAGAAAATAACAATGATCAGGAAACTACTTTCGTCTTTCCAATATTAGATACAAGAGAAATATTAGGAGAAGAAGTAAAAATTAAAAACATTCCACCTTCTATATTGGCTAATTTCTATGGAATGTCAACAAAAAATCCTGTTGCATTCATGTTTGAGTTTGATATCTTGTGTAGAACTTATGGATATATGGATGATACACACAAGCTTCGAATTTTTTCCGCTAATCTAAAAGTAACAGCTTTGAAATGGTTTATGGGTTTAGGAGAACATACAATTGCTTCTTGGGATGAAATGATGAAAATGTTTCATAAAAGGTATCAAGCTTACCATAGGGCTAGAGACTCAAAATAAGACATTTTTATAATCACACAACAAGAAGACGAGAATTTGGAAGAATATTTGGAAAGATTTCTTTACAATTTGCAGAAATCCAAATGTCATTCTCTAAATTTGGACACCATCCGTACAATATTTCTTAAGGGTATCAAAGATGAATATTTAGAAGAAATTTCGGAACTCTATCATAGATACCCTGAGGGAAGAGAAAAGAGTGGAAAGAGAGATATTTCATCAAGAGCTTCCAAATCTGCAACAAGTGCAGTAATAAGCACAGAGATAGAAAGTTTATTAGAAAATTTCAAAACATATCTATTAAGCACTTTGGGAACACAATTAGATGTCTTAAAAACTAAGAAAAAGAAGGAAGAACAAGATGAAATCTTAGCGATCTTCTATCCTAAGTGTAGGAAAAAACAGCGACTCAGGGAATGTCCTTTGCAAGGTATACAAGTGTGTGGATTATGCATAGAAAATCATGCAACAGAAAATTGTCCCAAATTAAAAGAGTTGCAAGTGGAAGAAGTGTAAGGAGTAAATTCTCTCTACTATATGGCACCAACGAGACCTTGGCAACCAAGGATGCCTCAACAGTTCCCTCAACTAGACCCCCATAATTTTCAATATCCTCAAAATTCATGGAACACTCCAATGCCATGGTAGGCTTGGCCTCCACAACAATATCAAAATCAACCTACATAAGGTTGGAGGGGATATGGTTATGGAAACTAGCCACCTCAGCATATGTATCCTCAACAATATCAATATCAACAACCATACCCTCCACAACCATTTCCTCAATACCAACAATTCCAGCAACATCAACCAATTCCATTTCCACCCCAAAATCAACCAATGTTAACTCAACCTCAGCAGCTTTAGCTGCCTACTAACCAACCACCACCTAGACCAACATAATTTCAAACTAAGCCAGTAGCTAATCCAAGTAACAAGGTGGATAGACCAGCATACCATGTGGAAGAAGCAACATATTATCCCACCTATTCTATTCTTCCCATACAAGATGTCCACCTAAGGTATCGGAAGGTGTTACAGAAAAATTCTCCTCCGGTAATAGAAAAACAAACTAAACAAGGAGAACAAAGTCAACAATCTCAACCAGAACAAAAAATTCAGAAAGGTAAATCTATTATGACTTAGACTCCACCATATCTAGAGAGATTAATACAACATAAAATCCCAATATCTCTGCCTGAATTTGATATTCTGGATGAATTTAAGAATGCATATGTTAAAATTTCTTTATTGTAGAAAATTAAATATATTCTGATATATGCAAAAACAATAAACGAATTATGCATTAATAAATCTGGCAAAAAAAAGAGATATCCACCTGAAATCTATGTAATTGGAAGTTTAGCTAGTCTCATGTCTACAAATACAACCATTGAAAAATATGTTGATCCAGGGATTCCTATGGTTACCATTTTGATTAAGAAATTTTCAGTGCCAAACACTTTAATAGACTTGGGAGAAGCTATAAATGTTATGACTATAGATACTATGAAACATTTGAATCTGAATGACATTAGACCTACTTCTACAGTCTTAGAACTTGCAAATAGACCTAAAGTTGTACCATAAGGTATATTGGAAGGTATCACTGTCTCACTGGATTCATGAGAGCATCGTGTAGATTTCTTGATTTTGCAGCCAAAAAAAAATTTAGGAGGGCATCCCTTAATTTTAGGTAGACCATGGTTAGCCACTAAAAATTCTTACATTTGATGCAGGTCAAGAAGTATTATTATTGCACATGGAGATGAAAGAAAACATGTTACATTGTATCCTCCTGCTCAATCTCCTTTATTATCATGGCTTGATGGAGAGGAAGAAAAAGAGCTTCAATCTGTTCTTAGTATTAATAAAGTTTATAATTTTAGAGAGGAAGGAAGAAAATGAGGACTTATTATATATTTTCATCTTAGAACCAAACTTATCTGAGCAGCTTATAATAATTCAATACGAAGCTGCAAGTCACCTTTTAAATCAATGTTTTCAGGAAAACTACATTATAAAATCATTGCAAAATACATTCGAAATTATTTTTCATGTTAATTCAATTACCAATTCAAAGAGAATAATCATTGAGATCAATCCTGGGAGACATTTGAATATTGGTAATAACTTACAATCATCACAAGAGAAAGAGCTAACAACACTGTTACAAAAATATTCAAAATATTTTGCCTGGGATTATACAGACATGCAGGGGATTCATCCAAAAACGTGTATCCATCACATTTACACTGATGATAAAATTAAACCTGTAAGGAAACCACAAAGAAGGATTAAACCTATGATGAAGGAAATAGTGAAATAATAATTTCAGAAACTGTTACAAGTCAGATTTATCTAGCCTATTTCAAATAGTCAATGGGTTTCACCCTTAGTTGTAGTACCTAAGAAAAATGGGAAGTGGATAATTTGTGTAGATTATAGATAGCTCAATAAAGCTACATTAAAATATCATTTCCATTTACCATTTATTGATCAAGTGTTAGTTTCATTAGCTTGAAAGAAATTCTTTTCATTTCTTGATGGATTTAGCGGGTACAATCAGATAAAGATAACATTGGAAGACCAAGATAAAACAACATTTACATGCCCATGGGGAACATATGCATACAATCTATTACCCTTTGGTTTATGTAATGCACCTGCTAATTTTCAGAGAGAATTCCTTGCAATCTTTGTTGATTTGATCCATGAGTGTGTGGAGGTTTACATGTATGACTTCACTGTGTATGGCAGAACATCTGATGATTGTTTACAAAATCTTGAAAAAGTGTTGAAAATATGCATAGATACAAATCTATCACCCATTAATGAAAAATGTTTTATGATGTTAAGTAAGGGAATAGTGTTGTGACACTATATTTCTTCTTCAGAAATGAAGGTGGACCAAGCAAAAATTCAAGTCATTGTGAGTTTAATACCACCCACAACACAAAAATAAGTTAGAAGTTTCTTGGGTTATGCAGGCTACTGTAGAATATTTATTGAAAATTTCAGTCAAATAGCTTTGCCATTATTCAAGTTACTTGTGAAAGATGTGGAATTCCAATGGAAAAATAATTGTCAAAATGCATTTGAAAAATAAAAATAAAAATTGTCAATTGCACCCATTCTCCAAGGACCTAATTGGTCTTTTCCATTTCATATTTCAACTGATGCATATGACACTGCTATCAGAGCATCACTTGGACAGAAAGAAAATCATTTTAATTATGCCATATATTTCATAAGCAAAAACTTAACACCCAGATAATTAAACTATACTGTTACAGAAAAAGAAATGTTAGTTGTAGTAAATGAACTTAATAAATATAGACATTACATAACAGGTTATCAAGTTTTCATCCACACAGATCATTCAACCATAAAATATTTAATGAACAAATCAATCACAAATGGAAGAATAACTAGATGGTTGTTATGAATGAGAGAATTTAACATTATTGTGGAAGATTGACTAGGTAAGGATGATCAAGTTGTGTTGAGATTGCAACAAGATGATGAGCTTAGTGAAAAGAATCGCCTTCACTAAGTGGGCCCGTAGGCTATTTTTGGCGCAAGTCTATTTTTAGACTATGTCTATTTTTAGACATGTCGATCATATTCTATGAGTTGCGGGATGTTATTTATGGATGGTTGGTCAAGTTGGAAAAATAGATGGAATTCTATTTTTAGACATATTGGGCGGAATCTATTTTTAGATTGCCAATCTAAAAATATATATGTCAAATATTATTAGCTCTTAATAATATTTGGACTATAAACATTATCTTATTCTCTTGGAGCACTTCAGTTAAGTGCACAGATGTGGCACAGGAGCTGACAGAAGGAATTACGCTATTCCTGAGGGTTAAGTGGAGCTATTGCATGGAGAATTCAGTTAGAACTCATGTGACAGAGTTTGGTGGAGTTATTGAGGTAGTTGGTGGAGTTGTGTTCAGTTTAACTCAGTTAGACACAGTTGAGCTAGTTGTATCTAGTCTAACTCATTGATACACTAGTGAGAGTGGTGTGAATTAATTATTAATTAATTCACTAATTATTAACTCATTAATCAACTGAAGAATACATCAGTTAACTACAGTGCATGGACAGTTTCAGTGGAGACCAGTGGAGAGGTAGGTGAAAGAGCAGTGTGACTATCAGTTGTGACTATAGTGTTGCATGATTTGAAACACACAGTGGTTGGAGATTCCAATGAGGATTGCGTGAGAAATGATGGACCAATTTGAGTTCAATCAGAGCCATTCTTCAGCAGTGATTTTGAAGTAGAGGCAGGCTAGTAGGTGGCAGAGATTAGAGCATGAGATTTGCTAGATCAGACCTGATTAGTGTGTAGCAATTGGGGATTGTACTAAGAGCTTGTGAGGAGCTTTGTATGATGATTGTTACATGATATTTATGACATATAATATAAATATATTTGAGGTTTTTTAGCTTTAAGCTTTCCCATAAAATACTATGTTCATATGTGTGAATGTTTATGGTTTTAATGTGTGCATGCGATTGATTTTATTTCCGCAATTAATAATCAATGCTAGAAGAGATTTTGTATTGTGCATGAAGTCAAATAGTGTGTGATCAGGAGAATCTCGGATGTATAAAATATCAGTTATATAATTATACATGGTATCAAAGTGTTATTGATCATTGGAGCAATTGCAAAACATTGAAGCGGTTGAGTTTTGTGCTGGTGGAATTCGAATTTGCAGCAGTGTTTTGTTGGTGTCGAAGTTGATATGTCTTTCAAAAGATTGCGATTGGAGTATTCCCTTGAGGGCATCTCAAATTATATTGCATGGAAGGACAGGATGGAGGCGGTGCTGGATGACAATGGGTTGAAGGAGTTCATAGATGCAGAAATTCCAAAACCTGCTTCTAGCGATGTTGCCGCACTTGACGCATGGCAAAAGAAGACAGCAAAATGTTGAAGGATTATATTGGAAGGTGTGAAGGATCACATAGTTTCCAGCCTTCATGGTAAAGCTTCTCCATTCTTCATGTGGAAAGCTTTGACAGATTTATTCCAACGCAAGAGCGACCAGAGGAAGTTGGCGCTCAAGGATAAACTCAGGAACATAAAAATGGAGAAAGGCGACAGTATACCCAAGTACCTCACGAAGTTTTTCCAGTGCAGGGATGAGCTGGGAAGTGTGGGGGTTAATGTAGATGACAAGGACTTGGTGATCTTGGCTTTCCTTGGGCTTCCGAAGAGTTGGCATTCCTATCAGGACTCTGTCAATGGTCAGGAGAAATTGCCAGGATGGGAGCGACTTTGGTTGGATCTTGTGCAAGAGGAGATAAGGTGGAGTACTAGGGATGGATCTTCATCGAAGAGTGCAGATGAAGAAAATTGTGCTTTGGCTGCCAAAGCAAGGAAGGGGAAGAGAAAGAATAATTCTTCTCAATCCGATGTGAAAGGCAAGAAGTAGGACATGTCCAAGGTGAAGTGCTTTCACTGTCACCAACACAGACATTACGCCACAAATTGTCCACAGAAGAAGAAAAATAAGCAGGCTGCTAGATCTACAGCTGGAGAGTCCTTAGCCTTGTAGTTTGAGCTGGCTTTTTTGCTAATCGCATGCTTGGTCTCAAGTGTGATGGGTTCAGTGTGGTTTCTTGACAGTGGTGCGTCTTTTCACATGACCGGAGACAAAGATTTTTTTACTCATCTGGATGAGAAAGATCTTGGAGTGCACATCGAGATGGGTGATGATGGTAGATACAGTTCGACTAGTATCAGTACCATTTCCTTTGAGATGGAGTTTGGTAAACCCTTTGTAATGAAGGAAGTCATGCATGTTCCAGGATTGAAGAAGAATCTTATCTCTGTGGCGATGTTGGAAGACAAGGGATATGATGTTGTCTTTAGCGAGGGAAAGGCATTCCTGCGCAGTAAGGCAACTGGTGAAACCCAGAGGATAGGGGTTTGAGTTAAGAACCTTTATCAGTTGTAGGTAGATGGCTGCACAGCAATGGCAGCCAAGGCAGAAGGAGTGGTGAGCCGGGATGAGGGTGAGCTATGGCACAGGAGATTGGACCATCTTCACCATGGTGCTTTGAAAATTTTGTAGCAGATTTCTACCGGGCTTCGCAAAGGTACACTTTCGCAGTCAGATCAGTGCAAGGGATGTACTTTGGGAAAATTTGTGAAAGCCACCTTTCACGAGAAGGATAGTCGCACCACGAGGATCCTTGAGATAATTCACACATATGTGTGTGGACCTTTCTCAGTAGCTTCGACAGCAAAGCATAGGTACTATGTGATATTTGTTGATGATTGTTCTCGTAAGTGCTGGATCTTCTTCATGCAGAAGAAGAGAGAGACATACTCAAAGTTCTGTGAGTTCAAGGCACTGGTTGAGAAAGAATCGGGGAATTAGGTGAAGGCTCTTAGGAGCGACAATGGTGGTGAATTCATCTCCGGCAAATTCAAGGACTTTTGTAGCGCAGAAGGAATTCGAAGAGAGCTCATAGCGCCTCATAACCCACAGAAGAATGGGGTCACAGAGCGAAAGAACAGAACAATCGTGGGTGCTGCATGGGCGATGTTGCATGATCAGGGCCTTCCCATACACTTGTGGGCTGAGGCATGCAATACTGCGGTTTATGTGCAAAATCATTGTCCTCACAGGATACTTTTCATGAGTACACCTGAGGAGGCGTTTTCTAGTAAGAAGCCTGATATTTCTCATCTAAGGATTTTTGGTTCACCTGTTTACATTCATGTGATGAAGGATGCTAGGAAGAAGCTGGAGCCGACTACAGAGTTTGGGATATTTGTGGGGTACACTGATACACCCCACAACTATCGTGTGTATTTTCTAGATAGTCAAAAGACTATTGTGCGATGAGATATCAAATTTCATGAGGAGAAAGCCATGAAGTGTTCGCTTGAGAGGGAGCCACACTTGCATGCAGATGAGGAGCTATTAGTTTCTAAGGATGAGCCTCAGGATGTGGATCAGCCACAAGAGGAGGTTCATGGAGTGGAAGAGACCACTCATGCAGCGCCAACCACCAGAGGGCGGAAGCGCACTACAGAAGCTGAGTGACTGATTCAAGATGCAAAGAAGATTTTAGGAGCACCTACATCATAGCGCAGATAGAGATAGTCACCTGACCGATACACTGGATACATGGCTCTTATGAGCAAGTGTATCGTGACAGAGCCATCCTCTTTTGAGGAAGCTGTGGAGGACCCCGCATGGGTAGATTCGATGGCGTATGATTCGATTCTCAGAAACAATGCATGGGAGATTGTCCCAAGGCCGGAAGGGAAATCAATGGTAGGTTCAAGATGGATCTACAAAGTGAAGCAAGCAGTTGACGGGAGCGTCGAGAAGTACAAGGAAAGATTTGTTGCCCGGGGCTTCTCACAGATTGAGGGGATCGATTATGAGGAAACCTTTGCACCTGTCACAAGGTATTCTTCCATACGGACGATTCTTGCTCTCTCAGTGCAGATGGGGTGGCACATTCATCAGATGGATGTGAAGACTGCGTTCCTCAATGGGGTGATTGAGGAGGAGGTGTACATAGAGCAGCCCAAAGGTTTCGAGATCTTCAGTTGCGAGTAGCATGTGTGCAGGCTCAAGAGAGCGTTGTATGGGTTGAAATAAGCACCTCGTGCTTGGTACACACGGATAAACAGTTATTTCACCGGACTTGGATTCTCCAAGAGTGAGGCGGATCTGAACCTATACCAGATTGTGGTGGAGGGTAGGTTGTTGATCATTGTACTTTATGTAGATGATTTGATTTTGACAGGTGATGAACTGTTGATACTCTCATGCAAGGTTGATCTTGCAAAAGAGTTTGAGATGAAGGACTTGGGCCTCCTTCATTATTTCCTAGGATTGGAAATTTGGCAGCACAGTGATGAACTGTTTTTGTCTCAAGGCAAGTATGCCTGGGAGATACTGGATAAGTTCAACATGCATGGCTGCAAGCCTATCGACACTCCTCTTCCTAGAGGTTGGAGGAAAGAGGATGCTACATCGGCAAAGGTAGTGGATGCCACTGTTTACCGACAGTTGGTGGGGTTGCTTATGTATCTAGTCAATACGTGACATATGCTACACTGTTAACCAGCTTTCACAAGCTATGGTTAAGCTTACCAAGCTCTTTTGGAAGGAAGGCAAGTATGTATTGAGATATCTCAGAGGCACATCGGGATATGGATTATGGTATAGACAGTTGGATGAGGTGAAGTTGTGTGGCTTCACGGAGGTAGATTGGGCAGGGAGCCCAACAGACAGAAAGAGCACATCTGAGAGCACATCGGAGGGGTTTTCAGTATCGGGTTGACAATAGTTTCTTGGTATGATGGGAAGGCAGATCAAGTGCTTTTCCAGTTCAGCAAAGGCCGAGTATATGGCAGCGAGTTTGGCTACATGCGAGGCTATATGGATGAGGAAGATCCTGGTCGGGTTGTTTGGTTCACACTTAGATCCTATTGTGATATATTGTGATAATCAGAGTTGCATCAAAATCTCAGTTAATCCAGTATTTCATGATAGATCTAAACACATTGACATCCGGTATCATCATATCAGAGATTGTGTGCAACGGAAGATCATGTTACTTTCTTACATTCCTACGGAGGATCAGGATGCTGATATCTTGACGAAGGCGCTCACCAAGAGCAAATTCGAATACCATAGAGGCAGGATCGGGGTGGTAGATAATCCCTATCTTGTTGAGATGCAGTGTTGAGATTGCAACAAGATGATGAGCTTAGTGAAAAGAGTCACCTTCACTAAGTGGGCCCGCAGGCTATTTTTGGTGCAAGTCTATTTTTAGATTATTTCTATTTTTAGACATGTTGATCATATTCTATGAGTTGTAGGATGCTATTTTTGGATGGTTGGTCAAGTTGGAAAAATAGATGGACTTCTATTTTTAGACATACTGGGCGGAATCTATTTCTAGATTTCCAGTCTAAAAATAGATATGTCGAATATTATTAGCTCTTAATAATATTTGGACTATAAACATTATCTTATTCTCTTGGAGCACTTCGATTAAGTGCAAAGATTTCGCACGGGGAGTTGACGAAGGAATACGCTATTCCTGGGGTTAAGTGGAGCTATTGCATGGAGACTTCAGTTATAACTCATGTGATGGAGTTTGGTGGAGTTATTGAAGTAGTTGGTGGAGTTGTGTTCAGTTTAACTGAGTTAAACATAGTTGAGCTAGTTGTATCTAGTATAACTGATTGATACACTAGTGAGAGTGGTGTGAATTAATTATTAATTAATTCAATAATTATTAATTTATTAATCAACTAAATAATACATCAGTTAACTACAGTGCATGGACAGTTTTAGTGGAGACCATTGAAGAGGTAGGTGAAAGAGCAGTGTGACTATCAGTTGTGACTATAGTGTTGCATGATTTGAAACACACAGTGGTTGGAGATGCCAATGAGGATTGCGTGAGCAAGGCTGGACCAATTCGAGTTCATTCAGAGCCATTATTCAGCAGTGATTGCACAGTAGAGGCAGGCTAGTAGGTGGCAGAGATTGGAGCATGAGATTTGCTAGATCGGACCTGATTAGTGTGTAGAAATTGGAGATTGTACTGAGAGCTTGTGAGAAGATTTTTATGATGATTGTTACATGATATCTATGAAATATAATATAAATATAGTTGGGGGTTTTCAGCTTTAAGCTTTCCCATAAAATAATGTGTTCATATGTGTGAATATTTATGGTTTTAATGTGTGCATGCGATTGATTTTATTTCCGTAATTAATGATCAATGGTAGAAGAGATTTTGTATTGTGCATGATGTCAAATAGTGTGTGATGAGGAGAATCTTAGATGTATAGCATATCATTTATATAATTTCTACAAGTTTCAGACTTTCTATCAAGGCTTCATTCACCCGGTGATCCAAATCCAGTATCAGATAATTTTCCAGATGAACATCTATTTTCTATAAATGTCAAAACTCCATGGTTTGCAGACATATCCAATTACTTATCATCTAGCATCCTATCATCCCATTATAAAAATAAACAGAAAACAAGAATAATTAGAGAAATTGGTAGATATAGTTGGGTCAATGGAGATCTCTTTTATATTGGTGCTGATCTAATAATTAGAAAATGTGTTAGAGAAGATGAGATTATTGATATTTTGAAAGAATTTCATGATGAGCCATGTGGTGGTCATTTTGAAGAAAAGCGGACAACATACAAAGTGCTAAAACTTGGCTACTACTATCCATCCATATTCAAAGACTCCAAGGCCTATGTGAACAGATGTGACAGCTGCTAAGGAATTGGAAGACTAGTGGCATCAGATGAAATGCCATTAAATCCACAGGCACTGATTGAACCATTTGAGCAGTGGGCTCTTGATTTTGTGACCAATCAACCCTCCATCAAACGGAAAGATATACATCCTCATGTGTATAGAAATGTAACTAAGTGGGTAGAGGCCAAGACAGTAGAGCGGGCAACAGAAGATACTATTGTGTCTTTTCTGTTTGAAGAGATATTTGTAAGGTATGGAGTTCTGAGACAGATATTAACTGACTAAGGCACACAATTCATATCAAAGCTTTTTCATGACCTTATAGAGAAATACAATATCAAACACAGAAAATCAACTCAGTATCATCCTCAAGCAAACAGAAAAGTGGAATCAACAAACAAAGTCCTAGAGAACATTAGGACAAAGACTGTACAAATGAACAGAAAGGATTGGTTAGAGAAATTGAGAGATGCACTATGGGCATATATGATAACATTGAAAAACACAGCTGGGTTCAGTCCATATTAGTTGGTGTATGGAAAAGAAGTCCTATTACCCATAGAATTTCAAATACATACGTTCAAGCTAGTAGCAGAATTTGGAATGGAATTATCTAAGGCACAACAACAAAGAATTATGGAATTAAATCAATTGGATGAGATATGACAACAAGTAGTAGAGCACACATCTCTTGTGCAAGAATAAAGAATTAAATGTCATGATCAATTCCTAAATAATAAAGTGTTTCAAAAGGGAGATTGGGCACTATTGGTCGACTCCAAGTTTAAATATTTCAAAGAAAAGTTTACGACTCATTGGTTTGGGCCATATAAGATTGAAGAAATATTTGACAATGGAGTTTCAAAGATAAAAACAATTGAAAAAACATATATTTCATTTGTCGTTAATGGACACAGGCTTAAAGTTTACAATAAGCTTATAAATAAAGAGGATTTTATGAGAAAAATTTCAACAGATATTGATCTGGAACTAATGGGGAAGTATAGCAATGTGTCTCTCATAATTCCAAAAGAAGAAGAAGAAGAATAAAATATATATATATTAAAATAATAATAATAATAATAATAATAAAAGGGTTTGGTTTTGAAAATCCAGGAAACTAGCACAATACAAACTCAAATTCATATCAGAAAACCAACTTGTTTGGACAATATGAATTCTCTTTTTGTTTTTATTTTACTTCAGTATGATTTTTGCAGATTTACCCTCCGAGACATGTCAAACTTGAGGAAAAGTCTTAACATCAGCAAGGGGGAATCGTGTAATAAAACTATGTAAATAGTTTACGCAGCTGAATTGAAGAAGGGATATGAATTACAAGTACAAAGGGACTTGATACATCATTCAACATACATAGAAGGGACCTGAATTATTATTGAAAAAAATATCTAGAAGGGACCTGTATCATCACGACAAAAGAAATTTTCAAGCATTGTTGCAAATTACGCTAGAAGGGACCTGAAAAAATAAAATTTCAAAAGGGACTGGAGCTACATCAATATATAAGATCATGACAGAAGGGACCTGAAATGTCAATATTAAACCTGCAGAAGGGACCTAAACAACATCATTATGAATCAATAATCAGATTCAAAGCATAAATAAGTCTCTACATAGTTTGGAAGAGCCATTGTGATAAAAAAACACAATGTCGACCATCATGAACATCAAATGGTTTGAGGGAATACAAGTACAAAAGTAAAATATTGCTCCTAAGATTTCAATTTTTTTGAAAATATTCTAGAATTTTTAAAGCTAATTTAGTAATGGTTATGCATTTTAATTACATACATTTTCATCACGTACATTTCATTACCTACATTATTATCCCTATTTTTATCCATATCCACACCAATATCCTAATCATTTAATAACCATTCCATAATCCTACATATTTCATATCCATACCATAATAACCCTACTTTTCCTAAACAAAAAGATCATAAACAAAAGGCTTAACATCAAACCTTTGTTGGACCTACAAGAAACAAACAAAAGGTTAGTTTCATTGTAAATATTTGATTAAAATATGACCATTCCATTGGTCAATTTTAAAATTAAATAAAACACAAAACCTAAATTTTAGTTCATATAATAGTTCACTCTTCAAATTTCAAAAACAAAAACGAAAATGAAAACTATAGTGTTGAAAGCGCAATCATAAATATGATTACAAGCTAAGGTAATGGAGCGGAAATGTAATCATAATGAAAACAAGGAAATTCATATACAATAAAATAACCTAAGTATGATGCTATGAAATTACAAAACAATGAATGGAAATGATGCATATGATATGGAGGGACAGGAATATAGAGAAGTAGTGATGCAAGAACAATGGTTGAATGGAAATATGATGCTGCATATTTGATCAGGCATGATGCGTTTCGATGGAGAGAGGAATGTGGACATAGTGATCAGCACAAGCCATGAGAACGAAACATTAAGAGGACTATGTCATAAGTAAAATTGAGGATGTGATGTACACCGTGGAGTCAGCATACCAAATCAGTCAAGAAAGGTAAGCCACGGAGGCACCAGTCAAGCAGTTGACGAACGATTAAACAAATTCAAAATGAAAAATTAAAAACATTGTGTAAATTGTCGAGAGAAGAACCTCCACCATTCTAAGACCTAAAACTACTAAAACACTATGTGTTTTTCATCATCATTTCCCTTTGTAGGCTCAGTGAGAGAAGGAATAGAGTGTAATCAAAGCACGCATCCAAGAAACTTTGTGGAAAATGGTTTTAAAAAATCAGACAAGGGAGAGCTGTGAGGAAAATAGAGAAAATTTAACACAACAAAGAGAGTAGAAGATATAGAAGTGAGAAGGATGGAGGGATAAGGAGGGTTGATTGAGATTTTGATCCAACATATTTGGCAGATGTGTCAATCAAGCATGCTCTCAAGAGGAAAAAATCCCATGAAGAATGAGGTAAGAAGTAAACCCAGATTTTCTTGTTTAAAACAATGATTATTCGTATGAGTAAATCTCAGGATTGTTGAGTAAACTGTGAGTTATAAATGGATTCCTTCTGCCACATTTTTTAACTTTTCATTTGTCTTATGATATGTCATGGCCACCACTCACAAACGCTCTACCACCAGTCAACACGAAATTTTTTGTCGATTGAATGAATAAATGTTTGAGATATTAAGAAATATTTTCATAGGTTGGCGCTACTTGAAACACAGGAACTCCTGTCAAACTAAAAGAAAAATCATGAAGATTACTGCAGAATAGGTAAACTTGGAAAACGTCTTCATATACAATCTTCAATTTCAATTTGAATGCAAATAGAGAATGGAGTGTTTGATTTTAAATGCATAGTGGATTCATTTTGAATGGGTTGTGTAGTCAATTCATTTCATTTGCATACTCAATGAGAGAATTCTAACCAAGATTTATGGTGAATGTTTGGTTTAAAAGCATAGTCAACATGTCTTTTTATAACAGAGTAGATTTTGGTGAATTTCGAAGATATAGTGAACTCATTTTATGAGATTTTTGATGAAACAGTGAGCCACTTTTCCAAATTTTCTGGCATAACAGTGAGCTTAGATTTAATATATAATGCTTTGCCTTAGGAGAGAAGATACTTTATATGAAATTAAAATATTAGAAGACACTATTGTCTAATTTTATTTTTTTTTATACATAGTCAAATAAAAGATGAAAAAATCTACAAATAGAGGCAGAGGATTTTTATTTTTTCGAAGAGACAGAGGATCAAATAAGGAGAGGAGATTAATAAAAACATGATTTTTTATGTTTTTATAAACTTCTCTACATCAAATATTTGTATCTGTAGAAGAAGTAAGCTCACTTCTTTCAAGAAAGTAGAGGATTTATTTCACTTACTTGACAAAGGCAACAAATAGAGGTAAGCGTCACTACTGTGATGAGATCTAGTACATGAATTTTTGTTTTTTCAAAAATGAAGTTAATGATAGTAGAGGGGTATATTAAATGGTTTTCAGAAAACATGACATCAAGAACATAGCCTAAATACTTTCAGATTAAACATTGGGTTAGAGACACAGTTGAAAAACTTTATCAATCAAGCTTGATAGGCTTCCTTTAAAAATTCAAAGGGCATAATGAAGATATTACAAGGGAGTTTATAAATAACTGCGAACAAGATCAAACTATGGTGGGTATTTTACTCATTCCTTTAACTCCAGAATAAATTTCTCAAGCCCCAGAGTTGCCATTATCAGGTGAAATTTATCACAAATGGTTGCATTTTAAGGACATGGGATGGGCCTTCTTCCTGGAAATGAATAGAAAGGGATCCTTTGACAGGACAAAGGGGATTCCCGGAGAATGTTTCAATGAACCTTGGGCTGAGTTAGTACTGAAAATCCAAAAATTCTTCACTTGTGATAGCAAACATAGCATAGTACACCTATACCACATTAAGTTGGTACATCATATCAAGGGAGACATAAGAATCAACTTGCCATATTTCTTTTATGGAAACTTGATGAGGATGATTGAAAGTGTGAAATCTGAAACCAAACCCAAGGAGACCCATATTCGTCATCAAGGACTCATAAAAATCATTGTTGATTACCAATTGAAAACTAAGGGTATGATTTGGAAATATTTCCTAATTCAAAATAATTTTGTAGAGCAAGCCATAGAAGACAAACTCAAACCAGTGCAGGAAATAAGTAATATAGTGAATTCACCTCTCTATCCAGGAACCAGATCAAAGGAAAAACAAGAAAAAGTCATGGTAGATAGGGAAACATCATTCTTGAACATTTTTAGGAGACAAAAGAAGAGGAGTTCAACAGATAGAAGCAACAAAGAAAAAGAACCAAAAGTGAAAATCGTTGAGACATCTCCCTTAACCAAACAAGGAAATGAAATTCTTGAAAGGTTATAGTAAGAGGTTTATGAAAATCCATCAGAAAAGATTCATATTTTGACAATGATGAGATTGAGGCTACTTCAGTTGCCAAATATACCAAGGAGGAAGAAAAATACCAAAACCTTAGTAGGATCAAAGAGTTAACTAATAATCTGGAGGTAAGCAGGATAATGGAAAGGCACCTAAAAAGAGAAAATGAAACATATAAGACAAATAATAAAAAATTGATTAAATAAAATGAGAATCTAAGCGAAGAAATGGGAAAATTGAAAGCCAAAAAAAATCTTCTTTACATACAAGCATTCAGGTAACTTAAGGAGAAAATTTCTTGGAAGGTCAAATATGAGAAGCAGAAGGTCAAAGCCTTAATCTACAAAGAAGAACAGTGCAAAGGTATATAATCTCTTTTACATGTAGCACAGCAGGGAGCTTTAGGATCAAGAACAGGATCAACATCAGAAATCAGGAGGTCTTAAAGGAAAAATCAAGCATGAGGACATGCTTGAACATCAGCTTGGAGGAGATGTTGGCCCTCGTTTTTTTATCTCTTTTCATTTATCAAATACACTTTATTTTCCATACTATCCATCTATACACCATCATATTCACCTTATTTTTCCCAATAAATTCATATATCAGTATTTAAATTAAGTTTTCCAATTCTTATAAGTTTTTATAAAAAATGAATTTTAAGTGCATTCGTGAACCAGATCATAAATTCCCGTAATGGCCTTATGGTTTGCATATTTTTAGGAAACTTGGACTCGAGCTGGATACATTTATAGAAATATTGGGAACTAATATTAAACTTACACCTATTGGTTTAGTGAAACCGAGCTTTAATAGGCCTGGTCAAAGGCGGTCAAACAAGACCTGTTTTTATTGAAGATCCCTAAGAACTAGGTCAAATTTCTTATTTTATGGGATTTTCCAAATTTTGATGGAACTAATGGATGAATTCAACCTGAATGGATAATATAAGGATATCCATGGATATAGGAGACATTTTATATGAATTTTTTTCATATTTTACCTAATTAAGCCTCGGACTTTGAAGGTATTGATATGTAGAAATGAAATAACTTAACTTTATTATTTCTGAGACTTAAGAGAGTTAATCGAATACCTGTTCTATTCCATTTTCTGTTGTTATATGCAGGTTTCTTGACTGAATTTTTAGTGGCTTAAATCACTTTCAGTGTGCGAGGCAAGGGTGGAGGGCCCTCGCATCGAGCTAAGTGCACTTTCTAGTTATTTGTAGTTGCAGTTTCTAAACTAGTTTATTATATGCTTAACTTGTTGGTTAGATATATGTTGATGTTTTATGAGTGTTGATGAATATAATTATCGTTATTTTTCTTCATATGAAAGGACAATCAAATTTTTAAGTTAAACATTCTTTCTATATGATTAATATCTTAAGATAGAATTCAACTCTTCATGCTTTTTAATGCTTTTCTGAATTCTTGTTTTCTAACAATAGTATTAGTGATGAATGAATCTATGATGAAGGACAACCAGGATCTCTTTAGTTAAGATCCTCTTAAATTATTGTTTCATCCATATTAATCTATTTCTCAATTAGTGTTTTTTTATTTCTAATTCATAAAGTAATCTTGTGAGAGAAGGACAAACCAATCTCTTAAGTTAGGAGATTCTTCTGTTGCTGATTGCATATTTGAATTTAGAAATTATTTAGTTTAGATTTATATTTGTAATATGCATTTCCTTAATCATTGATAAATCGTCTTCTAACTTGATCATAGCTGGAACCCATATACTTTGGGGGTGCTTCTAGGTCCTACTAGCCCGAATTGATAATAAATACTTGTGTGTATTTACCTGTTAAACAACCCAACAGTCTTTGAAGAAGATTATGTAGTTAGATTATTTCCCTATATTTTTCAAGGATCATTTGGATCATGGTACTTTTCACTACCACCAAGAACCATTACTAGTTCACATATATTCGAGGAACAAATTTTGACTAAATTTGGTGATGATCGTACTACTGTTACTCTCATCAATGATCTTTAAAACCTTAAAGAAAATGTAGGCAAAAATATCAAAGAATTCAACTATAGATTTAATAAGTTTCTCAATAAAATCCCAAATAAATCTAAACCAGGTGTAGATGTACAAATTGAATAGTATATATTCTTCCTTCAAATATAGCAATTTTTGTAGATAGATCCAATAAGGATACTTTGGTAGAAAATATGAAAGGGGCCCTTTCTGTAGAAAATATAACTCTTTCCTTAGAAAATAAAAACGCATAGGTGGAAAGAAAAACTAAAAAGGTTTCATTTAACGATGAAACGAAAAGGAAAACATTAAAGGATCCCTATGATCTTGAAGGATGGAAAAATTTCTTAAAACTATGTCAAATGATATAGTTGAAATAAAGAAACAAGTAGCTAAATATTCTTTTGGTTAACCTTTTAGATATTTTAGGAAAACTCAAGCTTCAAATTCTTAGCCACCAAACGTAATCTCAAACGTTGAATCAGATCAATATGAAGATTAGGATGAAGAAATATTATTTGCAGAAGAAGTACACAATGAGGAATTAGTTGAAGTTCATGTATTATGGGAATTTATACTTCCTACATAGGATAATGAAGATGAGCATGAGGCACTTCCAGTTAAAACTATAAGTAAAACTTCTAAAAATATTCCTCAGTCACCTCAAAAGAAGAAATATTCATCCCTTGTTGTTAAGGATAAAGTTGTAAACAAAAAGACTCCTCCTCCTCAATCAAGCCCAACTTCTTCTACCACTCCATCTACATCGAAGGAACTAGTTGTCTCTGATACTATAGAGTATAATATAGTGGAATATATGAATAAATTAAAGGAAAATATCTCTATACATGAATTGAGAAAATTAAAACAGCAACAGAAAATTTTACTCAAAGATTTGAATGCAATCCCCACTTCACCCTTACCTGCCCCTGTTACTTCCGAAGCCTCAAAAGGATTTGGGAAACCTCGTACTAATTCATATGAAAATATTGATGCAAGTGACTCCATTCTAATTTGAGATTGGTCCAATTCACATACCCCTCCTTTTCTTTTGACTTTTGAAGTGTTTAACAAAAATGTGCATAATTGTCTACTAGACTCTGGAGCTTCTTCAAATATCATGCCATATTCTATTTTCTTGAAGTTAAATATTTCTCCACAAAATTTTTCAGTACACATTGTGCAGACAAAACCAAAGTCAAGGTAATGGGAGAAATGAATTTTTTCCTTATCAAACTAGCATCTAATTCAAAATTACATCAAGTGATTGATATTTTGGTTGTCGATATTCCTGATTTTTATGGTTTAATTCTGAGTAGAGATTGATCAGAGAAACTTCATGGTTATTTTTCAACTGATTGGTCTCATATTTGGCTTCCCTACAATGGAAAGCCAAATCATATTCGAGTTTATCACGAAAAACACATGAAATATTCAGTAACCAACTTCGAAGATGAAAATGAACCTATGGTTTTTACTAATAAAATTCTCGGAAATTACTCTGTTGAATCTTTTTTAAGCAATTTAAATGCTCAAAAATCTCCATTTCTCACCAACTCAGTTAATTCTCAGGTCAAACAAATTTCTCAGTCAAACTCTTCCAAATTTATAAATATCATAGATAAACCTTGTGTTAAAAATTTTCTCTGGACATTATACTTTGATGGATCAAAATCTGATGAAGGTGTAGGAGCGGGTTGCATATTAATTAGTTCAGAAGGAGAAAATAAAATGTTGGCATGCATGCTAGAACTTAAGTGCACAAATAATACTACAAAATATGAGGCACTGGTCCAACGTTTGTACAAAGAAATAGATCTAAGTGTCAAATATCTTCAAGTCTATGGTGACTCTGAAATAATTATCATATAGGTAAGAAATATTATTCACTATATTTATGATCACCTCAAGCACTACCAAGCATTAGTATAATCTCTTACCTCACACTTCTTGGCATTCAATATATTGTCTATTCCAAGGCTCCAAAGTGCAAGCGTTGACCTTCTAGCTAATGTAGCATCCAGGCTTATTCCTTATGAAGATTACAGTCCAGATAGATTTTCTATAGAATTGATTTTTTGCCCATCTATTCTTGATAATGTCACTAATTGGAGAGTATTCAACAATTATAAAGTTGTTCTACCCTTTCTTACATCATAAGGGTCATATGATCATCAACTAATTTATGATGATGAACATGCAAGGAAATTGAATCATAAGCCTAAAGAGAATGCCATATATAAGTCTGTGGTTAAGCTTGAAGATATTTATGATCTCAAAGACATGTATAAAAGTTTACTAATTCTAAACTTCAAATTTCAACTTTGAGGCTTGAACCAGTAAACCTTGGCATAGATCTCAATCCTTAGAATATTAACTTAGGAGTTGGTCTTTTGTTTGATGAAAGATTAGCCTTAATTCATTTACTAAAGAAATACAAGAACGTTTTTGCATGGAAATATGAAGACCTAAAAATGTATGATACCTCCATCATCCAACATACTATCCTAATGAAATCCACTGAGAAACCTATACAACAACAGTGAAGGAAAATTCACCTTGGTCTTGAAAATAAAATAAAAAATGAACTAAATAAAATCCCTAAGGAAAATATCATCTTCCCTATTAGGAATTCAAAGTGGGTCTCAAACTTAGTCCCTATTAGGAAAAATAATGATGTCATTCACATTTGTATATATTTCAGGAACTCAAACAAAGCTTGCTTAGAAGATAATTTTCCATTACCACCTATGGAAAAAATTTTGCAATCAATTGCTGGATCTGAATTAATGTCTTTCCTTGATGGGTTTTTAGGCTAGTAACACCCAGGATAGAATGTTAGCTTGTTTTCAAATTTAAAAAAACACCATAAGTATTCATTGGGTTGAGGGGATTTATTAATTTTAGTCACTGACAGAGATAAGTTGGGTGGTGACCTTTCCAACGATGAATTGTTTGTTTCTCTTATGCTTGCAATATAAAAAAACTATTATAGAGATGTGATAAATATGTAATACTCATAACTAAAGCTCATAACTTACCTGTACAGTTTGCATTACCATATCTGTGTAAGATGTGTTTCCAGATTGGCCCTTCGCCCTCTGCTATGGATGAATGATGAGTAAAAGTAACTATATGTGGACAGAGCAGACTAAGGTCGAACCTTTGTATTCTTTCAACTTTAATCTGCACAATCCTAAAATATGACATCATAATTAAAATTCCAAAACTACCAAAGAATCCCTGCTATGTCGGTCGATTCAATGGGATAGTGATACAATTTATTCTCTTTTTGTTGTACTGGAGTAAAGTTGTGATACAAAACATTCTCATGTCAATTGAATTTGTTTATCAACAAAACCTCTCCATTTTAAGGAGTTCGAGGCAACAATGGCATTATAAAAAAGTGAATTTTTTAGGCATCTATTCAATTCTTAGGTAATAGAAGCGATACTCTTTCTATTATCTTTGGTCTTGCAATGGACATTTATTTCATAGGACTAATAAATAAAACTTTGGTTGTATACTTGGATGACATAACCATGTATTCCAAGAAAATAAGAGACCTTTACCATGTTCTTAAGAAAATCCTTGAACACTGTTTAAAATATGGAATTTCTTTAAATCCAAAAAATTATTATTTCACTTTAAGTGAAGGTAAAATTTTAGGATTTATTGTTTCAAAATAAGGCATTTTAATAGATCCAGAAAGGATAAAGGGAATTTCTTAAATCTCTCATCCCCATAACAAGAAATCCATGTAGTCCTTTTTAGGACAGATAATTTTTTTTGAGAGGTATGTTCCAATATTTTCCCAAATTTTTTTATCATTGCAATTAATGATTAAGAAAAATTCACACTTCAAATGGGGACACAATGAAAGAGAATCTTTTGATCTAATCAAGAAAGCCACTGTTAATGCTCCTTCTCTAACTACCCCAGATTTTTTTAATCATTTCATTTTATATACATTTGCATCTTAAACATCTTATGTTGTTGTGTTAACACAAATCAATGATCAAAAGATTGAATCACTCGTACCTTTCTTTAGTTCAAATCTTCAAGGTGCTGAGCTAAATTATTTAGAAGTGGAAAAACAAGGCTTTGTTGTTTACAAATATTTAAATATTTTCAGACCTTTTCTCCTAAATACACACACCAAGTTAATAGTTCCATTTTTGGCAGTAAAGCAAATGCTTATTCAAAAGGAATTGGGAGAAAAGAGAAAATTGGGTTACTGCTCTACAGGAATATGAAATTGACATAAGACCAGCCAAAATCATTAAAGGGCAACGTCTCTACAGATTACTATCTGGAGCATCCAACATATCAGATGATGAAGAGGCAGGTAACACTATACACATTGCTGAGGTAAGCCTAAATGACTCTGCATCATAGTATCTTGATCTTATCTCTTATTTTTAAAAATGGATATGCTCCTACAAAACTCAATTATAAAATAAAAATAGCTTTAAGATTGAAATCTAGTCAATATCAGATCATAGACAATGTTTTACCTAGAAATAACTATGACTCCTTACGATTAAGATGCCTTGAAAAGTCTGAAGCATAAAGTTTTTTGCAGGAACTCCATGCTGGACCCACAGGTGGAAATATTAGAGGAGATACCACGGCACATAAAATCCTATGTGTGGGATATTATTGGCCAACATTATTTAAAGACGCTCATGCATATGTGAGAAAATGTAAAACATCCCAAACTACTGCTGGAAGACAAAGAAGACCAGCCTTACCCTTGAATCTAGTCAACATTGAGCAATATTTTGAGTAATGAGTATTGGACATCATAGGTGAGATTGTTCTTGACTCATGCAAACAACATAGATACATTCTCACCGAAATAAAATATTTTACTAAGTGGGTGGAATTTGTTCCACTAAAGGTAGTTAACTCTGAGGCCATTATGAAATTTATTGATCAATTCATTATTAACATGTTTGGCTTACCTAATGCACTTATTTTTTATAATGTATCTTATTTTTCAGGAAATAGTATGACTAATTTTTCTCTCAAAATAGGTTTTAAACTTAAATATTCTACTAACTACTATTCCCAAGGGAATGGTCAGGCAAAATCAATAAATAAAAATATCATAAGAATCATAAAAATCACTATTTATTAGAGCGAGAAAATTTAGCATAAGTCTAACATTTGCACTATGGGCAGATAGGATTACTCAGAAGGCCTTTATAGGAACTTCAACATTCAATCTAGTTTATGGGAAAGAAGTTGTAATTCCATAAAATTTAGCTCTTCCTTTATTAGCCCTAGATCAATTTATTGATGAAGTACCTTCTTCTTCCTTACAATTAATAATGTCTCAAATCCATAAACTAGAAGAGGACAGGGAAAAAGCAAAATCAACTCATGCTCAACACCAGTAGATGGTAAAAAATTATATTGATGCAAATTTTGCTTCCCCAAAAATAGTTCAAGTTGGAGACTTCATCCTTCAGTGGGAAAAGGCACTTGAGGAAAAAGGTAATCATAATCCAAAGAATGTGGCTTGGACCATTTCAAGTCACAGAACAAAATGGCCCATCAACCTTCATGTTACAACATCTTCAAGGGAGAAAATATTTTCTTCCTATCAATGAGCTGATTTAAAAAAAAAAAAAAAATCTTAGAAGAAAATTTTCTTCTAAATGTACCATACTTATACTTTTACATTTTTTTAGAAGAATAATGTTTTAATACATACTTTTGGATTTTCACAAATACCTATGAATTAATGCTTTTTATTTTTCAATAATAAAAATTCTTGAGGAAATAACTACAGAACTTGAAAATTGAACAAATACTATACAACTCTGAAATCTTTTCCATTGAAATTGTACATTTTGTAAACCTAAAAGTCTGTAAAGTATTCTTACTTTATTATTACTCAGAAAAGGTTCATATTTACAAAGTAAATACTTTCTGTTAGTAAGCATCTTTAACTCTAAATTGTCATCCAAAAACTCTTAAGGAGTTAATGATTATCTCCATCCATTAATTATGATTTTTTAGAGTGTAATTCAAAAATATATAAAACTTAAAAGGATAAGAGGTCTCATCATGATCTTGCTTACAATGATCATAGGAAAATAATAATCTGACATTACCATGATCATAGGTAATTGATCATGATTATTAAATAATCATAAGACAAGGGGTCTCATCATGAGCCAAATTTTTTAGTTCAGGTATAACCAGTGAATGACATTGTCACTTTCTGGTCTCCAAGCCAAGAAAATGAATTTTTAAGAACAAGAAAAAAAAAGTTATATGATTAAGGTTTTATCTCAAAAAATTGTAATAATAGATGGATGGGATACTGAATCATTGACGTTTAAAATGTAACCTTGTTGAGGCTATGAATGCCTACTAGTAGAAATGGCTCTACGTATGACAAATGGAATAAATCAAAAGGAAAAGTTACAAAAAGACACTTACTTTATGTTTTAAACTATTTTGATGATTGATATAGAGGAATGAAGATATTTGTTCATGAAAGGTTTCTGAAATATTAACAATAAGATGAGATTTTTTTATTCAAAGTAATTTTATTCGTTCAAAAATTTCATAATTTTTTTTTTGTTTCCTTAAATTTGTTTTTACTTATTTGAAGATACTAAGAAATTTATTTTTCAGAGATAACTGGTTCTTCCAGTGAATCGCCAATTGTTGTGTTATTCAACAACCCCCATTATTTTAGCATAGTTACCTTAGTAAACTAATGGGGACCCTTTTAAATTATTTAGAGTAGAAAAAATTAAACCCTTAAGAAATTTATTCAAATAGAAATAGGAATGAGATGGGTTAAAAACACTGAATTTTCATTTTAAAGACACTTGAGCAGAGAATGTTAAAAAAATCACAATATCGCAATCGCAATATTGCATGAAAGACATATAGCTCTTAAAAATCCACTCAACATAAACTGCGATCTGAAATACAAAAAAAAATGCTTTAATAAAGGAAAAAGGAATTTTCCCAAACAAAATTCTATGAGAAAGAAACCACGGGACCCACTTCCTCCATGTAGGAAAATCATAAATCGCATTTCACAGTTTTATCTGGACGATCTTAGATTCATCCTCCACATTTCCCCAATGTGATATACTCTATCACGTCATATTTTCTCTTCATGACCACTCTTTACCTTCGTTCACTTTCGCCGATATTATGATTGCAATATCTCAATCGGCAAAAGGTAACCGATCAACACCCTATAAATATTCACACACGAATAACACCCACAATGTGACAGATCTCATTTAAATGCTAGAATTATTGCACAACCATGTCAACCCATATTTTCCATTAATTCCATAGCTTAAATGATTTTATAGCCCATGCTTCCAAAAATGATTTGACTACAAGAAGCACTTAATTTATGTATTAACCATGTGCCAGGTTTCATTTGCTTGAATGCTTCCATTATTATGGTACTTTCATATTTTTAAATAAAAAATACCTCTTTCTACTTATCATTTTTCATTGTTCACAGGTGATTCCAAATAAACAAAACTCTTCGGAGATGACGAAAGCTATGAAGAAAGCTAAGAAACCTATGACACCCACAAATCCTACAGCTAATGTAAGTGAAAGAATAGAAATTCTTCCTCTATTCACGGACACAACTTGCGAGCCAGAAAGTGGTTCTTCCTCCTAGGAAGAATGTATAAGTTATTTCAGGATGAGAAAACCCATAGGGTTCAACGGAAAGCTACTGTAGATGCTTCTGATTCTTCAGAAGCTAATTTAGAAGAAGTTGCCAATTCATTTATACAACAGGTTGTTGCATGCCCAAAAATTATACCATATACTGATATGGTAAGATGGATAATCGACAACCTCAATATTTGGGACAAAAATTTATTAACCAAAATAGGAATGATGATAGGTTATTTTAAAGCAGAAGACTTAAATTCAATGTATCACATTTCAGACCCATAAAAGGACTACGACAAAGAAATTTTGGCACAATTTTCCAGCGAGAATGAGCTGAAGTCAAATCCTATCAATCAATTGAGGAGCACCCCGAATAAACACAATAATAATGATAAGGGTATGTATTATACTGACTCCCTTGCTAAACCCTATTGTCATGTTTTTGCAATGATGTCTAGGCTCTTTGGTCGGCCTAATACTACCATTTTTTTAGTTGAATGGGTTCCCCTAATGGAAGTAGTCGCAGATTCTTATATCATCGACTAGGGAACCATTTTCCCTAACAATATTGCCACTCAAATTCTGGAATATAGGAAAAATCGTTCTATTTTGTCCAAAGTTTTTCCCCCATTTTATATGAGTGCTTATATTATGGACCTTGTATGTTTCACTTCAGATTTTCCAACCATGGGTTGGAAATGGACTACCTAATGCCCTCTCCCCATTCATGTCTATCATAGCATGTTATGGGAGTCAAAATATGAAAACCATTTTTATAAAATATTCCATGGAGTTATGCTCAATTTATTTGAAGTCGTGTTTAATGAGAAAGCCCCTGGTTTGTATAAAGAAGCTCAGGCTAACTTCTCCTCCATTGGAAAATGGTTCAGAGAAGAATTGTTTACCAATGTCAGATTTTTTGGGAGCCTAGCTCGGCCATATGTTTTAACATTATATGTTTCGATAATATTATCGCAAGAGAAATAGCTTATCAAACTGTTGGAAACGGATTAACTAATTTTCTGAAGGAAGCTAAGAAAGCATCATGACCCTCCTTTCCAATTCACTATGGTGTTTACGCCTTGGACAAATATAAGCATGTAGGATTAGGGGTCAACCAAATTGAATGTTTGAAATTGTTTACAATTTCAAATAGACAATATGACTTGAATCAAGTTTCCAATTATTTTACCACTCAAGTAAAAATAAAACCTTTTGTACATGAAGATGATTTCGATGACTTGTTTGAGTCATTCGATACATATTCCGTAGTTCAGAAGTTAGAAAAATCATGCCTCCATTCACAGCAGTTGTCAAATTTTAAACAATACAAGAACAAGATATTGGTAGGGAATTCTTTAAAAATTCTAGAAGTATCCCAACCCATAATAGAGAAGGAACGGGAAAAAGAATGGGAACCTAAGGATACTAAATTCCTTAGTAAATCTGAAGAGGATAAATCTGCTCAAGTTCAAACCATGTATTTAGAGTTCCCAAGTAATTTGAATGATGTCTAGAAGGCGTTTAATCAAAAACTCCAAGGAGACCAAGAAATGATGATTACTGGTCATCAAAAGATAGTGCACATGCCTCAAAGCAAATTCAAGACCCGTTTACTACTGGGGCATCTGATAAGTTATTTAGCACAGAACAAGTGGAATTCATCCTGACCTTACCTACTATAGAAATTGTATTGAAAATTTAGGAAATACCTTCTCTAGATATATTCTATGGTCCTAAACATAAAGCTATTATGAGAAAGCAAATAAAAATAAGGAGGAAACAATAGTCTCAACTCCTTTTTCCAGGAGATGTTCCAATGGAGGTAGTTTGGAAAGATTCAGAAGCATATCCTTCTCAGGATCTAACTTTTCTGACATCTCCTACTATAGATAACGCATCTGAAGTTCAACAACGAATTAAAGAAAAGGATGAAAGAATCATCCAATTAGAACATGAACTATAGGAAGAAAATAAAAAGGTCAACCAACAAATACATGTACAGGTATCGCAACTCCAAGAGAGAATTGGTCAAATGAAATTACAACACCAAACTGAAATTGGTGCTAAGGACACTCAAATTCATAAATTGGAGTTTCTTGTTGAGAAATTCAAAGATAATCCGAAAATAGATGAATTCTGGAAAGAAGCATTGGAATTTAATGCCCAGCTAGCACAACAAAAAGTTGTTTTTAATCAAAATTTGTGAAGTATCATTGAATTATGTGAGCAAAGCGATTCACTGATGAATTGAGTAGCAGACCAGAGAATCTGTTTCAATGAAATCAATGATAAAGTGTCATAGTATGTCACCTATAAAGATACTACTGATGTCCGAAAGGCTAATCTTCCTAGGATTGAGGACTCCAAGAAGCAAATTTTATTTACTAATTGGGACATACAATTGAAACAGGATGAAAGAGTCGTCTGAAGAGCTAGAGATGTGGCTAATAATATTATTTAAATAGTCATTCATAATCTCATTGTTGCCAATATTATTGATAGACTCCCTTCTAGTTCTCTTCCCTATTGTTAAATATTTGATAAGGCAATGGCAAGAAGTCTCCAAGGTCAACAAGGAAAGCATCAGAAAGTTGGAAAAGCTAGATTGGGATAAGTATTGGAAATACTTGGTAAAGCCACATAGAGAATGGCTCATGTTGCATTGTCTCATAGATACATCTTCCTATATGATGCCTCCACTTTCAGATATGGTTTTCACTAGACATTTGTGCATCAGGCTAGGCCAACCTCCGGAGGTTAAGCCTATGCTCAACGTCCTTCAACTGAAGGAATGAATGGCTAATGAGACATTAGGGAAACCTTCAAGCACGTCACCCCATTAAATTATGTTTCTGTTTTTATTTTCACTTAGTTCAAGGAGAGTTATTTAAACCTCCTTAGTTATTATTGTAATTACTATTTTTAAGACTCTTTATTTTATTATATAAACCCATTCATGTATTTTAAGAAGGGGTCCTGAAATTTTGAAAGGAAGACTTTATAGAAGCCAGAATTTTGTACTCTTAAACTTTTAGTAATAGAAAGGGCTGGACCAAATACTGTTTTTCAAATGAGCAGAGCTAGCCTAAACATGGTACTTTTATCCTATATGTTAATTTTCTATTCCAAATGAGAAATGGTTAATTTTTCTTATGGTGTTTTTCTTTAACTATATTTTTAAAACAATCAGACATTAATTCACTTTTGAACATGTTTATTTACCATCTTTGGTACATATTAAATACATGTATTATACAGATACGATATAGGATTATTCAATTGATTTAATTAAATATTTAATTAAATCAATTATTTTAAATTGTTTTCATATCTCTAATTGTTTGTATAATATTTATTTTCATTCACTAAAAGGTCATCTTTATAAATCGTGCAGAGAGAATAATTCAGCCTGGGATAGATATGGATAGGTATATTTATTTACTTCAAGCTTGTTATCACTTCCTTCTACCAAGTTACAGTTGTTTATAATACCATCGATTCATCCAATTATATTTAACTCGGAAACTGGTCCCATAAATCCTATTGAAGCCACCATACGAAATGGATAAGGGATGGTTTTCATCCTTGACCAGGTGGTTTTCCCTGATGTTGTTACACTGATTTTCGGGGCCTCAACTGAGTGTTATAGGTAAATTTGGGCATCAACCCCCATGACCTAGTCAAATTGGACATCATCCCCAGGACCAATGAAATAGGGTTTATCATCCCCTTATATTTCAGTTGCTATATGCCCTGAGAGAAGAAAAATTAATTTATGGCTTCTATTTTGAGATTTCTGAGATTTGAAGTATATGTTATGTCACTTATTGAATCACCAACCTCTCTAAAGGGACTAACTACATTTCAGTGCCAAATCCTCTATTCAAGGGTGCACTACAATGCAGTTCCCGACATTCAAGAGTGCGTTGGTCACCTTGGAGCGGAATTCTCATTGTTCTGGGAATCTCCACATGGCCAATGCCTTCTATAAGACTCCATATGTGTCAAAATTCGAATCTAAGTGTCCATATAACACCTCTGAACTTGGGAACATGTCTTGCCTATTATTAGAAAGTCATTCGTTGAGAAACTACCATCAGTTTCCCTATAAATTGAGCATTCATTCTAATGCTAAGGAAAGGAAGAATTTTTGTAAAGTTATGCTGTTCGATTCTCATGTGATAAGAGAGTGAAAGTATGGATATGTTGCTGGTATGATGTTGGATGTGATGAGGCTGGAATGAATTTGGAGCTGGTTGGCAACAAATCGATCCATTGGTTGTAACCTCCCCCTTCTACTCTTTAATAGAGATTCTTGTTCATTTTCCCATACATATGTCTCTATTTCTTGTTCAATAGATTATTGAATGATGTATTTATTTCATATGTAACCGATTTTATTGAGTAAGATAAGTAGATATATGTATATTTCATGTTGTTTGTTGTTCTATGTTCATGTTTACAGGAATTGATCTACTGATTTGAGTTGGATTGAGAGTGATGGAAACAGTGACAAAAGGAGAAGGAGAAGTGATTGAATCACTAGTAGTCTCCTTTACCATTCTAAGTGACTAGAACCACACTTAGGGAATTTGGTTTATCCATAGATCACAATTCCCCATAACAAATTGAACACTCCGCTAGGGAATATCCTATAATTACTGGTGTTTTTGCCTCTGTTTATCCTCATAAGCAACATCTACTTTCAGTTATTATAAATATGAATGAAAATTTTGAATTAGAAGTGTGTTATGTTGCTTTGTTTTTCAATCCTTGCTGCACCCAACACATTGTTGGTCAAGACACAGTGCACTGTCTCCCCTTGGAGACTGTGTTGGCCCCTCAACCAACCAAACTCCATCTAAATTTTTCATTGCTATCATTCTCAACCACTTATTTGTTGTATTCTCAAATGTATGATACCCATTAGAGACCGGTAAACTTTCCTGATTCTTCTCCTTTGAAAAGTAAATTTGTTCATTGTCTCTTTAGTGTTTTTATTTATCATTGGAAAATCAAATTCAAAGTATTTCATTTCTTCATTAGATCAATTTGTTTTCGAAAAGGAAATTTTTGTTTCATTCCTCGTTTCTCAAAGAAGAAAGCACTTGTTTTATTGATTGAAGCATATAGTTTCCTTTCTTGCATTAACATTAATGGAACTGAAAAGAGAAACATGCATGTGCATATAGTGAATTGTGTGTGTTTCATAGGAACAAGTTAGGAAAGCTACATTTTAGTTTTTTCTCTTTTTTATTTTCTCAAAAACCGGTTGCTCTTTCCCTTAGTAGCTAGGATTTTCATTGAAAAAGATAAATTGAAAAGTTTGCTAATCATTTAGTTTGCATTTTTAGGAATTTCCATCACATCACCCGACGAACCTAAAAGACAAAAATTTAAACAAGATCAACATAAAATTTACATCAATTTACCTAATAAAGCATTGGAACATTAATGATAACATTTAGAAAGTCTAGGCTAGAGACGTGTTTCGACATTGTTAAACATAGCAGCTGTTGCTAACTTGTCTGTGATACATTCTTAGTGTGACACCTCACTCCATGTATGTAAGTATATAAGAGCTCGTCCACGTACCTTTGGGTATATAGGGCGGTGTTCTAGTACAAAAAGTATAAGGGGGTGCTCTCACTATGTCGTTTCGCATTCAACAATGCTAATACGAACTTGGGCCTCCACGTACCTTTAGGTATATTTGGGAGGACAACATTAGGTTGTTATCCATCCATAGGTAACCAAGTGGACCACCTTGTAACTTGTGATACACCGAACACAACATTCGGGGATATTACGTGCCTATACTTCTTGGTTCGCCAGGAGGTATTCTACAGTTCACAATTACTTGGTAAACCTTTTGCCTATAATTACCCTTTTATTTTTTTATTCGTTTTTTTGTCATAAAATAAATTAGTCATCGTATAAGAAGAATATCTCTCTCCCCATCGTTCACATAGAATAACACTTAAACCACCTTTACCACCGAAAGCCATTTCTGGTCGGCAAATGTGATGCCATTCTACCGAAACTAGTACTATCAATACCTCTGGTGCGACATCATCCTCACATATACCAGAGTTGTCTCGAGTTGTTTCTCCACTATTTTTGAGATGGATTCCTCACAGCTACCTGTGTTCATGATCCATCTAATTAGTGAGACCATACTTCCCGAATCTGATGTTGTTCAACTGGAAGTTGATCCAGATCCTGTCATTCTTTTACCAGAACATCTAGATCCCGAAGTCGAAAAACTAGAATTTGTTCATATATCATTCGCCCCATAATCAATTTTATCCATTGAGTCTCCCATATCACGCATTCGACCACCTAAAATATAATTTGGGCCTGACGTCGAAATCCTTCCACCTGGTTTGAATTCGATTGAAGAAATACAACAAGACGAAACACCTTTGACTCCAACTCATTTTGGATTGAAGCTTTATATTTATGAGACTTTTCCTCAATCACCTCACACTACTTTCTTTGATCCCATGTCTATTCGAGTTCCCATATATCCTGTAGGGTATACACTGGGTCGTATGACCATGGCTGAGTCAACATCTCTGGCTGTACCATCTGTTAAAGTTGTGACAACATCTACTGTTGCTACTCCTTTGATGTTTACTATGTCACATTCCAAATTACCCTCTGATATTACAAAATTCAATGGAAACCCTGGATAAGACCTGTCAATGCATGTTATAACTTATCATTTTTGGTGCTCATCAAAATCCTTAAATAATGACTCTATTAGAGTACGTCTTTTCCAGTGCACACTCACTAGCCCGACTGCAGAATGAGGATGGTTCTTTTCCTTTGTCAACCTCGTTAAAAAATGAATCAGGTGATGAGGATGGTTCTTTTACTGTTTCAACCTCGTTAAAAATTGAAACAACTTCATGAGGAAAATTCCTTTACTGTGTGAACCTTGTTAAAAAATGAAACAGGTCTTGAGGATAGTTCCTTTAATATGTCAACCTCGATGAATGAAATATAATTTTTAGGATAGTTCTTTTACTGTGTCAACCTCGATAAATGAAAAATATTCCCGAGCATAGTTCCTTTTCATCTGTTAAGCTCGTTAAATGAAACAAGGTTCCATGAGCATATTTCTTTTCTTGTGTCAAGCTCCTTAAAAAATGCAACAAATCATCTCCTAATTAAGATGAGTATTCTATATGATCTCATAAATGAACCTTCATTCCATCCAGCTATTAGTAACTAATATTATACTTAGGTGAATGAAATGAATCTTCGGGGGCAAGTGCTCTTGCAGGGGGCATTCGACATGTGCTCTTGTAGGGTAATTAAAAACTATTTCGAGTCCATTTCAGTTATTATTTTTAAGACTTGTTAAACTCATGAAAATCTCGAGCTTCTTTTCCTATCTTTCATGCTCGTAAAACACATGAAAATGCCAAATTATTTCCATCTTTTCCTGCTCATAAATTAAATTGAAAGTCAGACAAAGCATACTTTTATCCTTATTTTTCAAGTTTTGATAAAAATGAAAAAGGACTTGAAGCGCACTTGTATCTCCTTTTACAGCTTCGACGGTGGTGAAAAAGCAACCCCTGGAGTCTTCTTGTAGCTCTTTTCAGACTTTGATAATGTGAAAATATTGTCGAGCACTTGTATTTTTGAGCTCGTAAAAGTAAATGAAACGACATATACACAGTATAAGTTTAACCCTTTTCCGGACTCTCAGAGATTATTTACGAGAAAGGAAAAACTTAGTCGAACATGGCTAGGAGGTTCTCTCAGGTATCCTTTTACACTTTTTCAGATATGAGGGACAAATTTATGAAAAAGGGCTCATGGGGTTTTCTTTTGTCCTCTTTTTCAAACTCTCTAAATATGAAAAAGGACTAGGTTTTCACTGGTTTTAGGCTCGTTAAAACATAAAATAGCGACTAGCTTGTCGATCGTGGCAATAATCAAGTTTCATTTATTGCTAGAATCATTAAATTATTAAATAGCGATGCATTGACCTAAATGGTTGAATTATAGATCAATCATAGGTTATCCTACTCAAGCGTGTTAAAAAATAAAGAGGTATTGGTCGAAAAATGACCATGGAAAATTTGAGAAAGCGAACAAAACACTTTATGGTAGCAGGTTGCTCTTAAACATGACTCTTTCACTCCATCATCGTGACTTTTGGGTTGGGTAATCTTATTGACGGTTCATTCATACCTATGGTTCATCATAACTTCACTTCGATTTTGGGTCAATGCTGCCATCTCATCTCAGTGTCGTCGATATGTTCAAGAGAAGTCATCCAGTTAATACTCATCCTTCTGCAATACTCATAAACCTTCATTTTCATGGAATTCATCCCTAAACATTGTTATATCAAGTCACACTTTCTCTCCAAAATTATTAACTATTGTTTCAAAATAAAGTGGCTTCCTGTCAACATCATCTCATCATCCAAGAAGTTTACTTAGAAACATCATCTTCCAGTATCGTGAGGCTTGTTACATCATCGACAAGTTTCTCACTTCTAGAACTTTGACTGAAATATTTTTCTTGTCGTTTGACATAAAATCATCTATTCATGCCTTACAAACCGTACTGCAGTACCTTGAGGACCATTAACAACAATGTTGGTTCTCTCGCATTTTTTAACAGCTCACATCATTAACTGTTAATCAAACGATGTCTTTCCACGTTCGACTACAAATCATATATTTGCATGGCTAGAATTGTTCCCAAATGATCAAGTGATCGAGATAAGAAGACCCCAGATCTACTTTCATCCATCTAGGCTGCAATTTCAAGATTGTTGTACACATCATCTGTACGATGACTTTACATATAGATCGCCATCCGAACATTGGCCTATATCTGCAGACATGTCTGTATTGGGAAACATTCCAATGTAGATTATTTTATGAACTATATACATGTTATTAGATAGTTTATGTGCTAAGCATGGGAATTCCTCCCTCAACAATTCGTGATCAAGATGAAAATATCATGATGTAATGTATTGTAAGATTGATTCAGGTCACTGCCCACTTCATTTCTAGCCCATCACATCATAAGCATCTCATCCAAATACTATTATTATTATTTTGACATCATGCTTTAGGGGGCATCTGTTATAGGTCAATTTGGGCATCATTCCCCATGACCTCGTCACACTGGACATCATCCCCTTATATTTCAGTTCCTATATGCAATAAGAGGAGAACAATTCATTGATGGTTTCTATTGTGAGATTTCCAAGGTTTGAATTATATGTTATACCACTTATTCACTCACCATTGGAGCCTCTAAAGGTACTAACTACATTGTAGTGCATAATCCTCCATTCAAGGGTGCACTACAGTGCACTTCTTGACATTCAAGAGTGCGTTGGTCACCTGGGAGCAGAATTCTCATTGTTTTTGGAATCTCCACATGGCCAATGCCTTCTAGAAGAGTCCATATGTGTCAAAATTTGAATCCAAGTGTTCATGTAACACCTTTGAACTTGGGAACCTTGCCTATTATTAGAAATTCATTCATTAAGAAACTACCATTAGTTTCACTATAAATTGAGCACTCATTCTAATGCTAAGGATGGGAAGAATTTTGGTAAATTTATGATGTTGGATTCTCATGTGATAAGAGAGTGAAAGTACTGATATGCTACTGGTATGATGTTGGATGTGGTGAGATGGTGAGCCCTGGTATTGCAACAAGAGTGTTGCAATTCCTAGGGGCTGCCCTACTTTACTTTATCAACCCAGGGTTCATACAAACTTGGAGGTGACAGTGCTATATACATAGCAGATGCATTGTGTTCATGTCATCCTATTCCGCTTTACAAAAGGGTGTTATTTCTAATGGTTCTCAGTGAATTTTTTCACATTTGAATGAAACTAAACTAAATTTCAAAATGGAAATGACAGAAGGAAGAAAAATTAAATCGCTGAAAAGAAATGCCATAAATGAAACTAATTTAATTTGCAGAAAAGGAAATGACTGAAAATAAAATAAAATATATTGCTGAAAAGAAATGGAAGAAAGGAAAATGATTCTAAACCACACTTAACTTGGCCAATCGGCTAAATGCACTCTATTTATCCTATGGTCTATCTATAATGCTTATATTCATCCAACTAAGTTATCCATGACTTAATTCTAATTAAAAGAATTAGTTTGTAGCTTAGAGGGGAGAAAAAGGGCTAAGAGGGATAATGGATGGTTTACTACATGAAATGAGGTTTGGAAGCATAAAGAGGGGGTTAAAACCTTAGGAAACCTTACTATAACACAATAAATGACTTCGGAGCGAGAAGAACTCAGAAATGCGATGGCGGAATGCGATGGACAACAAAATTTGTGATGTGTGATGTCGCAATCATAGCTTTGCAAGTCTAAATAGATGGTAGTAAGGACTTAATGGAATGAACTAAATGGTACATAGTGTGAAGTGCGAAGAGTGATGTGGTGGGTCTGAATCACAATATTGCAAGTTTACAAGGATAGTGGTAAGGATTAAGGAGAATAAACTAAATGGTGCGTAGTGCAAAGTGCGAAGAGTGAGGTGGCGGGTCACAAATCGTAATATCACAAGTTTACAAGGATAGTGGTAAGGATTAACCAGAATTATCTAAATGGTGTGAAATGTGATTTGCGCTACGGTAAAGGTTGCGGCCAACTATTTGTGATCTGATAAGTTTCGCAGGATTTGATTTGTGATGCGGCAAGTTCTATGGGATGCGATGTGTGATGGGGATGACCTGGTGGTAGAAAAGCTAAGAGTTGTGATTTGTGATTTCGTAATCACAAAGAATTAGCAGTGAGTGTTAACGGTATAAGGTAACTGGTGTGAAGTGATATTTGCAATTTTGCAATATCGCAATCGCAAGGAATGGGCGATAAGTGTTAAGGTAGTCGTTAAATGTTGCAATTGCGAAGTGTGACGTACGGTGGCAGGAGTCTCGAGGAGCAAAGGAAGAGGTTGGGTTCTCGGTGGTTCTATAATTGTTTTCACGTGTTTTTCGTAAAAAGGGTAAGGTGGCCATGAATGGAGAAAAATAGAGAAGTGAGGTTGAAGAGCTTAAGGGTGTTCAAAAGAAGGTAAGTGCAACGCTAAGGTGAGAAGTAAAGGAGGGAAATGGAAGCATAAGAGCAGTGCTCAGAAGTGAAGCACACGTGTGGATTCACATACGTGAAACAGACAAAAATGTGGGATGAAATAATGAAGGAAATCCTTGGACTTGGTAATAAAAATTCTTCCCCGAAATCGAACAGAGAGAAATTTTGGCATGTAAAAAGGTCTGCCCCTACTCGAACTCTATTGCCAGAGATGAGAGCGGGGAGACTTGACCACAATTTTTGATTTTTTCCTCTATTTCACTATGCATAAGAAATTAAAACTACAACAGCACAAAAACTAAATATAAATGAAACTTATCATAAGCAGATCTAACTTAAATGATAGAAGAAAAAATAGCTAAATGAAAGATAGAAAATGCTAGGAACAACAAAGAAGTTGAGGCACATGGATTGGGCCCTAACCCACGCGCCCAGCTCTCTAGAACTGGATCAATAGAAAGTCATCTAAATACTCATTTTATTAAGAATACAATATTATTACATCCTGAAGGTCTTAAAAGCAAAAGCCTAATAGCTTGCAACAAAAGTTCTGAATGGAATTGAAGAATAAAATGGAATCGACTAGAATAAGCCCACTGGCTAATTAACTAACTCCTTCCTAGATATAGCTCTTCTCTGTTTATTCTATAGGACACCTACCAACATCTCCCTTGAAAATCGCGATTGAGTCCACTTCGACTCCAAGTAAACATAGATTGAGCATTAGGGGAATTTTGAGGTCTAAAATGGGCCTCCTAAGGAAATAATAAAATAATAGCTAAACCAATAAAATAATATTTATGAATTTTCAATTCACTTTTTTCACCAAAATCAATGTAACCATGGTTAAATTCAATTCAAAATTTGTACCAAAATAAATAAAAATAAAAAAATTGTATTGATGTGACTATAAATAAGAATGAAATTTTCAAGAAAAAGTCATTATCATTGCACAACTAATGCATTTTTCCTTTGTATTTAATTAACTTAAAATAAAATATAAATATAAATTCATAAATTCTTAATTATAGAATATACTATTAATTAAAATTTATATTATTTAAATTATATAATAACATGTAATTAATATACTATATAAAAATAACATAATATAATATATTGTTTTATGTATGAATTTTATATTACATACTGAATTGATTTGATTTATAAATAAATATTTGAAAATATACAAATATAATATTTATTGAAAAGTGTATAAATACATGAAGAGTGTAGGGATATACATTGTTTCTTTCAAAAAATATGGAATGAAAATAATAATATTTTATTCAAAAAGTGTGAAATTACATTTATTATGAGTACTTTATGACTTTAAAAGTACTTAGAGCACTATCATGGTTAACCATGAGTTTTTATCCACCATTGAGAAGGTGACAAGTAAGTACATTTAACTCAAGCAATGCCACCTCAACCATTAGGGATGATGTCATCCCCTAAAATGTGATTTGTTCTCTTAAAGTGAATTTTGATTATACATTTTCCTTAGGAGGCCCATTTTAGACCTCAAAATTCCCCTAATGGTGCCCTTCATCTTCAATTGCTTGGTTGTCTCTTAGAATTCGATTTGTTGGAGACTCCAACTGAAGTATGGCTTGAGTGCACTTGGTCTTGAGTTTCTTGGCAGCCTCTAGAATTCGAATTTCTGGGGGGGGGGGGATCTCATGGGGATCCTTTGGCTGGAAATTTAAGGAGGGTGGACAATCCCCTTGAATATCTCCAATATTTCTCCCTAATTTCCTGATGTTGTGCTCATTTATTCTCAATATTCATCTTCCGGTGGCGGGAGCAAGTCCTAAATCATGGGCTTCTCCAAATGTTGCGGATAATATTCCAAATATTCTCACAATATTCTACAAAAATAACCAATATTAGGCATTCATCTGAGGAGAGATACATGGAGAAATGATTTTTTTTTTTTTAAGACCTACTTGTTGCCTCAATGAGGTTTTCCGCTAGTAGGTTTGCCTAGGGCCTCAAAGGAGGTTTTCACCTTGGATATTTTATTTTTTTTCAACCCAATGACCTCCTCATGGAGGTTTTCAATCAGTGAGCTAATATCAGACGCCTCAAAGAGGTTTTCATATGAGATTTTATACTTTCCTTTCTTTCTTTTTTTTCTTTTTTCACTTTCCTACTCTACTTGAAAAAAATAAAAGTTTTTTCAAGTATACGAATACTTCCAATGGAGCCATGTACACATCAAGATGACATATAAAATCATGTGCACACTTGGAATATATATTTTAACATTTACATGAATATGAGAGATGAATTTCTTTGATGGGGATTGTATCAAGTACTGTTGGAGAAGAGTGTGTTGCTGCAACTTAACGAATGTTTGGAACCATATGTCAATATAGTTGTGATGTACCTAGTCCACTTGCTGAGTTGGATCGCCTTTTATGTCCTCTTCTATTATGACATTCAAATCTTCCTCTTTTTTCCGATTGTTCTCTTGAACACATGGAGGAAATGTTGGTAAACATGAGGAAACTTTCTTGACTTCTGATTCTAATGTCAGCTCTTCATCAAGTGCAGTCCTTGATCTTTTGATCTCCTCATTTGGATATTCTTCTTCTTTATGTTATCCTTCAATGAAATTAATAAGATCTCTTCTTTGCAATACCTTTCTTGAACTAAGATGCAGACCATTTAGATCAAGAGGATATGTTTGGTAGTGTTGTACCTCAACATTGTAAGTGGGCTGAGATACTTCATGGTTTGGGTTTGGAAATGGTGGTACAGGTAGTTGAGTGGGGGTGGATATATGAGACGGATGTGGTTGAGGCTGTGGTTGTGGTGGAGATGGATGGTATGGATAGCATGGAGTTGGGTATGGAGGATATGGAGGGAAATATTGACGATATTGTGGATTTTCCCAATAAGGACCTTTCCAACCATGTTGCCAATATTGGTTTTGGGGGTGAGCTGGCCAAGGTTTCCAAGGAGGGAATGTATCCCAATTAGTTCGATATGGATGTGAATAAGCTTGAAATTTGAATTGGATCCTTGCATCATATCAAGTTGACTAGGTTGTCAGGGTATCCTTGGAGCTACATAACATAGCTTCTTTGGTGATTTCCTTGCTCCATTGTCTTCTTGGTAAACTTTTGTAAACCTGGGGAATGATGAACAACATTTAGTAGCATATGATTTTGCATCGATAACAAAAATATCAGCATCTTCTTTTTGCTCATTTTGCATTCTTAACATTTCTACTTTTTCACCTAGATTGCTAATAATTTTTGTTTTAAAGTTATCAAGTAAATTTCCAAGTTCATCTTGCCTTACCAATGTTGATGTTGATTTAATTGCTCTTTCCATTCCTCTTGATATGTTCTTGCATGTTTCAAAAATTTATTCAAATGAAAATTGGTATACATCTCCTCTACTCATGAGATTAAGGAGATCAATTCACTCATCCCTAGTTGTTCTAAGTAAGAGGGTTTTTAGTGTGTCAAATCGTAGATGATGAATTTTTTCCCTCTTAAAATTATAAATGAATCTCTCTATTAGATCCACAAGGCTCTCATATTCTTCTTGGATCATTCTAAACATTTCTTCACTAAGATCACGACCTTTATATTTTTCTAGGAATACATTTTGCATATCATTCCATGATCTTATTGAATTAGTACCTAGACTCATGAACCATTTAAGAGCTCTATCCTTCAATGTTGCAGGAAACAATCTCAGTTTTTGAGTGTGTGATAAGTACCCATAAGACCTACAAATTATCTCAAATTAAAAGAAATTTTTTTCTAAATCCTCTATCCTCATACCATGGAAGTTGGGAAGGAAAGATGGAGGGATGTTCTTCATAGGTACACTGATGTCCATATCTTGAATGGGAAACCCAATAAGATCTTCTTCATTGTCATCATATCCATCCATCTCTTCTTCCTTCAAACGTGTACAGTGATGTGGTTCTTACTGCACCACGTGGACAATTTGGGGGGTTGGTATTGGAGAAGTTTTTTTTTTAAAGATTTTAAGTATCCCTACTCCTATGAGGCATGAAAATCAGTTTTTTTTTTGTATTTTTCAATATTTTGGAAACAACATGAAAAGGAAAGCAGAAAATAATGCTAAAACAGAATCAATGCATCTACTAGACACCTCCTCAGCAACAACGCCAAAAAGTGGTGAGCCATGGTATTGCACCAAGAGTGATGCAATTCCCAGGGGCTGCCCTACTTTACTTTATCAACCTGGGGTTCGTACAAAATTGAGGTTCATGTCATCCTCTTCTGCTTTATGAAAGGGTTCTATTTCTAAGGTTTCTTAGTGAAGTCTATCACACTTCAATGAAACAAAACTAAATTGCAGAACAAAAATCAAAGAAGGAAGCTAAATTAAATCGCTGAAAAGAAATGACAGAAACGAAACTAATTTAATTTGTAGAAAAGGAAATGACTAAAAAGAAACTAACCTATATTGCTAAAAATAAATGGCCGAAAGGAAACTGATTCCAAACCACACTTAACTTGGCCAATCGGCTAAATGCACTCTATTTATCCTATGGTCTATCTAACATACTTATATTCATCCAACTAAGCTATCCATGAATTAATTCTAATTAAAAGAATTAATTTGCAACTTACATGGAAGAAAAAGCGCTAAGAGGGATAATGGGGGGTTTAACACATCAAATAAGGTTTGGAAGTGGAAATAGGGGGTTAAACCCTTAGGAAACCTTATTATAACGCAAGAAATGACTTCGGAGCGAGAAGAACTCATAAATGCGATGGCGGAATGCGATGGATAGCAAAATTTTTGATGTGTGATGTCGCAATCACAACTTCGCAAGTTTAAATGGATGGCAATAAGGAATTAACAAAATGAACTAAATGGTGTGCAGTGTGAAGTGTGAAGAGTGACATGGCAGGTTGTGAATCGCAATATCGCAAGTTTACAAGGATAGCAATAAAGATTAACGGGAATAAACTAAATGGTGCATAGTGTGAAGTCCAAAAGGTGACCTCATGGGCCATGAATCTCAATATCACAAGTTTACAAGGATAGCGGTAAGGATTAACGAGAATAAACTAAAATATGTGAAATGTGATTTGTGTTGCCGTAAAGGTTGCGGGTGGCAATTTGTGATGAGGTAAGTTCTGCGGGATGCGATTTGCGATGTGGTAAGTTCTACGGGATGCAATTTGTGATGTGGTAAGTTCTGCATGATACAATGTTCGATGGGGATGATGTAGAAGGGGAAAAGACTAAGAGTTTCGATTTACGATTTAGCAATATCAAAGAATGAGTGGTGAGTGTTAACGGTAGAAGGTAATCGGTGCAAAGTGTGATTTGTGATTTTGCAATATCGCAATTGTAAGGAATGGGAGATAAGTGTTAAAGTAACATTTAAATGTTGCGACTGTGAAGTGTGACGTACGGTGGCAAGAGTATCAAGGAGCAAAGGTGTAGGTGGGTTCTCAGTGGTTTTATATGTTTTTTCACATGTTTTTTGTAAGAAGGTTAAGGCGGTCGTGTACAGAGAAAAACAGAGAAGTGAGGCTAAAGAGCTTAAGGTTTTTCAAAAGAAGGTAAGTGCAGTGCTAAGGTGAGAATTAAAGGAGGGAAATGGAAGCGTAAGAGCAGTGCTCAGAAGTGAAGCACACCTGTGGATTCATGTACGGGAAACAGACAGAAATGTGGGATTAAATAATGAAGGAAAGGCTTGGACTTGGTAATACAAATTCTTGCTCGAACTCGAACAGAGAGAAATTTTGGCCTGTGGGAAGGTCTGCCCCTACTCGAACTCTATTGACAGAGATGAGAGGGAGAGACTTGACCATATTTTTGGAGTTTTTCCTCTATTTCACTATGCATAAGAAATTAAAACTACAACAACACAAAAACTAAATAGCAACAAAACTTATCAGAATCAGATCTAACTTAAATGACAGAAGAAAACCTAACTAAACGAAAAAAAGAAAATGATATGAACAATAGAGAAGCTGAGGCAAATGGATTGGGCCCTAACCAATGAGCCCAACTATCTGGAACTAGATCAATAGAAATTCATCTGAATACTCATTTCATTAAGAATACAGTCTTATTACATCCCGAAGTTCCTAACAACAAAATCCTAATATCTTGCAACAAAATTTCTGAATGGAATTGAAGAATAAAATGGAATCGACTAGAATCAACCCACTAGCTAACTAACTAAATCATTCCTATCTCTAGATCTGCTCTATTTATTCTATAGGGAAACTACCAAAAACTCCCTTGAAAATGGTGATTGAGCCCACTTTGACTCCAAGTAAACATAGATTGAGTGCCCTTCGTCTTCAGTTGTTTGGCTGCCTCTCGGAATTGGATTTGCTGGAGACTCCAAGTGAGGTATGGCTTGAGTGCACTTCGTCTTGAGTTTCTTGGCTGCCTCTGGAATTTGAATTGCTGGAGGGGGATCTGATGAGGATCCTGTTATTGCCTAAATCTACCTCAGGCTAAAGGAAGGCAAAGTTCAGGGTAACATCAAACCACGCTCAGTCTGGTAGCTAGCCCTACCAGATCAGGAGAGGGCTCTTTCCAGGTAAATCTCAGCAAAAATAATCAATAAGGCTTGAGATGACTTGAAATAAAGATTGATTTTAGGCTAGGTATATAAGTAAGGGATTTTTATTTTTATTTTGGGGGGTTTTGTTGGAAACAAAGGGAAAGGCAGTTTTGGATCCGGGGATAAGGCCTAGTTTTTGCAGAGTTCTGATTGGGGCAAGGAAGGCAATTTTTTTGATGCTTTGGATTGAATGAATGGATAGTTCAGACCGGTGAGGAGCTGAAGAGGGAAATATGCTTTCAATAATCCTCTTCAAATAGATGAAAACATGGAAAATTAAACAAAACTCAAGGCAGAGCAAAGCAATCTAAATGAATTCCACCTTTATAACTTGTTTGTTTAATTTAAGAAGAAATGAGAAGAGAAATGATACACATGAAACTTTAGTAAACTTACAATAACACAGAGAAAAACACCATAAAAACATAGAGCCAAATGGATCCCAAAGAGTGTTGCAAACCCTGGTCTATTCTTTTGCCAAAATTGCAGAGATGAAATGTACAATGAAGTGCCAAGCAATCCCAAGTGTCCAACCCTGAAAATGACTGATGAATTACATGATATAGACAAGCCTAACTCCTCCCCATGCCTCTAGGGGTTGATCTCACCATTCTAGGAGCTGTTTCAACCATATCTAAACTAGGAACTGGAAAATAGGCAATGAAACAACTTGCCTCTATATGATAGGAAACTGATTCATTCACTTACATTTCACTTTTTGGCGAATGATTCTACTAGAATGAGTAAAAATGTGCCAAAATTACATCAAAGTCATGGAATTACATCAATTTACATCAAGAGTTACATGAAAAAGTCAAAGTGGCCAAAAATAGGTGAAATTCTGAGCTACTGAGTGAAAAATAGGCCAAATTTCCCTATGCGTCGCGCATGAAATCTCTATGCGTAGCACAAATTTGAGGCTGATTTTGAGGTACTTCCTGAAGTTCCAATTGAGCACAGGATATCTCGTTGGAAATATTTGCATGTCTAATTTCCGACCCAAGTGGAATTTCTTAATTTGGTTGCCATTTGCCCCTCCAAAAATCAAATCTCCCAACATAGCTTCCTATGTGTGCAAAAAGTGGCAAAAAGGCCATTTTTAGGGTGTTTTTGACCCTTTAGGCAACCCAAAACTTGTCAAAATCCTTAGGTAATCCATAGGCATGCATAAATTTTGATGAAAAATCTAGAAATACAAATTTTTCCTCCTAAAGAGCTGCCAATTATAAGCGCGCACCAAGTGGCGCTACGTGTCAGGCAGGAAAATCTGTTTTGAGGCCAAAATATTCAAAATTGACAAAAATTTTCCCAAATTTCTTGAAATTTGGGCTGAAGGTCCCTCATCAAGAACTATGTTGGGCCAAAGAAGCTTCGGCAAAAATTTGGAGCCTATCATGCCTTTTGCGACGTTTTAGTGCCCTCTTTAGTCTGTCCTTCAGGATTTTGATCCTTGCTTTGCAAACATGATTTCGCGCCCAATAATGGTTCTTCATGTGTCTGAGCATATTATTTTCCTTTTTTTCCTTCGCCAACAGCTTCTCGAGATGAATATTGACCCTCTCAAGCTAAGTCTCTCTATCAGCCTCAATCTCCCGCTCAATGGGTGTCATCTCGGTTTCGCTTCTTTGGGCAGCTTGCCGATTCTCATGGAAGTTTTTCAACTCCATGATTGTCTATTGATCCTCCAAATATTTGTTCCATTGCTCTAGGTAGTTTATGATCCATTGGGCTCTCTGAAAATTGACAGTCAAGGTATTGATCTCAGCCTTCTGCTCCTGAATGGTCTCTCTCAACTTTGAGCTTGGAGAGCTCAAATCCTCATCAATAAGTATGAAATCAGTATCCTGGCCTCTTGAAGGGCCCTCATCCTGCATAGGCCTCTTACCTTTGTCCTGTACCTATACCTGTGCTGCCGATGATGACAACGATACGCCTTCCACCGTGGGCGGAGATAATACTCGTCAGGCTGTTGCAAATAATACTCTGGTGCCTCTCTGATAAGTAACAAACAATGGCACACTGATAGGCTCTGTCTCATGACCTTCGAGCTGATGTGAAGGTTCACCTGCATCATGGAAAACCTCCGGAGGAACCTAAGGAGTTGTGAAGAAGTCATGGGAAATAAAATCCTCCCACGAAATACCCTGCAATCCAAGCTGATGTACAACCACGATCTTGATGAGTGCATAGTGATAAATACTGTTGTACTGCTGCTCGGGAGTTTTCTTATGCGCAAGAGTGGTCATTCTCTTGATGTTCCGGCACATGAAATAAGGAATGTTCATCATCCTCAATCTAGTGAAATGCATCAATAACCTGATGTGGTAGGCATAGAGGCGTGAGAATCGACCCTCACAACTGAAGTATCTAATAATAAGTTTCATCAAAGGTGCATAGGATTCCTTTAGGAATCGGAATGGGAACACCCTGCTGAGCTGTCTCACATAGCTAGGCCTGATGTATGGTTCATAATGCACTCTATCCACCTGCTGTCTTTTGTTCCACTGTTCACCCACATTCGGTATTCCAGTTGCTTGAGAGATGGTTTCCGGTGTCAAAGTGAAATTTACACCAACAAGAGTTACCTGACCATCATGCAAATGCAATACAAACAAACAAGCTAACTCCTGATGATGATGAATCCTAGCAATCATCTCACAATACTGATAGCATGACTGCTCTCGAAAACATGCCATGGCAAGTGGGCAAGCCTGCAATTGAGTCAATGAGGTGGGCTCTTCTCTCACATGTTTGCCACCTTTACGAGGCCTTCTCGGTGCATGTAGCTCAATGGTAGAATCACTATCTTTGTCATATGATGTATCAATGTCTGTCTCCATGGTGTTTCAAGGTCTTTGTTTGGCTTGTATGAGATGAAAATGAGAATTTGGTGCTTTGTTTCAATTGCCAAATATCTGTCAAAGGGGAGGGACTGTAGAAGATATAAGGCAGTGGGGACAATGGGGTTTAATCAAATGATAATTTTCCCTTTGGAATTTTGACAAATGTAGGGACAATGGACAACCACTTGACTGTTTGGGGGACTTGGGGTTTTGGGAATTTTTTACAAATGAAATGGGAAGGGGAAAATGATGGGAAATGCTTGGGATAGGAAAATGATTTATGGATATAAGGGAATAGGGGAGGACTGTAATGATAATATTAACAGTGAGAGGGAGGGATAACTAAAAGGGGAATGAAGGATTTGGCACCAAAATCAAATTTTAAAGCTTTAAATTCAAAACCCTAAGGAGCAATTTTTAGCAAGGTGATAGGGTTTATGGTTTTGACATTCAAACTCTCATATTCCCTCTTTCAAACAACACCAATCACTGATTAATGGCAATTACAAGATGACTTGAACTTACTTGGAGCAAAGGAGACCGATTCGTTTTGAAATTTGAGAGAGATGGCAACAAATTTTGTGTTGCGGCCCTGTGCGCCGCGAAAGTTGTGTGCGCCTTGCCATTTCAACTTTGCACGGTGAAAAACGGCCCTATGCGCCGCATGGGTTGCCCAGTGCGTCGCGACGGTAAATTCACCAACAGTTCGGCCTTCCAAACATTTGTTTCGCTCTTCCACAATTTCTCTTGGCTCTTTGATGAGTTTGCTTGCAAATGGATTGTTGAATATGAAAATATCTTATATATACAAAGGATTTTGATTTTTCATTTGGCAAACCCACTTTCTAATGTTGCAGACTTTGGCACTTTTTTTTAGATAAACTCTGTTTTTGTTTGTTTCCTTTGATTTTTGAGCTGAATGATGAATTTATTTTCTGTCTTTGCAGGGATAGCTGGCATGGGATTTTGGCAAAGGCGACCAGGGCTGCGCCTGAAGTACTTTACAACTTAAAAACTTTGAGAATTACATTACATTTATTACAAAAGAGGAAATTGACGATTTTTCTTCAAAACAGAGTTTTGAAGAAGAATCATTATCAAGCATTATGATGATGAAATTTTTGCAATGAAAACTTATTTCGAACCTCCCTCATGTGCCTGCTGGCATTATTAGACACTTTGAAGACTAAATTAATGAAACCCTAGACCTAATGAGACTAAAAATCAGAAAATGACTTTTTGCCAACTTTAAGACCAAACATGACTGTAAATGATTTTAAAATTGATTTTGATGAACAGACATGGACCAACAGGTACATGAGATGAGGGATATGAGAGACAAGACCCTTCCGTCAGAAGATCCATGCTTCTAATGGAATGCAGATGACTGAACTGAATGAGACACCTAAAATGAAATGCAACAAGAGAAATTTTGATCTCTAACGGAGGGATGAAGATACCGACTCTAACATTGGCTCCAATGGGGATGGTAGCTCCTGGGAGGTGCCAAGAACTACATATTTCTGGGAGAGAAGGTAGTGCCTTCGTCCATTGGGCTATGGAGTCCATAACTTCGACAAATCAACACAAGACTCTTGACTCATTTATTGACTGAAAATTTGACTCAAACTGACTCAATTTTGAAACTAAAATGACTGAAAAACCTGACTCGACAAACTCAAACCAAAGCTGAAATCAATCTTCAGAATTATATCCTTCACTTCGGGCCCCAAACTGAAGAAAGGATCACAGCACACACTTGCAATGAAACTGAAATAAATGGTATGTACAATGACAATGTAAACAACAGAAAACATTTCAGAAATGATACGGCTTGAGCAGCCGACCATTGACCGGCCCTCCTCGACAATCTTCCCCGTTCATATCTTTCAGAAGAAAAGCATTCTGACCCCGATATGCAGCAATTTTAAAGGGTCCTTTCCAGAGATTTTTGAACTTACCGTGCTTACCCTTTTCCTCATTTCTTGCATCCCATTTCAGCACCACTTCTTCCAATTGAAATTTGTCCGCCTTTGCTTTTCTGTCATATATTTTCTTAATTCTCTCTTGCAGCTTGAATGTGTTTTGGAAAACTTCTTCTCTCGTCTGCTGCAAATGGATCATTTGATTTATTCTTCTTTGCATATGATCATCTTCACTGCCAGCTTCCTGTAGAAGTTTGACCACTGGAACTACGAGAGAGGTAGGAAACACTGTATCAACTCCATAAACTAACTCAAAAGGGGACATACCAATGGATTTCTTCTGACTCACTCGATCTGCCCAAAGTGCATTGACCAACTTCTTATGCCAACTTTTCTTGTTTATTTCCAGCAACTTTTTAATGATGTTGACCAAAGATTTTTTGGAAGACTCCGCCAATCCATTGCCTTGTGGATGATAAGCGGTTGAGTGTCCCAAAGTGATTTTATACTTGTCACAAAACTCAATCATATTTTTTGATTTGAAAGCTGCTGTGTTATCAATGATTAACTTATTCGGGCAACCAAAACGAGACAAAATATTATTCTCAAGGAATGAAATTATTACCGAATCTGTGTCCTGCCTGGTGGGAATCGTCTCAATCCATTTCGTGAAATAATTTTTCGCTGTTAGGATCCACCTATGTTGAGCTGAAGAAGCAGGATGGATTTTGCCAATGAAATCCAAACCCCATTGCTAAAAAGGAGCACTTACTTCAATGGGCTTAAGCGGCAAAGGCTGCAATTTCTGCCTCCCTTCAAAAATCTGACATTCATGACAGCTTTTGACAGTCTTATACACATCAGCAAAAAGTGTTGGCCAATAATATCCCGCTCTCAAAATTTTATTGGCCGTTGTTTTCCAAAAAAGGTGACCCTCGCAATCTCCCCTATGAAAATCCTCCATAACCTACTTTGCTTCTTCTTCCACCAAACAGTTTAACAAAACACCATTGGGATCTTTCCAATAGAGTGAATTATTCAAAACACAAAACTTAGCAGCCTTCAATTTCAGAGTTCTACTTTTGTTTCTAGCCATGCCGGGTGGTGGTGACAAATTTTGAAGCACATATACAATATCTGAATACCAAGGAGAAAGCACAAAGATTTCTGATACCTGAACTGATGAAGTTTCCTCATTCTCCTCGGACATAGCAGCAATGAGATTAATGTCCAAGGCATGCAAATTCGACTCAGCCATTAGCTTAGCCAGCCCTTGTCCTTTGATAAGCTTTGTAGGCTTTATCTCCACATCATACTCCAACAAGGCAGCAATCCATTTGCCTCGTATCCCTTCCGGATCTGTTTGCACTAAAACATCCTTAACAGTAGCATTAGGAACATAACCAAGAATATGAGAATGCAGAATATATACTCAAAAATATTTCAACGCTTTCACTAAAGAAAGAACTTGCTTTTCAATGATGTTATATTTTAAGAGTGCATCTCTTACGGTTCGGCTGAAAAAAGCAATTGGTTTTTCATGCTGATCTCTTTTCTGCATCAATACTGCTGCCATAGTATGCTCCGAAGCAAATGAAAACAAAATAAAATCCTGAGTATAATCCGGGCTGATCAAAACCGGTACTGAAGAAAGAGCCAATTTTACTAAATTGAAAGGCTTTATAGCCTCCTCAGTCCACTTTACTACGCTATCTTTCTTAAGCATGTTTGTAATCTCCCTTAGATGTTCTGCAAGATTAGGCACAAAGTGGCGTAAGAAATTCATCTTACCATTGAATGATTGAATCTCCTTTTTGTTTCACGGAAGATCAATTTTCTGAATAGCTTCTACTCGAGCTGGGTCAATGCGGATGCCATCCTTTGATATTATGTGACCAAGAAGTTTTCCCTCATCCATGGCAAACAAACTCTTCTTCGGATTGAGTGACACACCATACTTTCTACATCGCTGAAAAACAATCTTCAAATGGTAAAGGTGCTCTTCATCAGAATTGGAAAAGACTGTCAAATCATCAAGATACACAACTAGAAAAACATCTTTCTCATTTGCAAATGCCATATCCATTGCACGCTGAAATGTCGCACCGGCATTCTTCAAACCAAAAGGCATTTTAGCATAATGGAAAGTTCCCCACGAAGTGGTGAACGTTGTTTTGTCTCTATCATCCTCATGGAACAGAATTTGGTTATAACCGGAATAACCATCGTGTAGCGACATACGAGATGCTCCAACTACTCGCTGCAGTATGTGATCCATTTTGGGCAATGGATAATTATCTTTCAAGGAAACTTTATTCAGATTCCTAAAATCAATGCACAAACGAATCTCACCTATTTTCTTGCGAACGGGCACCAAGTTGGAATCCAATCTGAAAATCTTATAGGAACAATGATACCAGCTTTGTATAATCGATTCACTTCCTTCTCAATTGAGAGCAGCAACTTTGGATTTATTCTTCTCAACTTCTGCCTGAAGGGCTTTTGATTTGGCTTAATAGGAATGGTGTGCTGAATTATGTTTGTATCATACGTCTTCAAATCTGAATAGTCCCAAGCAAATACATCAGCAAAAGAAGACAATAAACTAACATACTTTTCTTTTACCTCCGGTGGCAATGCTTTGGACAATTTCACCATCTTTGGATTCTCAGCTGATCCAATGTTCACATCTTCAACTCCCTTTTCAATTGGCCGCAAGGTTGGTTTTCTAGCTACGTCATCTTGATCAAAAAGCTCTTCTAAAGGTATCAAACCTTTAGGAATGACATTATCCTTCAGCTGCAATACTTCCATCTGATTGAATTTCACATCAGCCCCACCATCATCATGCTCCTCGTCAATGGAAGTTTCTTTGAATTTACCTTTGTTTTGCAGAAATTCATCAATCTCATCATCATATTGGAATACTTGCCAATACCTTTGATTGTCCAGGACAGTCGAATGATGTTTCACATGAATTTCAAACTTGTTACTTGAGTTCATCAGAATATTCAAATTACCTGCTGCCTTTGCAAGTGCATCTGCAATACAATTCTGAATACGGGGGATACAAGTCAAAGTATAGTTTGAAAACAATTTCAAGATATCAAGAACTGCATTTCGATAAGCCCGCATTCGAGGATGCTTAGCTTGGTATTCACCCTTCACTTGCTTAATAACCAAGTTGGATTTGTCGTACACTACAATCCTCTTAGCATTCAAATTTCTAAGAATTTTCAGACCAGCAATCAAAGATTCGTATTCTGCCTCATTATTCGAACAATCAAAAGCTAATTTATAAGAGCAGACCCTTACATTACTCAGTACCATGTTTGGGGCGGAAAAAGGGCTGCGTACCCAAATACCGATTCCAGCACCATCACTTCCTACTGCACCATTGAAATCCATGGTCCACAAACCATCTTCATCTTCTTCCAAGTGCCGAAATTCTGTTCGCTCTGTTATTTCTGCTTGTTGTCCATCAACTTTTTGCTGCTGTTGGAAGGCTAATTGCTCAATAGAACTTTCAAGTTCTTGTCTCTCTTTCTTGAAAACTTCTCTAAAATTTTCTGTGATCTCCGGAATGTCCTCTACTTCAACTAACTGACTATTTACATCATTGAAACTATCTGAATACAAAACAAAAGACTCTAAATCTGTATGTACATAATTAATCGGATGATTTACCGGTTTCTCCTTGCTGGTGATCATATACTTCATCTTTTGCTCCCGATATAGTTTTCTCATCTGACCAAACACAGGAATGGTAACATAGGAGAAATCAAGCTGCAAGGTTCCCTTTAGTTTCGCTCCCCAAGATCTAGAAATAAGCATGCCAAATCTAGGAGGAATGTCCGCCACAACCACATCCATCAAAACATTCTTAGTCGAAATCTGATCTAAACTAACCACCAAATATTTGATAAGCCCAATGCATCTTACTCTGCTGGAATCGAAAGAATAAAGATCATGATATTTCCTAGTGATGTCCAATCCCAATTTCTCCATGATTGCCCTTGGCATGAGATTATGAGAAGCTCCAGGATCAAACATGGCATTATGTAACACAAAATCATGCAATCTAAGGCTGATATAAAAAGGAGGCACATCACTATCGGGAGACTCACCATCCAATGCTGGTCCAAATATCAACTCAGGTTGATCATCTTCCACATTCACCATATCAGACATTGGATCGAAATTCAAAATTTTGGAAACCTGACCCTTATAGCTGCCATTTTTCATCAACTAAGTCAAAGGAATGGAAACTTTTAACTTAGCAATTTCACTCTCTAAGTTAAAAACTGAAGTTTTTTCTACCTCTTTGGCTGGAACATCCTTGTTTTCAGCTTTCTCCCTCGATACAATTGGCTGATTAGATCTTTCATTTGTTGATGGAGACTTTCCAGTAGCGGGATCATCTACCTCTTTTCCCTTCTTCTGTGCAATGGGTGCATCATTCTTTGGTGCTGAAACTTCCTTTCTCTTTTGGATTGGGTTGATAGGCACATCTCTGTTTCTAAGTGAATATTGTCGATGTTGGGTGGACAAAGCATTCATATAACCTCTCTGATACTCATCCGACTCTTCTTCAAGAGCTGTCTCATTTTCCAAGACAAAATCCTCATCCTTTTGTACAACTGATTTTTCTACATACTTCTTATCTTCAGTGATAAAGGTTGGCATATCATCAGGTGTAAAGAAGTGATTTTCTTCTCCTATTACATTGTCTTCATCATCTGATTCCGGACCAACAAAATTCTACTGTAAAGGTGTTTTTACATACTGTTGTACTGCTGGTTCTTGTGCTCGCTGCTCTCGTTGTTTGATCCTGAATTGTGGTTGTTGCTAGCCATGGAAGTTAGGATTTCTGACCTGCGGTTCAAGTTTATCAAGTGTTAATATTTCAATCATATTTTCCACCTTGCGAAGTACTTGATCTGAAGTAGAAGCCTCTTCCTTTATTATGAATTTCTTCTCAGCTTTCAATCTAGCTCTCTTGTCATTCAATTTAGCTTCAACACTGACTGCAATTTTCTGAATGTCTTCCAAAGTGGCTGGATATCTTTCTCTTAATTGATAGGCCATGTTTGGATCAAAACCATCCGGAAACTTAAGCAAATCCGACTTCCTAGATGGCCTTAAATCATCGGGAATTGCATTGTAAACTGCATTAAATCTAATACAATAATATTGGACAGACTCACCAGCATTGCGCTTGATCTTGGTATATTCAGAAGTGATCTGAAGAGGATATTTCTTTACTTCCCATTGATCCAAGAATTGTCTCTGAAGCTTAGCCAATGTAGCAATACTTCTAGGATGCAAAGCTCTGAACCACTTTCTTACTTCACCTCCAAAGGTTTGCACAAATAATCTCATGGTCACATTTTCTGCATCAATCTCATGAAGATCAAAGAATTCTGCCATTCTATCAATATGTTCCTGAGCAGTGACACATTGAGGAGTGCCATCAAACTATGGGATTTTACTTTGATAATCAGCGGGCATGGCATCCAAGTTTTGAGGCAAGACAAGGGGTGCGAATCTGGCAACCATTGCTCTGGGTGGATTTATAACTGGTCTTGGAGATATAGGAGGAGTAGGAGCAGTAGATGTATGAGGTGTATGTGGTGTGGATGGAGGTGATACTACTGCAGATTTTTTATCAGGGATAGAAGGTTGTACGGGAATGGTAGGAATGAAAGTAGGCTTGGTATGAACTTGTGAACCATATGTAACTGCTGATGGCCCAAGTGTTTCAGATGCAGACTCTATGAACTCAGGAATATTTGTTGCCACAATGGAATTTTGAATATTCAAAATGTAACTGTCAAAGGATCTATTAGCCTGTTCAATTTCAAGATACTTGATAAAATCAGGATTTATGACAGTAGAACCAATAGCACTCTCAGACTTCGTCTCAAACAACGACAACTCAAATTGTTCATCAAATTCGAGATCTTCAAGATATTCAAACACAGCAAGACATGAATGAGATTTGAACAGAGGGATCATGGAACTTTCTCAACAAAGGATTCTTGAAATCAGATTCAGATTCTCATACACTAGAGGTGGATCGGGATCCAGATTTTCTCTAGTATGTCTTCTGGAAGCCAGTGTGTTAGATTATTTTCAAAATCAAAGGGACAAAACCAACTTGTTCAACTTATCAAATTCTAGACTCATCACCCAAAAGTACAGAACGATCTGATATACTGGGGCAATTTACAAGTCAAGTGTCATGTTTACAAACTAGACCGGAGATTGACTGAAGCAGCATTTATCTACTTTCGCTAATGCAAAGCAACAGCATTTCGAAGGCTACCGGGCATAACTTCAGGCTCTGTCTGTAGCTTATAAAACAAATAACACCAACAAGAAAAAAAATTTATCCCCAGTATGGTTGCCACTATGTTATTTCCTAAATCTACCTCAGGCTGAAGGAAGGCAGAGTTCAGGGTAACATCAAACCACGCTCAGTCTGGTAGCTAGCCCTACCAGATCAGGAGAGGGCTCTCTCTGGGTCAATCTCAGCAAAGATAATCAATAAGGCTTGAGATGACTTGAAATAAAGGCTGATTTTAGGCTAGGTATATAAGTAAAAGAGTTTGATTTTGATTTTGGGGGTTTTGTTGGAATCAAAGGGAAAGGCAGTTTTGGGTCCGGGGATGAGGCCTAGTTTTTGCAGAGTTCTGAATGGGGCAAGGAAGGAAATTGTTTTGATGCTTTGGATTGAATGAATGGATAGTTCAGACTGGTGAGGAGCTGAAGAGGGCAAGAGGCTTTCAAGAATCCTCTTCAAACAGATGAAAACATGGAAAATTAAACAAAACTGAAGGCAGAGCAAAGCAATCTAATGAATTCCACCTTTATAACTTGTTTGTTTAATTTAAGAAGAAAGGAGAATGGAAATGATACACATAAACATAAATGAAACTTAAAACCACATAGAGAAACACACCATCAAAACACAGAGCCACATGGATCCCAAAGAGTGCTGCAAACCCTGGTCTATTCCTTTGCCAAAATTGTAGAGATGAAATGTACAATGAAGTGCCAAGCAATCCCAAGTGTCCAACCCTGAAAATGACTGATGAATTACATGATATAGACAAGCCTAACTCATCCCCATGCCTCTAGGGGTCGAGCTCACCATTCTAGGAGCTGTTTCAACCATATCTAAACTAAGAACTGGAAAATAGGCAATGAAACAACTTGCCTCTATATGATAGGAAACTGATTCATTCACTTACATTTCACTTTTTAGTGAATGAATCTACTAGAATGAGTAAAAATGTGCCAAAATTACATCATGGTCATGAAATTACATCAAGGTACATCAAGAGTTACATGAAAAAGTCAAACTAGCCAAAACTAGGCGAAATTCTGAGCTGCTGAGTGAAAAATAGGCCAAATTTCCCTATGCGCCGCGCCTGAAATCTTTATGCGTAGCAAAAGTTTGAAGCTGATTTTGAGGGCCTTCTCGAAGTCCAAATTGAGTTCAGGATAGCTCGCTGGAAAGCCCTGCCTGTATACGTTCCAACCCAAGTGGAATTTCTATATTTGGTTTCCATTTTCCCCTCCAAAAATCAAATCTCCCAACACTGCTTCCTGTGTGTGCAAAAAGTGGCAGAAAGGTCATTTTTGAGGTGTTTTTGACCCTTTAGGCAACCCAGAACTTGATGAAATCCTTAGGTAATCCATAGGCATGCATAAATTTTGATGAAAAATCTAGAAATGCAAATTTTTCCTCCTGAAGAGCTGCCAATCATAAGCGCGCGCCAAGTGGCGCTACGCGTCGGGCAGGAAAATCTGTTTTGAGACCAAAAAATTCAAAATTGACAAAATTTTTCCCAAATTTCTTGAAATTTGGGCTGAAGGTCCCTCATCAAGCACTATGCTGGGCCAAAGAAGCTTCGGCCAAAATTTGGAGCCTATCATGCCTTTTGCGACGCTTTAGTGCCCTCCTTAGCCTTGCCTTCAGGATTTTGATCCTTGCTTTGCAAACATGATTTCGTGCCCAATAGTGGTTCTTCATGTGTCTGAGCATGTTCTTTTCCTTGTTTTCCTTCTCCAATAGCTTCTCAAGATGAATGTTGACCCTCTCAAGGCAAGCCTCTCTATCAGCCTCAATCTCCCGCTCAATGGGTGTCATCTTGGTTTGGCTTCTTCGGGCAGCTTGCCGGTTCTCACAGATGTTTTGCAAATCCACGATTGTCTGTTGATCCTCCAACTATTTGTTCTGCTGCTCCAGATAGTTTATGATCCATTGAGCTCTTTTCAATTTGTTGGTCAAGATGTCAATTTCCGCCTTCTTCTCCTGAATGATCTCTCTCAACTTTGAGCTTGGAGAGCTCAAATCCTCATCAATCAATATGAAATCAGTATCCTGGCCTCCTGAAGGGCCCTCATATTGCATAGGCCTCTTACCTCTGTCCTGTACCTGTACCTATGCTGCTGATGACGGCAACGAGACCCCTTCCACCCCGGGTGGAGATAGTACTCGTCGAGCTGCTGCAAATAACACTCCGGTGCCTCTCTGATAAGTAACAAAGACTGGCACATTGATAGGCTCTATCTCGTGACCTTCAGGCTGATGTGAAGGTTCACCCACATCATGGACAACCTCTGGAGGAACCTGAGGAGCTGTGAAAAAGTCATGGGAAATTAAATCCTCCCACGCAATACCTTGCAATCCAAGCTGGTGTACAACAACAATCTTGTTGAGTGCATAGTGATAAATACTGTTGTACTACTGCTCGGGAGTCTTCTTCTGCACAAGAGTGGTCATTCGCTCGATGTTGCGGCACATGAAATAAGGTATGTTCATCATCCTCACTCTAGTGAAATGCATCAATAACCTGATGTGGTATGCATAGAGGCGTGAGAACCGACCCTCACAACTGAAGTATCTGATAATGAGCCTCATCAAAGGCGCATAGGATTCCTTTAGGAACCGGAATGGGAAAACCCTGCTGAGCTATCTCACATAGCTAGGCCTGATGTATGGTTCATAATGCACTCTGTCCACCTGCTATCTCTTGTTCCACTGTTCACCCACATTCGGTATTCCAGTTGCTTGAGATATGGTTTCCGGTGTCAAGGTAAAATTTACACCAGCAAGAGTTACCTGACCATCATGCAAATGTAACACAAACAACCGAGCCAAATCCTAATGATGCTGAATCCAAGCAATCATCTCACAATACTGATAACATGACTACTCTCAAAAACATGCCATGGCAAGTGGGCAGGCCTGCAATTGAGTCAATGAGGTGGGCTCTTCTCTCACATGTTTGCCACCTTTACGAGGCCTTCTCGGTGCATGTAGCTCAGTGGTAGAATCACTATCTCTGTCATATGATGTATCAGTGTCTGTCTCCATGGTACTCAAGGTTAATGCAAGGTGTGTGTTGGCTTGAATGAGACGAAGAATGAGAATTTGGTGCTTTGTTTCAATTGCCAAATATGTGCCAAAGGGAAGGGATTGTGGGAGAAATAGGACAGTGGGGACAATGGGGTCTTGTCAAGTGATAATTTTCCTTTTGGAATTTTGACAAATGTAGGAACAATGGACAGTTACTTCACTATTTGGGGAACTTGGGGTTTAGGAATTTTTTACAAGTGAAATGGGAAAGGGATAATGATAGGAAATGAACTGACTTAGGGATAGGTAAATGGGCTTTAGGAGTAGATGACTCTTAGAGATGAAAGAGGATGGTGTATTGATGAGATAATAGTGATGGGAGAGAACAAGGTGGGTAATGGAATATGTGGCACAAAACTATTTTAAAACACAATTTCAAACCTAAGAGAGAATTTTTAACAAAATGAGAGGGTTTAAGTTTTTTGCATTTAAACTCTTATATTCCCTTTTGAACAACACTAAACATTGTTTAATGGCAATTACAAGATCACTCGAAATTACATGGAGCAAATGGAATCAAGAAATTTGGAATTTGTTGGAGGAAATGATAAAATTTGGGTTTCGGTCTAGTGCGCGTGACCCTTGTGTGCACCGCGAAAGTTCAAATTAACACAGTGGTGAGCGGCCATGCGCGCGCTCAACCAATGCGCCGCAAATTCAGTTGTGCGCGCGACCAACACTTTCAACCAACAGTTCGGCCTTCCAAACATTTGTTTCGCTCTTCCACAATTTCTCTTGGCTCTTTGATGAGTTTGCTTGCAAATGGATTGTTGAATATGAAAATATCTTATATATACAAAGGATTTTGATTTTTCATTTGGCAAACCCACTTTCTAATGTTGCAGACTTTGGCACTTTTTTTTAGATAAACTCTGTTTTTGTTTGTTTCCTTTGATTTTTGAGCTGAATGATGAATTTATTTTCTGTCTTTGCAGGGATAGCTGGCATGGGATTTTGGCAAAGGCGACCAGGGCTGCGCCTGAAGTAATTTACAACTAAAAAACTTTGAGAATTACATTACATTTATTACAAAAACAACATTACCGATCAAACAAGTAACTTTGACCTCAAAACGGGAACTCTGGCAAAAGTCTCAAAAAACATGAAAAAACACCCCCCCAAAAAAAAGTGTGTCTTCCAGAACGCACTTGGTTTTTTTTTAAGGTCAAATTTCAACATTTTATAAAATTATGGTAAAAACAAAATTGTTTCTTGAAAAAGGATTGAAAAAACACCCCAAAAACAAAAAGTGTGTATTCCAGAACGCACTTCGTTTTTTTTTAAGGTCAAATTTCAACATTTTATAAAATTATGGTAAAAACAAAATTGTTTCTTGAAAAAAGGATTGAAAAAACACCCTCAAAACAAAACCAGTTGATGCTGGAATAACAAAAAAAAATTGTGTCATACTTTTGGCATTTTTAAAAATAGAAGTAACATTTTTTAATTTTTAAAATTCAAACATTAAAAAAAAACCTAAAATTTAAGAAAAAAAATAAATTAAAAAAATAAAAACATTTAAAAGCTTAAAATTTAAAAATATATGAAGATAAAAAAAAATAAAAATAAAAACAAAGTAAAAATTTTAATTCAATCATTAAAAAAACCTAAAATTTAAGGAAAAAAAAAATTTAAATAAAAAATTTAAGATTAAAATTTAAAAAAATATAGAAATTAAAAAATAAAAATAAAAACAAAATAAAAATATTAAATTTAAAAAAAAAACAAGTTAAAAAAAAGAAGGAAATTATAAAAAATAAAATATAGAAATTAAATTTAAAAAAGAAAAAGAAAATGCTTATTAAATTTAAAAAAAGAAAAAAAAAAATTAAAACAAATAATTAAATTTAAGGAAATATATTAAATTTTAATAAATTTAAAAATTCAAAATTAAAAAAAAAAAAAAACACTATTCAAATTAAAAGGAAAAATAAAAAATAAAAATTAATTAAAAATAAAAAATAAAAATAAAATACAATGAAAATATCAAATTTAAAACAATATATATTAAAAAAACAAATAAACTATAAAAAATAAATTAAATTTAAATTATAAAAAATAAAATATATATATGAACTTAAATTAAAATAGGTATATACATCAAATTTTATTAAATTAAAAAAAAAAAAAGTTAATATTAAAATAACAAATTAAATTTAAAAACAAAAATATTAAATTTTAATAAATAAATGAATAAACAAATAAATTTTGAAAGAAAAAATAAATTTTAAATATAAAAGAAAAAAAATATATTGTTAAACGAAAAACTTTAAAAACTTTAAAAATCAATTAAAAATGGAAAATTGAAAAAAAAGAAAAAAAATATTAAATAAAAAAAAAATTAAAAAAAAAAATTAATTTAAAAAAATTAAGTTTCATTAAAAAAAAATCTAATTTTAAATACACAATTTTAATTGAAATAAAAAAATATAAAAATTTTATGTAATTAACAAAAAAATAAAAATAAAAAAGTAAAACATTTAAAAAAAATATTAAATCCAAATAAATTAAAAAAATATATATATAATTTATTGAATTTTATAAAATTATATTAAAAAACTAAACGTAAAATATATAAAATTATGAAATTAAAAAAAAAAATCAATTAAATAAAAAAAAATTGGCAAAATTTAATAAAAATTATTAACAAAAAAAAATAATAATAAATTTAAAACAAAAAAATAATAAAATTAAAAAAAATTAAAACAAAATGAAATTTATTTCAAATAATTTAAAAAAAAAAATATTTTAAAATTAAAAAAAAAATTAAAAAATTAAAAAAAAAATCAATTAAAAAAAAAACAAATTAAAAAAATTAATTAAAAAAAAAAAATTAAAAAAAAAAGAACGTGGTGGTGGTTGCTACGGGGCGGCCCGCCCGCTGGGCGGCGGGGGCCGGCCGGGCGGCGCCCCAGCAGGCCTCCCGGCCCCCGCTGGGCGGCGCCCGGCCGGCCCCCACCGCCCAACGGGCGGGCTGTGCGCGGAATCGCCCCTCCGCCCGTCGGGGGCCGGGAGGCCGGCTGGGCCGCCCCCGGGGCGCCGCCCAGTAGCAACCACCACCACGTTCTTTTTTTTTAATTAATTTTTTTTAATTTGTTTTTTTTTAATTGATTTTTTTTTTTATTTTTTTTTATTTTTAATTTCAAAAAATAATTTTTTTTTTCAAAAAATTAAATTTTTTTTTTAAATTTAATATTTTTATTTAAAATAAATTTTTTTTTTTTTTTTTTTAATTTTAATATATATATACAACTATTTTTTATTTGATTTTATTTGATTTTTTTATTTTTATTTTTTAATTTTTAATATTTTTATTTTAATTTGATTTTTTTTTTTTAATTTGAATTTCAAAATATCTAAAATTATTTTTTTAATTCAATTTTTTTATTTTAAATTCAATTTGTTTAATTTTTTTTATATTTAATATTATAGAATAATTATTTTTTTAAATTTAAAATTTAAAATTTATTTATTAAAATTTTTAAATTTTAATTTAATTTAATTGGTTTTCTTAATTTTTTCGTTTATTTAGTTTTTCATTTTTAAAATCTATAAATGGTTTCATTAAAAAAAAAAAAAAAACACTAAATTTATGTATATTTGTTTTTTAATTATTTGCACGTGGTTTTTTTCATTTTTTTTGTTTTTTAATGATAGGTTTTTTTTTTCTTTTTCAATTTTAATTGTTTTTTTTGTAAATTTTAAAATTTGTATTTTTTTTCCTTATTATTATTAACCTCTTTTTTTTTTTTCCTTTTTTTTTTTTTTTCTCTCTCTAAATTTTAATTTTGTAATTTTAATTATTTTAAATTTTTTTTTAAATATATATATATATATATTTTTTAATATATATATTTTTTTAATAAGTTAGAAAAAAATGTTTTGATTTTTTTTTTTTTTTTTTAATTTTTTGGTCAATTTTTTGTTTTTTTTCTTTAAATTATGTGTTTTTTTTCTTCAAATTTTGTCATTTCCTTTGATATAATTTTCAAATATTTTTGTTTTTTTTAGTTATTTTTGTTTAAATTTTTTATTTTTATGAGCTATTTTTGTTTTTTTTTACATTTTTGTTGGTTTTTTTATTGTTTTTATATATTTTTTTTAATCTAAGTTTTGTGTTTTATTACCAACATGAAAATCACCACTCTAAAAAAAAAAGGTTGATGCAGCATCAATACGTTTCAAAATTAGCATGAAAATCACTGCTCTAAAAAAAAAAGGTTGATGCAACATCAATACGTTTCAAAATTAGCATGAAAATCACTGCTCTAAAAAAAAAAGGTTGATGCAGCATCAATACGTTTCAAAATTAGCATGAAAATCACTGCTCTAAAAAAAAAAGGTTGATGCAGCATCAATACGTTTCAAAATTAGCATGAAAATCACTAACATTTTAAAACAAATATTCATACTTCATAAATAAAAATTTTAGAGCGTACGAAATGTGCACCAAAAAAAAAAAATGGTGATTACGCATCACCACTTTTCAAAATCGGGGAGCTTTTTATGCTACCAAAAAAAGTAGGTAACATTGCGGTTACCTATTTCATCGGTAACATTGTTAAAGACGAAATTGACGATTTTTCTTCAAAACAGAGTTTTGAAGAAGAATCACTATCAAGCATTATGACGATGAAATTTTTGCAATGAAAACTTATTTTGAACCTCCCTCATGTGCCTGCTGACATTATTAGACATTCTGAAGACTAAATTAATGAAACCCTAGACCTAATGAGACTAAAAATCTGAAAATGACTTTTTGTTGACCAAGAGACCAAACATGACTGTAAATGACTGTAAATGATTTCGATGAACTTTGATGAACAGACTTAGGCCAGTAGGTACATGACATGAGGGATATGAGTGACAATACCCTACCATCAAATGATCCATGCTCCTAATGGAATGCAGATGACTGAACTGAATGAGACACCTAAAATGGAATACAACAAAAGAGATTTTGATCTTTGACGGAGGGATGAAGATACCGACTCTAACAGATCCTTTGGTTGCCTTTGAGAGTTAAGGAGGGTGGAAAATCCCCTTGAATCTCTCCAAGATTTCTCCCTAATTTCCTAATGTTGCTCTCATTTATTCTCCAATCCTGATCTTCCAGTGGTAGGGAGAAAATACCTAAATAATCTCCATTTCCAAATCTATATAATATGCCAAATATTCTCACAATATTCTACAAAAATAACCAATATTAGGCAAAAATATGAAACTACCTTTAATCCTTCCTGAGAACATATTAAAGCATAAGAAAAAATTATTAAGTGCAGAAGGAGAGATTTAATATATCCTTTTATGTGCATAAGGAAGGTAGATGGGCCTTATTTTGTCTAATTTAGAGGCCAATCATGAGGCGGGAATGAAGTTGGAGTTGGTTGGCAACAAATCGATCCATTGGTTGTAACCTCCCCCTTCTACACTTTAATAAATATTGTAGTTCATCTTCCCATACATATGTCTCTATTTCTTGTGCAATGGATTCTTGAATGATGTATGTATTTCATATGTAATTGATTTGGTTGAGTAAGATAAGTAGATATCTATATATTGCATGTTGTTTGTTGTTCTCTGTTAGTGTTTGTAGGAATAAATCTGGCGATTTGAGTTGAATTGAGAGCGATGAAAACATCGACAGAATGAGAAGAAGAAGCGATTGAATCACAAGTAGGCTCATTTACAATTCTTGTTGGAAGTACTGAGAGGGGGGTGAATCAGTATTTCATTTCAACTGTTAATTATTGCCAGTTATATTCTTCACAATTAAAGAAAGAGAGGTGTATAACAATAATATTAAGGATTAATAATAAATTCAATGCTTTTTTTTAAATAATTGTATACAATATATTCACCGGATGCGGTTGATTAATGACCATCTGGGAACGTGGCACATCGTGCACTTCCCGATGGATTTCGCTTGCGTAGCCCATGTGGCTCCCGGTACAGGCATTTACTATGTCCATTACTCACCACCCTGCGCGAGTTTTCATTATCTCGGTCGGCTCAACCAGCTCCTGGTTATGGCGGTTATTTGCGACATGGATTGTATTTGCAGAGGCTTGACTAGTGTGGCGGACGGCTGCAGATCTCCTCCTCCTTTGCACGCGACTTGCTCGCCTGGTTGCGTTGAGGCCAGTGTTAAAACGAATACGGGGAGGCGTTGTTCGTTAGTTGCTTGTTTTGATCCGGTTCCGAATTACCACTTCTCTAACAGTCCGTGGTGCAGACGACGTGGTCTCAGTGGTCTTATTCCAGCTTCTTCAGCTCCGCCCAGTGGCGCCCAGGATTCTCATTCCTCCCCTGTCAGTTCTGCGTGTTTTGCTGAGCCAAGCCCTGAATCGGTCACCATGCCTCGCCTCCGCGAGCGCATGAGATGCAGAAGGGGCACAAGCTGTGGGCATTCTAATCAACGACGCCCGCCACCTACTCGCAGCTCTGACCCTTCTCTGTCAGGGGATGCTGGCTTTCCTGCTGCTGCGTTTGATGTTGACTCTGTCTTTTCACCCGTCGCTTTCCCCGCCCCTCCGTCCTCCACCCATGAGTCTCCCCATGTTGCTCCTCGACCCCTTCGGCCCTCCATTCGTCAAACCTCTCAGCGCGCTGAGCTAAGGTTTGATTGCACTTCCTGCAATGCCACCCTTACAGCTTTTATTATTGTCACTCTTCGGGAAGAAGTCCCCAACATAGCTCCGCCCAGCTCCTCGACTTCGCCAGCTCCCCCTCTCAGCGCCAGCTTCCCTCGAGCTGCTCCTGCCTCCTTTGTTCCTCAGCACGAGTCCAACATGAAGACAGAGCGCACAGGTGGAGGACGCGCTCCCAGCGAAGGCCAGGCGGATAGAAGCGACATGTTTGCTTGCAGAATTACCGAAGAATCTCCCTCTCCTACTCATGGATAGCAGTTGCATCGTCACTCAGGTTTTTTTGTTCTGTTTATGTAGAAATCATAAGCTACCTAGCTCTACTGCTTTGCTGAACAGGCAGTTCACTTCTTTTAGCTCTGGTGTTATTTTGTTTCTTGTAAACTTAAAACTAGTTTCCCTCTCATGGGCGGTTCAGACTTTATGGTTTAAAGGACTGGTTTCCCATTCTGGGCAGTCCAGACTTTGCTTGCCTTGCTTGACTATCAAGCCCAGCGCTCAGGCTTACCAAGCTGACGCTGGTGCAGTTTTGTATCAATACTTTTATACATAATAGAAATTAGTCTTACTTAGAAAAATTGTATACAATAGATGAGTGAGGGCACCAAACCTTTAATGAAATAGGAACCAACCTGTTGACAAGCACCAAAATGGACTTTGATGAGGCTCCGACCTCTAGGGATTTGACCTATCTTCTCAAGGCACCAACCTTGTTTTCAGGAGATCCTACTCCAAGGACACCAATCCTACTTTGCTTCGTTATCAGATGATTGATTCAAGGATCCTCTATCGCACCAATCTGCACCCAACTACACTAGCTATTTTGTATCACTTTACTTTATCAATTATGTGCCAAAGACTACACTGCACCAAAATTTCAATACCAGACTATTTCAAGACAACTAAATCACAGTGTTCCACAGTCCAAAGAATATTGCACCAATTTTGAGCTTGAACAAGTCCACAGGTGAGCAAGATAGCATAGTTCTAAGCTATAACAAATAGTCCAAAGAACTACACTGTAATATAGTTTAAGACGTCCCAACCACTTCAAATTAAAACTAAATTCGAGCTTCAATATGCAATACCATGTTACCGCAATTCTAAGTTAGGAGAAATGAACACTGTAGTTGTTTACTGGTCCAAGCCAAAATTCAAAGGATCCGAATTGTATTACATGGAGACAGGTCTGAGCCAAATTTTAGTGAATTCAAAGTGTATTTCAATGAGACAGGTTTGAATTAAACTTTAGTCCATCAAGCTATATTACAGTGTGACAGGTCCAAACTTCAAGAGTTCTATAACAGAATTTGATTCCTTCAATATTCAAATCTGTATATAGACCAGGGTTCTGTGATTAGTTCCATAGCTTCTTTACCCAAGTTTGAGGGTCTATTTTAGCTGCCTGTAGGTGTATGTTTTGTGGCTCAGTCTTAGTCCATCATCCGATTTATAGCCCAAAAGACATTCCAGACCTGCTCGTAATCTCTTCCTCCTTTATCTAATGCTTACTCTCCTTTAAGTTCATGAGTTGTCAACTATAAGAATTCTTTTCTGCAAATTATCATCGAAATTGTTGATCAAATGAAGTGTTATATGCGTCTATATATACTATTTTTGGAGTTATATGAATAGACACGTCGGACAGGTGAAGGAGTATGAGCATACACAAGTTGGCTCAAGTTGGCTAGGAAAAAAATATATATATTTTCAACTTACAAATTCAATTTCTCACAAACTACAAGGAGTTTCAGGACAAATAAGGGCTCATTAGAACGGTAAAAATATACTCTACAAGATGGTATAGGACCCATGTGGATATGATGCCTCCAAGGTGATAAAAACAATTTTTCTTTGTGACTGTCTTTAATTTTTGTGTGCAGGAGGTGAATAGGACATCATGCCTTTTCCACTGCTTGACTTCTCCTTTGTTTGGCTTATCAATCATAGGATCATAGTGTCATTATGTAGGACATCTATGTCATCATGATAGTACCAAACAAGGTCATGAAGCTATAACATCATGTATTCAATAATAGTGTAGTAATATGTGAGAGTGCAGCATCATTAGGAGAACTTCAAATGATATCTTCCATGTTATCATCTAGTCTTTCAACCTTCATCAACTGTGTTCATTCATTCAACCTGTTGCCATCAATGACAAATTGGATTAGCAATCTCCCCCTTTGCCATTGGATGGCAAAGTTTTTCTTCTCTCCCCCTTTCACATCAATGGAAATGGGGTGCCAAAGTGCTCCCCCTGTCATGATGCGCCCCCTAATATATTGTACTCGTGACATGCTACTTGATTTAATGTGATGCAAGAGCAATGACCCCCATCTTTTGGCGAAGATACTAAAATGCTTCTCGTGGAAGGGGTTTTGTAAAGATATCTGCAATTTTCTCTTTTGTATTGACATATTCCAACCTGATATTGTGTTCAGCAACTTGTTCACGGAGAAAGTGGTATTTTATTGGAATATGTTTTTTCCTTGAGTGCATCACCAGATTCTTTGAAAGACTGATGGCGCTAGCATTGTCACAAAAAATAGTAATTGGTTGCTTAGTTTCTATGTTTACATTCTTCAAGGCTTCCTTCATCCATAGAATTTTTGTACAACAATCAGCAACAGCTATATATTCGGCTTCAGTTTTAGAAAGGGATATAGATGATTATTTTTTGCTGAGCCAAGATACAAGACAATCTCCCATAAAGAATGAATTTCCACTGGTACTTTTCCGATCATCCACGCTTCCGGCCCAATTATAATTAGAGTAAGCTCTCACAATAAGAGTTGAACTCTTAGGATACCAAAGACCGAAATCAATCGTTCCTTTCAAATATCTAAGAATTCTCTTCACAACTTCTAGATGGGATTGTTTAGGACTTGACTAAAATCTTGCTACCATTCCTACTACTTGCATAATATCTGGCATTGTGGCAGTTAAGTATAGGAGAGCTCCAATTATCTACCTGTAAAGAGTTACATATATGAGAGGGGTATCATCATCTTTGCTTAATGTATAATCTGTGGTCATTGGTGTGCTCATAGGTGCACAATCTTCCATTCCATATCTTTTGAGCATGTATTTAAGATATTTTTCTTAAGATATAAACATGCCTACAGAGGTTTGAGATATTTGTAGCCCAAGAAAGTAAGAAAACTCACCAATCATTGACATATCAAATTTTTTGGACATATTTAGAGCAAATTCATGGCTCATTTCTTCATCATTGCTAACAAAGATTAGATCATCAATGTAAACACGAGTGATCAGAAGTTTTTCCTTGTCCATCTTCATGTAAAGATTGCTACCTGCCACTCCCTTTTTGAAACCTTCTTGTTGCAGAGAGTGATCCAACTTTGCACACCATGCTCTAAGGACTTGTTTTAATCCATACAAGGCCTTTTTTAGTTTGCATACAAAGTCTTTTCCTTCATCAAGATCAAATCCTTTTGGCTGCTCTATGTAAACTTCTTCTTTGAGATATCCATTTAGGAATGCTGATTTTACATCCATTTGATAAAACTTGAATCATTTTGAGCAAGTAAATGCTAAAAACATTCTTATGGCTTCCAATCGATCTACTGGTGCAAAGGTTTCTTCGAATTCTATTCCTTCAATTTGTGAGTATCCTTTGCAGACAATTCTGGCTTTATTTCTGATGATTTTTCCATCTTCATTCATCTTTTTTTTTTAATACCCATGTTGTTCCAATTATATTTTTATCTTTTAGACGAGGCACCAGTTCCCAAGTCTCATTTTTTTCGATTTGAAACATTTCTTCTTCCATGGCCTTTATCCAATAAGGATCTTTGCTTGCTTGAGAAAATTTTTCAAGTTCTATTAAAGATAATGGAGCCACATCATCTTTTCTTGGGGTGTTTATCATCCTTCTTCGAGTTTGAATTCCTTCATCTATATTTCTGATGACCTATTCTTTCAAATGATGTCTTTGAATAAGATTTATCTTAGAGGGAGTTTTTGAAGGTTCACTTTGAGGTTCACTTTGAGGTTCTACATTCTCCCTTCTTTTTCAGGTTCTTCTTCCTCACTTTGCTCAAAGAACGACTCAACTTCATGATCTTCAATTCTCTTTTCTGGAATCCCTTCATCAATATTCACATCAATGCTTTCTACTATTCTTCGTAGACGATTTTTGTAACATTTGTAGGCTTTGATCCTAGTGGAGTATCTAAGGAATATTCCTTCGTCAACTCTAGAATCAAATTTTCCTAGTGAGTCATCATTTATTTTTATGAATCATTTGCTTCCAAAAACCCTGAAATATTTTACTGAAGCAGGTTTTCCTTTACTTAATTCATAAGGAGTCTTTTCATTATTTGGTCTTAGTTGAGTTCGATTTAAGGTATAAACTGCGGTCCCAACTGCTTCTCTCTAAAATTTTGGTTGCAAATCAGCTGCTATTAGCATTGTCATTGCCATTTCTTGAATGGTCCGGTTCCTTCTTTCAACTACTCAATTTTGTCGAGGTGTCCTAGCAGTAGATAATTCTCTTTTGATTCCATGCCCTTTACATAATTCATCAAATTATTTTGAGGTGAATTCTTCTCCTCTATCCTTTCTAAGACATTTTATCTTAGAATCTTTCTCATTCTCAATGAGAGCCTTAAGATTCTTAAAACATTCAAATGCTTCATATTTATATTTTATGAAATATATCCACATCATTCTAGTATAGTCATCAACAAATAGAGCAAAGTACCTTTCACCTTGAAGAGCTGGAGTTCTAGTTGGCCCACACAAATCTGCATGAATAATTTCCAAAGGTTTTGATGTTGAGAACCCCTTAGTTTTGTTCCTGGTTCTGGTTTTCTTTCCATGTTGACATGGGCAACCTACAACTTGATTTGGCTTGCACATTTTTGGAATGTCCCTTACTACATTAATTTTGCGGATGTTGACTAGGTTATCAAAACTTGTATGCCCCAATCGCTTGTGCCATAACCAACTTTCATTTGTTGGACTTAAGTAACATTTATCTTCTTGGATTTTACTGAGAATTTAAACATTATCTAGTGTTCTTACTCCTTTTGCCACAAGTTCTCCTGAGGATGAGTCTCTTATCTCACAATTTTTTGTACTTAAGACAACATTATGTCCTTGGTCACAAATCTGGCTAACACTTAAGAGATTGTGTTTGAGCCCTTCTACCAGAAAGGTATTTTGAGCCTTTCCTTGTCCATTAACAAGGGTAGCAGTTCCTTTTCCAGTGATTTTAGCGGATCCACTTCCAAAGGTACATTTCCATTTTTCTTGTTCAATGAGATAAACTTCTTTTGGTCACCTCTCATATGTCTTGAGCATCCACTATTCACAAACCAATGATTTTCTTCACTATGAGCACATAGAGCTAGGCCACATTTATCAGTTTTGAGATGTACACTTTTAGCTTTTTCCCTTTTGAGAGGGTAATTTTGTTCATTAGGATCATAATTATCACATAATGAGAAAGATGAATCAAACTTAGCCAAAGGATGAAAGGAATTGTAAGTTTTTATTTTTCCTTGCTCTTTAGGACCACGCATTTGGTTTGTTTGATCATTCAATCTTGGTGCCTCATTCTTATGAGCCTTGTGATGCTTAGCTTGACGTACAAAGATTTTACAATAGTAACAATACCCAAGAAAAATAGTTTGATATCTGTTGTAGTATCCATAGCTTGAACCAAAATTCTTCCTTGGATTTTCTCTTTCTTCAATTCTTGGTTTTGAGATGGGACTTTGCTCCTGACGAGATGACGTTTCTTCTTTTGGATGGCAAGAGATTATGTCAGCATAACTTCTAGTATTATGCTTTGTACTTGATGATTCTCCTTTGAAACCAATTCCAGACTTGTCATGTTGAGGTTTTCGAGTATTAAGAATGTTATCAAGAGCTAGAGAGCTTTGCCAACTCCTTTTGACTTTCTCTAATTCCTTTCTTAGAGAAATTATTTCAGCTTCACATTTTTCACAGATATCATCCTTCTCTTTTAGTGTATTGTTCAAGAAGTCTTCCCTTGTTTTTTCTTCCTCTCTTTCTATTTTGGGAGAAATTATCTTCTTTTGTAGATTCTCATTTTATTCAATGGCACTCATTAGCAATCTATCCATGTTTCTTTCATCTTCCAATTCTGAGTCATCATCACTTGTAAATGCCATGAATAACATTTCCTTGCTTCCAACATAATTAATTTCCTCATCTGATTCATCATCACTTTCTTTGTGATGACGCATATTTGTAGTTTATTTATTTTTTATGACTACAAATTCATCTTCTTCAGACTCATCTTGTTTGGAAAAGAAATTCTTCTTATTAAACCCTTTATTTTTGTACATCATCCTTTTAGAGCCCTTTTCATCATCACTATCATGTTTATGAGGACATTTTGCAGCGTAATGACCTATTCTTCCACAATTGAAACAAATAAGAGGGTACTTACCTTTTAGCTTAGATCCCATTTTTAGTCTTCGTACAAATTGAGCTAATTTGTTTTCAGTATCAGATTCATCGTTGTTGCAATTCCATCCTTTTCCTTCTTTTGTTGACCTTGAGGCTTTGAAGGCTACTTCTTTGAAATTTCGACTCCCTTTCCTCATCTCATAGGCAATGAGAATTCCATGAATTTCATCCATCTTGAGAGTATCTAGGTCCTTCATTTATTTTATGGCATGAATCAAATCTGTTAGGAAGCGATCTCAAGATTTGAAAAATGGTGGTTTCTTCAATATTTTCTCCTAGTCCTTTAAGAGAGTTAACCACTTCAGCTACTCAGAGGAAGTATGATGCAATATCTTCTTCATCATCCATTTTCAGACTCTTGAATTGTCTTCTATAGGTTTGAAGCTTTTCCTTCTTAACTTTGGAGTCCCCATTATATAGGGAAACCAACTTATCCCATACTTATTTGGCTAAGTCACAATTCATGACCTTCGTAAATTCGGAATCAGTAATTCCACGAGTGATGGAATTTAAGGCTTTGGCATTAGCAATGTAGGTTTATCTTTCATCTGGATTAGTTGGAAGACCGGAGGGAGATTTATACCCATCCAAAATAGAGTGCCATACTTCAGGGCCAAGAGACATTAGATAGTAGGACATCCTCTTTTTCCAAAAACTAAATTTTGTTCCATCAAAGATAGGCAGTTTCCCTGTTGCTTCTATGTTTTTCATTGTGCCTATGTTGTGTAACCAGCTCCAAAAATAGAAGAAAAGAGATATCAACACCTTAGCAATAAGCCACTTCGAGGGGGCAACCTCCAATACATTACATAAATGAAAAATTCTTGGATGATACAATTTACAAAACCTCCTTTCTATATATAGGAGTCCATGTGGCCATAATGTAATCCTAGTGGGCCACAATGTAATCCTAGCCGACCTAACAATAATAATTTAAGGGCACAATAATAACAAAATTGGGGTTACAAGGGTACAATAATAACAATAAGGGGGTTAAACTAACAACAATAAGGGACTATACTAGTAATATAGGGACCTAACATGCCCCTCTCCTTCAAAAAAGTGTTGTCCTCAACGCTTGAGTAGCTCTGGGTGCTTCTGTATAAAATTCTCATCCTCCCATGTAGAATCTTCGGTGGGTAAGTTCTTCCACTTGATGAGATACTCTGAAATTGATCGATTCCGTAGTTGTCGAGTTCTTGTTTCCATGACCGCTTCTGGTTCCAATATGATTTTTCCTTCCTCATCGAGTTCTGGCAATATTGTTTGAACTGGAAGATTTTCTCCTATAACCTTCTTTAAGCATGAAACATGGAAAACTGGATGTACTCGCGAAGAAGCAGGAAGCTCCAATTTGTATGCCATAGTACCAATCTTTTGCAACACCTTGTAAGGACCATAGTACTTTGGCGATAATTTATTATCATTCTTAGCTTGCTTGAGGGACATTTGTTTGTATGGTTGTAGCCGTAAAAATACCCAATCTCCTACATCAAAACTTCTCTCGCTGCGATGTTGATCTGCCTGTTGTTTCATTCGATTTTGTGCCAAATTCGGGTTATCCTTTAAGAGTTGGAGAACTTCTTGTTGATGCTCGATGTGATCTTCCACTGCTTGAACCTTTGAATTTTCTCTTAAAGATGATGTGATGGATGGTGGATGATATCCATAAAGTGCCATAAATGGGGTCATTTTTGCTGCGGTATGGAAGGAAGTGTTATACCACCATTCAGCGAGAGGTAACCACTTGACCCATTGTGTTTGTTTATCGGATACAAAACAACGAAGATATCCTTCCAAACATTTATTTACTATCTCAGTTTGACCATCAGATTGAGGATGATAAGATGAGCTATGAGCTAATTGAGTACCCAAACAAGAAAATAACTCCGTCCAAAAATTTCCGGTAAAAATGGGATCTCTGTCGCTCACAATAACCCTTGGGCTTCCATGTAGCTTTTGAATTCTGTCCATAAATGTAGTAGCAACTGTACTTGCTTTAAATGGATGAGATAATGCACAAAAGTGTGCATACTTGGTAAGTCTATCAACTGCCACCATGATGACACTCTTTCCTTCGGACTTAGGTAAACCTGTGATAAAATCCATTGAAATCTCCTCCCAACGTTCAATTGGAATGGATAAAGGTTGTAGAAGTCCCGGGGTCTTAATTGTCTCAACTTTATTCTGCTGGAAAACCAAACATTCCGCCACAAAATTTTGAATATCAGATTTAAGGCCATCCCAAAAAAATTCTTTCTTCACCCTGTGGTAAGTTTTTAAAAATCACGAGTGTCCTCCTAAAGGAGAAGTGTGCAATTCCAAAAGAATCTTTTGTTTTAGTTGGGAATTCTTGCAAATATATAAGCGATCTTTGTACCATAAGGAATCATTTTTTCAACTAAATGTATCAGATGTACTAGGATCTTGCTGCAACTTTTGAATGAGTGTCCATACATCTTTGTCCTTCTTCCATTCATCTCTTGCTTCAGTTATCCAATCTGGTTGGATAATAGAAATGGCACAAAGCAATGCTTCCACCTCTTCATTATTTCTTGAGAGTGCATCCGCAACAACATTAAGCTTTCCTTTTTTGTAGATTATTTCAAAGTCATAACCCAACATCTTTGTGACCCATTTTTGCTGCTCTTCTAAAGATAGTCTTTGTTCCAAAAAGTGTTTAAGACTATCATGATCAGTTTTTACCTTGAAGTGTCTTCCCATTAGGTAAGGTCGCCATTTCTTTAGTGCATGTAGTATTTCTAACATTTCCTTCTCATAAATAGCTTTATGTAAATAATTTCCTTTGATTGGATGACTTTCAAAAGCAATGGGTCTTCCTTCTTGCATTAAAACAACACCAATTCCATTTCTTGAGGCACCACATTCCACAATAAAGGTTTTTGTGAAGTCTGGCATAGCTAAGACCGGTGCTAGGCACATTGCCTCTTTAAGATGTTCAAAGGCCTTAGTTGCTTTAGGAGTCCATGAAAATGCATCTTTCTTCAATAATGTTGTTAGAGGTGCTGCTATTCTCCCATAATTCTTAACAAACTTGCGATAATACCCTGTTAACCCGAGAAATCCTCGCAACTGCTTTATGGTTGTGGGAACTTTCCATTCCTTAATGGCTTTAATTTTGTTAGGGTCTACTTTAACACCCTCGTGAGATACAATATGACCCAGATTTTCCACCTCTTGTACTCCAAAGAAACATTTGGATTTTTTTGCATATAATTGTTTCTCCTGCAATAGTTTGAGCACCCTGTCAACATGTTCAACATTATCCTTCCAAGACCTGCTGTAGATTAGTATATCATCAAAAAATACTAGCACAAATTTTCTAAGGAAGGGTTTGAAAATGGAATTCATCAACCCTTGAAATGTAGAAGGTGCATTGGTAAGGCTAAAAGGCATGACCAAAAATTCATAATGAGCCTCATGAGTTCGAAATGTTGTTTTTGGAATATCTTCAGTCTTCATTCTAATTTGATGATATCCTGAACGAAGATCCAACTTTGTAAAATAAATTGCTCCATGTAATTCATCCAATAATTCATCAATCACAGGAATGGGAAATTTATCTTTAATGGTGAGCTTATTGAGCTCCCTATAATCCGGACACATTCACCATGATCCATCCTTCTTGTGTACCAATACTACGGGAGCAGAGAAAGAACTTTGACTAGGTTGAATTATACGCGCCTCTAACATTTCTGCAATCATACGTTCAATTTCGCTCTTTTGTAAGTAAGGATATCTATAAGGCCTAATGTTTGGAGGAACACTTCCTGGAATCAAATGAATAGCATGATCATGATCACGAATAGGTGGGAGTCCTTTGGGAGTTTCAAACACCTTGGAGTGATTGTCCAAGACTTGTTGGAGATCTGCAGAAATAGATGATTTTGATGTTGGAACTTCTAGTGAGCATAATTGTGCAATTACGCCTTGTTTTTCTTTCTTTAGAAGCTTTGTCATGACATTAGAGCTTATTATCCTTCCTGGCTTCCCTTCAATACCCCGTAATTCGACTTCCTTTCCTTCTGAAAAAAAATTCAAGAAAAGTTCTTGAAAATTAAAAGCTACCATCCCCAAAGATTGTAGCCATTGTACTCCTAGTACAACATCAACACCTCCCATAGGAATGGAAAGCATTAGACTAGTCAATACATATTCCCCCATGGTTAGCTAATTTATATTATGGCATTTCCTAGAGCAATTTATAGTTCCTCCATTTGCAACCATCACTTGGCATTCTGGTGCTGGGTATAGGAAACAATTTAATTCCTTGGCTACCTTACAATGAATAAAATTATGGGTGCTACCTGAATCAATCAACACTATTACCTTTTTCTTCTTGATCTGTCCTGCTATCTTGAGAGTTTGAGAAGTGGTAATTCCTGCCAGTGCATTACATGATATGGTCGGATTCATTTCTTCCTCTTCTATGGCTGGTTCCTGGTGTGTATCCTCTTCTTGTTCATTTTCTTCTTCTTCTTCACAATCTATGTAAAATAATTTCTTTTCAGCACACTTATGACCTTTAATGTATTTTCTATCACAACTGTAGCAAAGCCCTTTTTCTCTTTTTTCTTCCAATTGTTGTGGTGTCAACCTTGTAGGTTGTGGAAATCTAGGCGTAGCAACACTTCCTTCTTTATAGAATTGAGTGGTAGGATTCCTTGTCGCCATTATTTTACATTCAACTTTTCTTGCCAACCTGAATGCCTTCTCCAATGAATCTGGTTCCAAAACGCGAACTTCATGTTGGATGTTATCCTTTAAAGTGCCTATGAAGAGATTGATCCTGTGTTCCTCTGGAATATCGGTTACCCTTATATTCAATTTTTGGAAGTCCTGAATGTGCTGCCCCACTAAACCCTTTTGTTTGAGATTTAACAATTGGCTCAAGAAGGTGTTGCTCTTTGTATCCTCATAATGTGCTATCATTTCCTCCATAAAAATTGACCAAGTGACAATTTTTTTACGGGAGCAAAGCCATCGATACCATACAAATGTATTTTGTTCTAAATGTAAAGTTGCAATGCGTACCTTTTGTGTGTTTTGCACGTCATGGAGATCAAAATATTGCTCCATCTGTAGTATCCATGTTACAGGATCCTTTCCATCAAACTTCCTCATATCCATTTTTGGAATATGGTGGTTCTTCCCGCCAACATTAGATTTTATGAAATCACGATTGACATTTATTTTTTTCTCATCATGAGGTTCTTCTACTATCTTTTCACCATTAGGAAACATTTCTTGTATCAACTTTTTCAAACCTTCGATGTCTTCTTTTAGATCATTATTCATGTTTTCCATGTTGTATTTCATGCCCGCTTCCATGCCATCCATCTTAGCTTCCATGCCTTTCTTCAAACCGTCCATCTTTGCTTCCACGCCTTTCTTCAAAACTTCCATTTCATTTTTTGTTGCTCTTTGCGAGAGTGAAATTTGTTGCACTTGCTCTTGTAATTTTGATAGATCATGTTGCAATTCTTCATCTTCATGAGTCATATTAGAGCCTTCTGAAGGCTTAATGGGTGTTGAATTATTTTTACGGGGCATATTTTAGAACCCAATACTGATATCTATTCTACAATATGCCCTTGGAATCAATTCAAATTGATTCTTCAAACAAGACTTATGCAATTCGCAAAAAAAATACACACCTTTTTCTTGATTTTGAGGAGCTTGATATTGAAATTGGATTATCTCTGTAATTGAAGCACTTCAATATTTGAATTTTGGTACTGATGTAGCCCTCTGAATTATCTTTCGAATGCCACAAGTCTGACTTGATTTGGATTCTCCAAGACAAAGTTGTTTCCAATCTCCCACAATGACCTAAATATGGACTGGTTCAGTATAGCGAACTTGTACGACTTGACATGTGTCACTGTTTCATCCTTCGGCTCTAAAATTGATATCCAAGAAATTAAAGTCTATGTAATAGCGACCACTTTTTACGGCACTCCAATCCGATGCTCAGAGAGAGAGTTATGAATATTTTCCCACGATCACCTCTTTGATATGAAATTCAGGAGCCTGAAAAAGCACTACCTTCTATAGATCATATCTCCAAAAATATTGCGAACCAAGATCTAAATTTTTTTGATGATGTTCCTTAGGATTTCGGCTTCACACCCTATGAATTTCGGCTTCTCAGACTTCGTAGAAAAAAATTTATAGCGCAAATTCCAAGATGACCTGTTTAGGAGCCTAAAACAATACCTAACTTTCACAGATCATATCTTCGAAAATATTGTGAACCAAGCTTTGAAATTTTTAGAAGATCTTCCTCGAGATTTCAACTTCGCACCCTAAAAATTTCAGATTCTAAAACTTCGTAGAAAAAAAGTTATAGTGAAAATTCCACGATGACCTGTTTGGAGCAGCGAAACCCTAGAATCCAAAGCTCTGATACCAAATGTTGTGTAACCAACTCCAAAAATAGAAGAAAAGAGATATCAACGCCTTAGAAATAAGCCAATTCAAGGGGGAAACCTCCAATACATTACATAAATGAACAATTCTTGGATGATACAATTTACAAAACCTCCTTTCTATATATAGGAGTCCATGTGGCCATAATGTAATCTTAGTGGGCCACAATGTAATCCTAGCCAACCTAACAATAATAATTTAAGGGCACAATAATAACAAAATGGGGGTTACAAAGGTACAATAATAACAATAAGGGGGTTACACTAATAACAATAAGGGACTATACTAGTAATATAGGGACCTAACAGCCTAAGAATCCTTCTTCCAACTGTTAGGCTGATAATGAAGAAGCTGGCTCTGAAACCAATTGTTGGAAATACTGAGAGGGGGTTGAATCAGTATTTCTTTTCAATTGTTAATTATTACTAGTTAGATTCTTTACAATTAAAGAGAGAGAGAGAGAGAGAGGTATAATAATAATATTAAGGATTAATAATAACTTAATCCTTTTTTTTTTAATAATTGTATACAATAGATAAGTGAGGGCACCAACCCTTTAATGAAACAAGCACCAACCTATTGCCAAGCACCAACTTGGACTTTTATGAGGCTCCAACCTCTAGGAATTTGACCCTATCTTCTCAAGGCACCAACCTTGTGTTTAGGAGCTCCTACTCCAAGGACACCAATCCTGATTTGCTTCGTTATCAGATGATTGATTCAAGGATGCTCTATCATACCAATCTGCACCCAACTACACTAGCTATTCTGTATCACTTTACTTTATCAATTATGTGCCAAAGACTGCACTACACCAAAATTTCAATACCAGACTATTTCAAGACAACTGAATCACAGTGTTCCACAATCCAAAGAATACTGCACCAATCTTGAGCTTGAACAAGTCCATTAGTGAGCAAGATATCACGATTCTAAGCTATAACAAATAGTCCAAAGCACTACACTGTAATATAGTTTAAGAGGTCCCAACCACTTCAAATTAAAAGTAAATTTGAGCTTCAGTATGCAATATTGTGTTACTGCAATTCTAAGTCAAGAGAAATGAACACTGTAGTTTTTTACTTGTCCAAGCCAAACTTTAGAGGATCCGACTTGTATTACATGGAGATAGGCCCAAGCCAAATTTTAGTGAATTCAAATTTTATTTCAATGAGACAAGTCTGAATTAAACTTTAGTCCATCGAGCTATATTATAGTGTGATAGGTCCAAACTTCAGGAGTTCTGTAACAGAATCTGATTCCTTCAATATTCAAATCTGTATATAGACCAAGGTACTGTGATTAGTTTGGTAGCTTCTTTACCTAAGTCTGAGGGTCTATTTTAGCTGCCTGCAGGTGTATGTTTTGTGGCTCAGTCTCAGTCCATCATCCAATTTATAGCCCAAAATACATTCTAGACCTGCTCATAATCTCGTCCCCCTTTATCTAATGCTTCCTCTCCTTTAAGTTCATGAGCTGTCAACTATAAGACTTCTTTTCTGTGGATTATCACCGAAATTGTTGATCAAATGAAGTGTTTTAGACATCTATATATATTGGTTTTGGAGTTATATGAATAGACATGTCAGTTGGGTGAAGGAGTATGAGCATACATAAGTCGGCTCAAGTCGGATAGACAAAAAGTATATATTTTTCAACATAAAAATTCAATTTATCACAAACTACTAGGAGTTTCGAGACAAATAAGGGCTCATTAGAATGAGAAAAATATACTCTACAAGATGGTATAGGACCCATGTGGATAGGATGCCTCCAAGGTGATAAAAACAATTTTTCTTTGTGATTGTATTTAATTTTTGTGTGCAGGAGGTGAATAGGATAACATGCCTTTTCCGCTGCTTGGCTTCTCCTCTGTTTGGCTTATCAATCATAGGATCATAGTGTCATTATGTAGGACATCTATGTCATAATTATAGTACCCAATAAGTTCATGTAGGTATAAAATCATGTATTTAATAATAGTGTAGTAATATGTCACAGTGCAGCATCATTAGGAGAACTTCAAATGATATCTTCCATGTTATCTAGTCTTTCAACCCTCATCAAGTGTGTTCATTCATTAAACCAGTTGCCATCAATGACAACTTGGATTAAAAATCTCCCCCTTTGTCATTGGATGGAAATATTTTTCTGCAATGGGGTGCCAAAGTGCTCCCCCTATCATGCTACTCCGCCTAACATAATGTACCCCTGACATGCTGCTTGATTTAATGTGATGCAAGAGAAATGACCCCCATATTTTGGCGAAGATACTCAAATCCTTCTGATGGAAGGGATTTTGTAAAGATATCCACAATTTTCTCTTTTGTATTGACATATTCCAACCTGATATTGTGTTCAGCAACTTGTTGATGGAGAAAGTGGTATTTGATTGGAATATGCTTGGTCCTTGAGTGCATCACCGGATTCTTTGAAAGACTGATGGTGCTAGTATTTTTAGAAAAAAAAAGTAATTGGTTGCTTAGTTTCAATGTTGACATCCTTCAAGGCTTCCTTCATCCATAGAATTTGTGTACAACAATCAGCAACAGCTATATATTCGGCTTCAGTTGTAGAAATGGATATAGATAATTGCTTTTTGCTAAGCCAAGATACAAGACAATCTCCCATAAAGAATACATTTCCACTGGTACTTTTTTGATCATCCACACTTCCGGCCCAATCAGCATCAGAGTAAGTTGCCACAATAAGATTTGAACTCTTAGGATACCAAAGAAAGAAATCAATAATTCCTTTCAAATATCTGATAATTCTCTTCACAGCTGCTAGATGGGATTGTTTAGGACTTGACTGAAATCTTGCTACTATTCCTACTGCTTGCATAATATCTAGTCTTGTGGCAGTTAAGTATAGGAGAGCTTCAATTATTGACCTGTAAAGAGTTGCATCTATGAGACGGGTATCATCATCTTCGCTTAATTTACAATATCTGGTCATCAGTGTGCTCATAGGTGCACAATCTTCCATCCCATATCTTTTGAGCGTGTCTTTAAGATATTTTGCTTGAGAAATAAACATGCCTAAAGAGGTTTGAGATATTTGTAGCCCAAGAAAGTAAGACAACTCACCAATCATTGACATCTCTAATTTTTTGGACATATTTGGAGCAAATTCATGCCTCATTTCTTCATCATTGCTAGCAAAGATTAGATCATCAACGTAAACAAGAGTGATCAGAAGTTTTTCCTTTTCCATCTTCATGTAGAGGTTGCTACCTGCCACTCCGTTTTTGAAACTTTCTTGTTGCAGATAGTGATCCAAATTTTCATGCCATGCTCTAGGGACTTGTTTTAATCCATACAAGGCCTTTTTTAGTTTTCATACAAAGTCTTTTCCTTCAACAAGATCAAATCCTTTTGGTTGCTCCATGTAAAATTCTTCTTTGAGATCTGCATTTAGGAATGTTGATTTTACATCCATTTGATAAACCTTGAATCCTTTCGAGCAAGTAAATGCTAAAAAAATTCTTATGACTTCCAATCGAGCTACTGGTGCAAAGGTTTCTTCGAAGTCTATTCCTTCAATTTGTGAGTATCCTTTGTAGACAAGTCTGGCTTTATTTCAGATGATTTGTCCATCTTCATTCATCTTGTTTTTGAATACCCATTTTGTTCCAATTATATTTTTATCTTTTGGGCGAGGTACCAGTTCCCAAGCCTCATTTTTTTCGATTTGAAACATTTCTTCTTCCATGGCCTTTATCCAATAAGGATCTATGCTTTCTTGAGAGAAAATTTCAGGTTCTATTAAAGATAATAGAGCCACATCATCTTTTCTTGGGGTTTTTATCATCCTTCTCCGAGTTTGAATTCATTCATTTATATTTCCGATGACCTGTTCTTCCGGATGATGTCTTTGAATAAACTTGATCTTAGAGGGAGTTTGTGAAGGTCCACTTTGAGGTTCTCCATTCTCCTCTTCTTTTTCAAGTTCTTCTTCTTAACTTTGTTCAAAGAATAGCTCAGCTTCAAGATCTTCAATTCTCTTTTATGGAAGCCCTTCATCAATATTCACATCAATTCTTTCCACTATTCTTTGTAGACAATTGTTATAACATTTGTAGGCTTTGCTCCTATTGCAGTATCCAAGAAATATTCCTTCGTCAACTCTAGAATCAAATTTTCCTGGTGAGTCATCATTTAAGTTTATGAAGCGTTTGCTTCCAAAAACCCTGACATATTTTACTGAAGCAGGTATTCCTTTCCATAATTCATAAGGAGTCTTTTCATTATTTGGTCTTAGTTGAGTTCGATTTGAGGTATAAACTGCAGTCCCAACTGCTTCTCTCCAAAATTTTGGTTGCAAATCAACTGCAAGTAGCATTGTCCTTGCCATTTCTTGAATGGTTCGGTTCCTTCTTTCAACTACTCCATTTTTCTGAGGTTTCCTAGCAGTAGAGATTTCTCTTTCTATTCCATTCTCTTTACAGAATTCATCAAATTATTTTGAGGTGAGTTATCCTCCTCTAGCTATTATAAGAAATTTAATCTTAGAATATTTCTCATTCTCAATTAGAGCCTTAAGATTATTAAAACATTCAAATCCTTCAGATTTATATTTAATGAAATATATCCACATCATTCTAGTATATTCATCAAAAAATAGAGCAAGGTACCTTTCACCTTGAAGAGTTGGAGTTCTTGTTGGCCAACACAAATCTGCATGAATGATTTCCAAAGGTTTTGATGTTGAGAACTCCTTAGTTTTGTGCCTGGTTCTGGTTTGCTTTCTATGTTGGCACAGGCCACATACAACTTGATTTGGCTTGCACAGTTTTGGGATGTACCTTACTGCATTAATTTTGTTGATGTTGGCTAGGTTAACATAACTTGTATGCCCAATCGCTTGTGCCAAAACCAACTTTCATCTTTTTGACTTAAGTAACATTATGCTCTTGGAATTTACCGAGAATGTAAACATTATCTGGTGTTCTTACTCCTTTTGCCACAAGTTATCCTGAGGATGAGTCTCTTATTTCACAATTTTTTGTACTAAAGACAAAATTATGTGCTTGGTCATAAATCTGGCTAACACTTAAGAGATTGTGTTTGAGCCCTTCTACCAACAAGGTATTTTGAGCCTTTACTTGTCCATTGACAAGGGCAGCAATTCCTTTTCTACTGATTTTAGTGGATCCACTTCCAAAGGATACATTTCCATTTAGCTTGTTCAATGAGATAAAATTATTTTGGTCACCTGTCATATGTATTGAGAATCCACTATCCACGAACCAATGATTTTCCTCACTATGAGCACATAGATCTAGACCACATTTATCAGTTTTGAGATTTACACTTTTAGCTTTTTCCCTTTTTAGAGGGAAATTTTGTTCATTATGATCATAATCATCACATAATGAGCAAGACGAATCAAAATTATCCAAAGGATCAAAGGAATTGTAAGTTTTTATTTGTCCTTACTCTTTAAGACCATGTAGTTGGTTTGTTTGATCATTCAATCTTGGTGCTTCATTCTTATGAGCCTTGAAATGCTTAGCTTGAAGTCCAAAGTTTTTACAATAGTAAAAATACCCAAGAAAAATAGTATGATATCTGTTGTAGAATCCATAGCTTGAACCAACATTCTTCCTTGTAGTTTCTCTTTCTTCAATTCTTGGTTTTGAGATGGGACTTTGTTCCTGGCGAGATGACTTTTTTTCTTTTGGATGGCAAGAGAGTACGTCAGCATAACTTCTAGCATTATTCTTTGTACTTGATGATTCTCCTTTGAAACCAATTCCAGACTTTTCATGTTGAGGTTTCTGAGTATTAAGAATGTTATCAAGAGCTAGAGAGCTTTGCCAACTCCTTTTGAGTTTCTCTAATTCCTTTCTTAGAGAAATTATTTTAGCTTCATGTTTTTCACAAATATCATCCTTCTCATTTAGCTTATTTTTCAATAAGCCTTCCCTTCTTTTTTCTTCCTCTCTTTCTATTTTGAGAGAAATTATCTTCTTTTGTAGATTCTCATTTTCTTCAATGGCACTCATTAGCAATCTATCCATGTTTCTTTAATCTTTCAGTTCTGAGTCTTCAGCATTCGTAAATGCCATGAAAAATGTTTCTTTGCTTCCAACATAATTACTTTCCTCATATGATTCATCATCACTTTCTTTGTGATGACACATATTTCTCGTTGATTTATTTTTTATGACTACAAATTCATCTTCATAAGACTCATCTTGTTTGGAGAAGAAGTTCTTCTTATTAAACACTTTCTTTTTGTACATCATCCTTTTAGATTCCTTTTCATCATCACTATCATGTTTATGAGGAAATTTTGCAGCTTAATGACCTATTCTTTCACAATTGAAACAAATAAGAGGGTACTTACCTTTTAGCTTAGATCCCCTTTTTATTCTTCATACAAATTGAGCTAATTCATTTTCAATATCAGATTCATCACTGTTGCAATTCCATCCTTTTCCTTCTTTTGTTGATCTTGAGGCTTTGAAGGCTGCTTCTTTGAAATTTCGACTCCCTTTCCTCATCTCATAGGCAATGAGAATTCGATGAAGTTCATCCATCTTAAGAGTATTTAGGTCCTTCATTTCTTCTATGGCACTTACTTTGGAGTCAAATCTGTCAGGAAGCAATCTTAGGATTTTTTGAGCAATGGTGCTTTCTTCAATATTTTCTCCTAGTCCTTTAAGGGAGTTAACCATTTCAGCTACTCGAAGGAAGTATGATGCAATATCTTCTTCATCATCCATTTTCAGACTCTCAGATTGTATTCTATAGGTTTGAAGCCTTGCATTCTTAACTTTGGAGTCCCCATCATATAGGGAAACCAACTTATCCCATACTTCTTTGGCTGAGTCACAATTCATGACTTTTGTAAATTCGGAATCGGTAATTCCACTATTGATGGAATTTAAAGCTTTGGCATTAGCAATGTAGGCTTTTCTTTCATCTGCATCAGTTGGAAGACCGGAGGGAACTTTGTATGTATAAATTTCTATTTCCCACCCCGGTCTTCAATTTCTCCTTATTTCTCCAAATAGTTAAATGCCCATTCCCATAGCCATACATTCAACAAGCTGAAAAATAAATTTTTTTCTGAAAACATAAATTCTGGAATTTTTCAAATGCTGGAAAGTGCAGAAATAAAACTCAGCAAAATAAATCAGCCACACACTGACACGCTGATTTTTGGTCAATGTGACCATAGAAAAACCCCCTACAACTCTTGGGGAAAACCAGTTCGGAAGCTCATTATTTCTAGAAAAATGCCTTTTACAATGAGAGAAATATTCAGAAAATTCAGTAAGTAATAAATACAACTTATCTCGTTTTCCATGCTTAACCACCGCCTCAAAAAATGTGTACACAGCAAAAATAGAACAACAATAAATGTTGTACGTCCTCCTCAATTTGTGTGCCCATATTTACAGCATTAAATGCTGTTGGACGGACTATCTCGATTTCTGTGCTAACAACATTAAATGTTGTTGTACGGATTTATCGATTTCCATGCAAAAAAAAACAACAACGCTACTGTACAATTTTCTACCTCGTTTTCTGTGCAAAAGGACAACCACTTTCTATATGGCCTACCTCGAAAACTATGCCAAAAAATCAGCAACTTAGCTCCTCGAAATCTATGGCAAACCCTGCTGCATGGCCTCCTTGAAATGTATGCCAAATCTGTTGTACGGTCTGCCTTGAAACTCATGCCCACTGCCTTGAAATATGTGCCTCTCCTTGCTGAATGGACTTGCTAAAATGTTGCCTCGGTTTGTGTGCCAAGTTCTATCCTCCTCCTCCTCATTATCCAGAAATCTCCTTTGGTCTCCTTCTCTCCTTCTCTCAATCTGCTCATGAAAGAATGAATGACCTTTTCCCTCCTTTTCCTCCTTGAACCTAACCCTAAGTGACTTTTGGGGAATCCCTAAATCCAATGGCTAAAAAAGCTTTAGATCTAGGGCTGAGATTAAATGCTCATTTAAATCTCACTTTCTATTTTTTAATTCACCCCACTTTAATAAAGACCCACATAGTCATTTATTTCCAAAGTCACTTTTCCTTTCTAATTTCACATTGACTTTATTAAAGTCACTTTAAAATTAGACTTTAGTAACTTTATCAATTAAAGTCACTTTTAAATTAGATTTGACTTTATAACTTTGTAAAGTCACTTTAGGAGAAAAATTAAATTCTTTTGGACACTTTTCCCTAGGCCAAAGATCAAAGCCTTAGGGAACCACCTATCCTCCAGTAACCAAATTTCAACACTCCCTCTTACCGAGGAAGGTGCTTCTCACCACACCCATCTTGTCTTTGAAGTAGACATGCTTGCCCCGTGGTAAGACTTTGGAAAGAATATCTACAACCTGCTAATCAGTGGGAATATACTCAAGCTTCATAGCTCCCTTCTGAACATAGTCTTTGTTGAAATGATATTTAATGCCGATATGCTTTGACCTGTCATGAAATACTAGATTCTCCGTGAGTTTAATGCAACTCTGATTATCACAGTAAATCGTTGAAGGTCTCAACGGCTGACCAAATAATCCAAACAACATCTTGCAAAGCCATATTGCCTCACAACTAGCTAGACTAGTTTCCATGTACTCTACTTCCGCTGAACTCAATGCTACTGACTTCTGCTTCCAACTGAACCACGACACCATTGCCGAACCCAACCCAAAATAGAACCCTAAAGTGCTCTTCCTATCAGAAGCACAACCTGCCCAATCAGAATCAGTGTAACCTACCAGTCTCACTCCATCCCCCTACCTATAATCCAAACCATAATCCATTTTCCCCTGCTAGTACCGCAACCCAGTGCACCCTCCTGGGCTCACACATTAACTGGCTCATCGTGTTGACTGCAAAACATATATCTGGTCTAGTGTTGACCAAATACATCAAGGAACCAATCAGCTATCTATAAAATGTGGGATCCACCAACTCAAAATCTGAATCATGAAGCTTCTTCCAGTTGGTGATCATCGGTGTCGACATGGGTCTACAATACTCCATGTGGAACCTGCCAAGGATGTCCACAACATACTTCCCCTGCCCCCAGGAAGAAATTCCCCTCCTCCTGCCACACCTCCAAACCCAAAAAGTAATGCATCAAGCCAATGTCCTTCATCTCAAAATCCGACGCAAGATCTCTCTTGCAGTTCTCTATGAGTCTCTCTGCACCCGTAATGACCAAGTCATCCACATATAACACCAGAATGAGAGGCTCCTCACCTATCAAAATATAGTAAAGGTTCGGATCTGCCTCATTCTTTGTGAAACCCATCTCCTACAAGTATGTATCTATCCTGGAGTACCAAGCTCTGGGAGATTGCTTCAAGCTATAAAGGGCCTTCTTCAGTCTGCACACATGGGACTCCTTCCCATGCACCTCAAAGCCCTGTGGATGCTCAATGTACACCTCCTCCTATATGAAGCCATTGAGAAATGTGGTCTTCACATCCATCTGGTGGATCTTCCAACCCATCTCTGCTGCTATCAATATGATGGAGAAAATCAAAGTATATCGAGCCACGGGAGCGAAGGTCTCCTCATAATAAACTCCCTCTACTTAGGAGAACCCTCTAGCCACAAACCTTGCTTTGAATTTCTCAGTGCTACCATCTGCAGCATGCTTTACCTTGTAAAGCCATTTGGAAGTAACCACGGATTTTCCCTCAGGCCTCAGCACCACCTCCCAAACATCATTCTTCATGATAGAAGAATACTCCTACTGCATGGCCTCTCTCCAGACCTACTGCCTAGCTACCTCCTCATAGCTAGAAGGCTTAGAATCTAATATGTTGGAAACCATTGCCTTATAGCTATAGAACCTATCAGGTGGTTTTCTCTGTCTCACCAGCCTCTTAGGCCCAACAATAGATGTGGCCTCTCTCAACATATCCTGAAGCCACTTAGGCTTCCTCTTCCATGAGCACACTTCTCCCACTGGAAAATGAAACTCCTCCTCCTCATCATTAGGAGCCTGAACTCTTGACTGTCTGTCTACTGTCCTCCTACTTGAACCTGTAGATGTTGAAGTACCGTGTGAATTGTCCATCAGTGGACTCCCTAGTGAACTACTCTGCGGACCACTCTTCATTCTTCCCGAAGCACCACCCCTATGAATTTATGAGCCACTGCTCACTGACAGACCTAACGCCATAATCAATATACCTCAGGATCCTCCTTGTTAGTTCCAGTCTTCGCAGCTTATCACCAGGGATCAAAATGGGCTCTTACTATGTCTGGTTTTGTTAGATGTTTTTCACATCATCTTCAGTGAAAAACATATTTTAAATTTTTCCATCAGAAGGAGCTCGGAAAAATATTTCCAACAGTATATCACACTCCTGTAACCAGTTTTTGGATCAGAAGATATGATCGAAATGAATGATTGATTCTTGGTTATGCATGTTTTGAGGTCAATTGCTGCACACAGGGACAAGTTTACTAAAAAATCAGTTTGGACAAGAATTTTACAAAGGTGAAAGAGGTTTTTTTCCATCGCATACTAAATAACAAAAACCTCCTTCATTTTATGCACAAATGTTACTATGTGGGAGATATGCAGTGATATTTGAAGCCTACATTAAAAATAAACAAATTTTGCAGTTATTTTACTGTTTTAGTCATTTTAGTGCGGTGCCATGTTACAATATATGGAAAGTAATTTTTAGAAACCCAAAGAGTTTTTTTTAACCATGAGCCATATGAAAAAAACCTCTCTCAATTTATAAATAGGTGTCGTGAATTGGAATATTTGACTAGATCTTTATAGCTCATTTTTACAGATTTAAATTTTTAATGATTTTCTCTTTTAGAGATGATATTGTGGCACTAATTCCGAGCAATTGGAAATGAATTTCCAAAATTTGAGAGATTTTTTTCTCCAAAATGACCTTATCTACAAAAACCTCTTTCATTTTTGTAACAGGTACTATGGTTCAGAAGATATGAGTTCATCTTTGACACCTAATTTCAGAAATTTGGTCCACTAATGATTTTTTGTTTTAGAGATTATTTTGTGGCACAGATTACGAGCAACTGGAAATTCATTTCCCAAATTTGAGAGAGTTTTTTCTCAAAAATGACCTTATCTACAAAAACCTCTTTCCGTTTTGTAACAAGTGCTATGGTTCAGGAGATAGTATTTCATCTTTGACACCTAATTTCAGAAATTCGGTCCAAAGTTAATGTAACTGATTCTATTTTGAAGAAGATGGTTTAGCTCAAATCCATTAATACATGGATGAGAAAATTTTATATATTTGATGAATTTTAGAGTGTAAGGGTTGGATTTTTGCAGCAGAGTGAGGTTGCTATTGTTGTAACAGTTTGGCATGGAATTAATAAATATATGCAGCTCTGATTTGTGGGATCCCCGTGGTATGGATTTTAGCATTGTTCTTTCATTTGTGTTCATATGTTAATTGTTATGTTTGCCATTCATTCACTCATACCTCTTGTTGAATGCTTTCAAGATAGATAGGTAGAATCCATTATTAATGCTCTGCCTTGGGAAATCATTCAATACTCTATGTTTTCTTCTGTTTGAAAAGGATCCATCTCCTATGCCCTTTTCAGCTCCTCACCAGTCTCACCATTCCATCATTATTTAAAATTAATTATTAAAATCCATACCTACCTTGCCCCATAGAATACCCTGTATCTCTGATTTAATTCCCCAGATTCAAACTGCTCAGCCCCATCTGATCCATACAACCCTGAAAATTTTATAAAACATTTCGAGCTACTATACCTAGCCTAAAATATTTGCAGTTATATTTCATTGAATATTTTTCACGGAGAGAGCCCTCTCCTGACCTTTTAGGGCTAGATACAAGGCTGAGTGTGGTCTGTGGTTACCTCAGAGTTGCCTCTTCTCAGCCGTGAGGTTCATTCTGAGTGCTAACATTTTGGCACCGTTGTCGGGGACGAGGTGACAGATCTTCTTTGGGAAATATTGTTCAAGTGACAGATCTGATTGCTGATGGTGGATAGTAGTTAGACACATATAAAGGCTGAAATTATCTACCTGATGACTCCATTGTTTGAAATCCCGAGTTTCAAAGTATTTATGGTGGCTCCACTGGCTAAATGAAGGACTCAACTGTTGCTTCTATTTGTTCAAGGTATTCATGTATTGATTTTTCTAATCTTCCTGGGTTTCCTAATCAATTACCAAAGGATGAATATATTTTGAGTAATGGCCCTAAATTCAATGGGGAAGATCTGGCTTTGACTCTTGAACATGTAGAAAATTTTAAAACATTTGTAGAATCTCTTAGAGTAAAAAAAGAGGATGTTTTTATCAGATTGTTATATGATTCCTTTCAAGGAAAATGTAGACAATGGATTGAAAATTTGTCTGTCAGATCTATTAAGTCATTTGTAGAGTTTTGCGTATCTTTCTGGAAACATGCAAAGAGAAAGAGGAAGAATTAAAAATAGAGGTGCCCTCTATTCAAGGCTTTAGAGAATGGGAAGATATGTGCATAGATGATGAGGTAGATGAGAACTTTGCTTTATCTCTTTCTTCTTATTTGAAGTCTTGTTGATGTAGCCATGAAGTTAGGCTCAACTTTTTGCAAGAGTTTGCCATCAAAATTGAAGAATATCTAACTGAATTAGAGACCCAAATACAGTCCCAGGATTTGGATTGTCAAGTCCCCTTCTTTGGGGACCTTTTCCAGCAGAAGGAAGGAAAGGTAAGGCTGCCCTTGGATGTTTGCATTAATAATTTGCAGCTGGAAGCATGTATTGATGAGTTGGGGCAGCAAACAAATTTTGGTTTCTTTGATCCTGTTGCGGCATATATGGAAAAAAAATTCAGTTTGAATAACAAGCCATATTTCCTTTTATACAACCAGACTCCTTTTGTGCATGTATCGATGTCAGCATTTCCAGTTGTGTCCTGGGTCAAGCACTTCCAAGCAGCATCCTTGTCACAGTTACTTGATTGGTTGGTCTGGCATTACAACATTACTTTATCTATCAATTTTTCTGCAAATTAGGGTAGGTTTGTGCATAAATAAGTTGTCCAAAGCAGCATTTCAGCTTCCGGTATTGGTTTATGTACATTTTGCAGTATGTATATGTTTTTGGATTGGTATGAGTTTTTTTGGGTTTACAAAGGTTTGTTGACCGTATTTCCCAATGGATGAGGCACTTGGTCTACGGTGTTCTTGACACCTCCAAGGAGATATCATCCCCAATAGGGTCAATGTTAGTTCTAGTCTTCGTAGCTTATCACCAGGGATCAAAATGGGCTCTTACTATATCTGGTTTTGTTAGATTTTTTTCACATGATATTCTGTGCAAAACATATGTTAAATGTTTCCATCAGAAGGAGCTCGAAAAAATATTTCCAATGGTATATCACACCCTTGTAACTGGTTTCTGGATCAGAAGATATGATCGAAATGAATGATTGATTCTTGGTTATGCATGTTTTGAGGTCAGTTGCTGCACATAAGGACAAGTTTACTACAAAATCAGTTTGGACCGGAATTTTACAAAAGTGAAAGATGTTTTAGTCCATCACATACTAAATAACAAAAACCTCATTCATTTTATGCACAAATGTTACTATGTGGGAGATATGCAGTGATATTTGAAGCCTACATTAAAATAAAACAAATTTTGCAGTTATTTTACTATTTTAGTCATTTTAGTACGGTGCCATGTTACAATATATGGAAATTAATTTTGAGAAACCCAAAGAGGTTTTTGTTAACCATGAGCCATATGAAAAAAACCTCTCGCAGTTTATTCAAAGATGTCGTGAATTGGAATATTTGACTAGATCTTTACAACTCATTTTTATAGATTTAAATTTTTAATGATTTTGTGGCACAAATTCCGAGTAACTAGAAACAAATTTCCAAAAGTTGAGAGAGGTTTTTCTCCAAAACGACCTTGTCTAAAAAATCATTTTTCATTTTTGTAACAGGTTCTATGGTTTAGAAGATACGAGTTCATCTTTGACACCTAATTTCAAAAATTCGGTCCATTAATGATTTTCTGTTTTAGAGATGATTTTGTGGCACGGATTCTGAGCAACTGGAAACGAATTGCCAAAATGTGAGGGAGATTTTTCTCCAAGATAACCTTATCTACAAAAACCTCTTTCAGTTTTGTAACAGGGGCTATGGTTCAGGAGATACGAGTTCATCTTTGACACCTAATTTCAGAAATTCGGCCCAAAGTTAATGTAACTGATTCTATTTTGAAGAAGATGGTTGAGCTCAATTCCTTTAATACATGGATGAGAAAATTGTATATATTTGATGAATTTCAGAGTGTAAGGGTTGGATTTTTGCAGCAGAGTGAGGCTACTATTGTTGTAACAGTTTGGCAAGGAATTAATAAAGATATGCAGCTCTGATTTGTGGGATCCCCGTGGTATGGATTTTAGCATTGTTCTTTCTTTTGTGTTCATATGTTAATTTTTATGTTTTCCATTCATTCACTCATACCTCTGGTTGAATTCTTTCAATATAGATAGGTATAATCCATTATTAATGCTCTACCTTGGGAAATCACTCAATACTCTATGTTTTCTTCTGTTTGAAAAGGATCCATCTCCTATGCCCTTTTCAGCTCCTCACCAGTCTCACCATTCCATCATTATTTAAACTTAATTGTTAAAATACCTACCTACCTTGCCCCATAGAATACCTTATATCTCTGATTTAATTCCCCAGATTCAAACTACCCAGCCCCATCTGATCCATACAACCCTGAAAAATTTATAAAACATTTCGAGCTACTATACCTAGCCTAAAATATTTGCAGTTATATTTCATTGAATATTTTTCACGGAGAGAGCCCTCTCCTGACCTTTTAGGGCTAGCTAGAAGGCTAAGTGTGGTCTGTGGTTACCTCAGAGTTGCCTCTTCTCAGCCGTGAGGTTCATTCTGAGTGCTAACACTCCTAATCCCTCCCCACTAGATCCCTGCGACTGACTCAACTGCTCTTGAGGGTTTGGCTGATCCAGATACTCTAACTCTCGTGACCTCTTGAAAGCCCTGCCCTCCTCGAACTTCACATCCCATCTGGCAACAACTCTCCTCTGTGTGGGAATATAAATCTGAAAGGCTTTCGAGGTCTCACTGTAGCCCACAAAGACGCCTTTCTCTGTGGTGGGCTCTAGTTTGGTGCTCTTCTCCTTGGGTACGTAGGAGTATGCAATACACCAAAAGATAAGAAGATGACCAACATCAGGATTTTTCCCAGAAAAAGCCTCCTCTGGAGTCACATGCTTCAAGGCATGATGCGAACTCCTATTCTGCAAATATATAGTAGTTTTGCAGGCCTCTGCTCACAAACACATTGGCAACCCCTGATCATGTAACATGGATTTGGCAGCCCCTCCAATGGATTTGTTCTTCCTCTCCATAACCCCGTTCTACTGGGGGTTGTAAGGAACTGTGAACTCCCTCCTAATTCCTACCTCCGCACAATAATCAACAAAATCTCCAAGGGTGTACTCACCTCCATTTTCCAACCTCGGGGACTTGATCTTCCGACCTGTCTGAGTCTCCACAAGAGCTATGAACTCCTGAAACCACTTGAAGACCTCAACCTTGGTCTTCAATAAATAAATCCAGGTCCTCCTGGAATGATCATCAATGAATAATACATAATACTCATATCCACTCAAGGAAACATGAGACATCTGACTGCTCACATCGGAATGAATCAAATCAAGTATCCTAGTCGCTCTACTGTCATTGCTGGGAAAAGCGGATTTGGAAAACTTTCCCATCGCATATCCTCTACATGTATCAAAGTGATCAATATTGAAATCTGGCACACCTGTAGTGATCTCCCGCAATGTCTTCAAGGATCCATGATACATGTGCCCCATCCTGTGGTGCCAAATATCACACAGCTCTGAACTTCTTGCTCTGCTGCCGGTACTACTGCTCAATGCCAAAAGGGGCTGAAATGAAAACTTGTACACCTTTGCATGGCGTACACCAATCACTCTAGCTGAATCAGCTGGAGCACCCCTGGGATATATAAGCACCTGTCCTCTCCTAAACAATATCTCATATCCTCTATCCTCCAAAGCTGAGACGAATATGAGGTTCTTCCTCATCCCTGACACATATAGAACATCTGCCACCTTCAAGGGAGGTTTGGGTTCCCTATCAAATGTCATTGTCCCCACACCGACTGCTCTACCAACACTGTCATCTCCGAGTACTACCTCTATATCAATGCCACTCTTTGAAATCTCTAAGAAGTACTCACGAACTCCTGTCATATCATGTGAAGCCCCACTGTCAAGATACCATACACCTAAAGATTCTCTTCTAGTGGAGGGAAATGCACACTCCCTCTCAACCTCCATGGTAGGTGATCCTGCTCTAGTGGAATCACAAGCAATGAACCCAAACTCTCGGTCAAAGCGATCCATAAAGTCCTTTACCTCTGTTGATGTTGCCATGTTCTGGTTCTTCCCCTTCTTCTTCTTCTCTGAACACACAACTGCATAGTGTCCCATATTCTAAGAATTCCAACACTTCACTTTGGAATAGTCCTTCTACGTGTTCCCCTGTTTACCTTTACCTTTTCCTTTTTCCCCACCACTTCTTGTGGAAGCTTGCTTCTTTCCCTTGCCTTTCTTGCCTCCTGCCAACAGTGCTACATTTGCATCTTTCTCAACTAGTTTGGCTGCCCCAAGCTGGCTCTTCCTGATTTATGTTTGTATGCAATCATCCCATAACCTCTCCGAAGTGGGAAGGGTCTCACGTGCACAAACCCCATCAGTTAAGTTCAGCCATGAACTAAGAGACCATTCACTGCAATCCGCATCAACTCAGTGGGTGGAATGACCTCTCCAACTACTGCCAGCTCATCTCTCACATTAGTAATATTTGTGAGATATCCAGCTGCACTATCAATCTTACCCATTTTAATGGTCTTTAGCTTCTCCCTTAGGACCATTTTCCTGTTCTCAATGGTACTCTCGTAGAGATTGGTCAATGTTGTCCACATCTCATGAGAATTTCTCTTTCCTCTCACATGAGGAATGCAATGGTCTTTGATTCCGTCTAGAATCAGTCTCTTACCCTTGTTATTCTTTTTATTATAAGCTGCCAACTGAACAACATTAGTAGGCACATTAACAGGGTGTTGTGTGGTATGCACCATGATATCCCAAACTTATGCCTCCTCAGAGATACTCTGCATTATCTCCTTCCAAACACTGTATTTATTATGCCCATCCAACCTATCCTCCACCCTCAAGCCCAAAGACATGCTTGTTGTCCTAAATAAGCTGAAAATAACATTGTTGTAGTAAAGGTAAAATTTTATGTGTGAAAAATCAGCTTGCTGTAATTTTTGAGTGAAAAATCAACTTGCTGTAATTTTTCCTTCTTGCTATCCCAAATTGCCTTTTCAGCAAAATAGCTCTGAGACCATATATAAATTTATGTTTCCCACTCTAGTTTTTAGTTTCTCCTTATTTCTCCAAATAGTTAAATGCCCATTCCCATAGCCATACATTAAACAAGCTAAAAAATAAATATTTTTTGAAAACACAAATTTTGGAAATTTTCAAATGCTGGGAATTGCAGAAATAAAACTCAGCAAAATAAATCAGCCACACATAGAAAGATAGACACGCTGACTTTTGGTCAATGTGACCCTAGAAAAACCCCCTATAACTCTTGGGGAAAAACAGTTTGAAAGCTCCTTCTTATTTCTGGAAAAATGCCTTTTATAGTGAGAGAAAGTGACTCAGAAAAATCAGCAAGTAATAAATACAACTTATCTCGTTTTTTGTGCTTAACCACTGCCTCAAAAGATGTGTACATAGAAAAAATAAAATAGCAATAATGTTGTATGTCCTCCTCGATTTTCATGCCCAAATTTATAGCATAAATGTTGCTATACGGACTGTCTCGATTTCTATGCAAACAACATTAAATGTTGTTGTACGAATTTCTCGATTTCTATGCAGAAAAAATAGCAAAGCTGTTGTACGGTTTTTTGCCTTGTTTTCTGTGTAAAAGGACAACCACTTGCTGTACGGCCTGCCTCAAAAACTGTGCCAGAAAATCAACAACTCATCTCCTCGAAATCTATGCCAAGCCCTATTGTACGTCCTCCTTGGAATACGTGCCAAATTTGCTATATGGTCTACCTTGAAAATCGTGCCCACTGCATCAAAATATTTGCCTCTCCTTGCTATACATACTTACTAAAATGCTACCTCGGTTTGTGTGCCAAGTTCTGTCATCCTTCTCCTCACTGTCCAAAAATCTCCTTTGCTCTCCTTCTCTCCTTCTCTCAATCTGCTCATGAAAGAATGAATGACCTTTTCCCTCTTTTTCCTCCTTTAACCTAACCCTAAGTGACTTTTGGAGAATCCCTAAATCCAATGGCTGAAAAAGCTTTAGATCTAGGGCTGAGATTAAATGCTCATTTAAATCTCACTTTCTATTTTTTAATTCACCCCACTTTAATAAAGACCCACTTAGTCATTTATTTCCAAAGTCACTTTTCCTTTCTAATTTTACATTGACTTTATTAAAGTCACTTTAAAAATTAGACTTTAGTAACTTTATCACTTAAAGTCACTTTTAAATTAGATTTGACTTTATAACTTTATAAAGTCACTTTAGGAGAAAAATTAAATTCTTTTGGACACTTTTCCCTAGGCCAAAGATCAAAGCCTTAGGGAACCACCTGTCCTTCGATAACCAAATTTCAACATTGTACCCATCCAAAACAGAGTGCCATACTTCGGAGACCAGAGACATTAGATAACCGGAACATCCTCTTTTTAAAAAACTAAAATTTCTTCTATCGAATAGAGCGGTTCCACTGTTGCTTCTATGTTCTTCATTGTGCCTAAGAATCCTTCTTCCATATCTTGGGCTAATATTGAAGAAGCTATCTGAGCTTAATTGTTGGAAATCTTTTGAGAGGGGGTGAATCAATATTTCTTTTCAATTTTTAATTATTTCCGGTTAAATTCTTCACAATTAAAGGCAGAGAGGTATATAATAATAATATTAAAGTTTTCAATCCTTTTTTTAAATAATTGTATACGATAGATGAGTGAGGGCACCAACCCTTTAATGAAAAAGGCACCAACCTATTTCCAAGCACCAAATTAGACTTTGATGAGGCTAAGACCCATAGGGCTTTGACCCTATATTCGCAAGGTACCAACCATGTGTTTAGGAGCTCCTACTCCAAGGACACCAATCTTGCTTTGCTTCGTTATCGGATGATTGATTCAAGGATGCTCTATTGCACCAATCTGCACCCAACTACACTAGCTATTATATATCACTTTACTTTATCAATTATGTGCCAAAGACTGCACTGCACCAAAATTTCAATACCAGGCTATTTCAAGACAACTGAATCACAGTGTTCCACAATCCAAAGAATACTACACCAATTTTGAGCTTGAACAGGTCCACAGGTGAGCAAGATAGCATAGTTCTGAGCTATAACAAATAGTCCAAAGCAGCACTTGTAATATAGTTTAAGAGGTCCCAACCATTGCAATACTATGTTATCAAATTCTAAGTCGGGATAGTTTGAAAAATTTGTAGTTGTTTACTGAAGTGTTTTATTAACTCCAACCCTAGTCTCCTAAATTGAGTTCATTAATTGTCAACCAGGGTTGGTAAACTGCTGAAGTGTGGTGCACTATATGTGCCTAGGTAATTGTTTCTCACTACATTGTGTCTAGTGTTTTATGATGTTTTTGGATTTTTATGGTTTTATGTTCACAAGGGAAAGAACTAAATGCTGGTGGAAAGAAACTACTGGTTGAAAAACAGAGTGAAGCCTAAATTATGGATGACAAATGACAAATGCAAATACTGAAACAAAACAAAGCCTAAACTATGGCTAGCAAATTACAAAGCTTGATAATGACTTCAAGAAAATAAATCACAACATGAGCTTAACTTGTCCAATTCATTCATTAAATATGTTTTGGAAGAGCTTGAGAAATGGGCAGCTAAGTGTAAATGAAATTCTCCTAACTAAACAATCAAACAATCAACTTACAATGTTACAACATCTCATCCATGATTAAAGGTCTATTAAAATATATTTGGAAAAGAACATTTGTATCACCATAAGATTTCTATTCTAAACTAGCTTCTAACTTTGTTCTGCAACTCAATCTAGCACCACTAGGCCTCACACAAAAGTTATATATTTCCTTTTAGAATGGTCTTTGAGAAAAGGCTTGTTTGTGAAATGGTAAAAAGGTTGCAAAAGTACTCCAGGCCTTAAACTGATACTACCTTCTGTCCAGATAATTATGTGTTAGTATGAGTTTGGAACAAAAGAATTTTTGTAAATAATGAAGACCGTGGTGTTTAAATTTAACAACTAATACAATTTGAAATGCAATGGATGGAAACTACACTGGAATGTTAACATAGTGAACTAAGTTAAGACTAAACTAGGGTACTTCTAGTCTACAGTGAACAGTGTTAAATTAAAAGCCATTATCAAACTGAAAATGAAATGACAGAACTGAACCACATGCATTCTACCTCCGGAGTGCTATAACTAAGTTATCATGCAACTAACCTAAGGAATTCTATAGTTCATCCCGTTCAGTATGAATGATGTTTTGGAAGAGTTTGTGAGAACGAGTATGGCTGTATCATTCAAAGCAATTGAACATAAACACAAGACTGAAAGAAAATACAACTAAAGTCCAAGACACCACAGTTACTTCTTACTCATTGTTATGATATTTTGGAAGAGCTTTGTAAGAGTAAGATTGGCTATGCTACTTGGTTTAAACTTAACAACTAAAACCTACAATACCACAATTATGCCTTATCCATCATAATGATATTTTGGAAAAGTTTATTAGAGTAAGTCTTAGCTGTGATAACTAACGAAAGTAAATGCAACTAAACCTACACTATCACAGTTGTGCCTTATTCTTCATAATGATATTTTGGAAGAGTTGATTAGAGTAAGTTTGGATGTGATAGTAAATATAAACAAATATGAACATAAGCTGAAATAAAAGCGAAACTAAAACTAGAAATAAAAGCGAGATTAAAACACTTATCTACTGTATAAACAAGGCCGCTCAGGAGGCAGGGGCCCTCTACCACCAGAGTAGCAAGAAATCTAGCTCAAAATTGACTCAACGTGTTCAAGGAAATGTTGCTTCTTTCATTAAAGAGGAATCACCTCAAAACAGAGTATTCACAGACTTCAAAGATCTAGCAGTCAACCATAAAATCTAACCAAAATCTAACCTTTGTCTCTCGGTTTCCCGAGCATATTTATAGAAAATTTACATAACAGAACTTGAGATAATACGGGGATTATTGTCTTTCCTAATAGAAACTAAACTAGGACTCTGATCATGATCACGTAACAGAATCTGGACTGTCCTTATCCTGTTAGGAGTCTACCTCCTAGTTTAAGTTTCCACGTGCTTAACCACGTACAGAATTTTGTTCAATCTCCATGGAGGGCAACAAATGATGAGGACATGACGTGGAATACACCCATGTGTGCTTTTCTCCAAGATGACATCCGGAACCTGTATAAACATGAAGCTGGCTACAGAATTGGCAACTAGCTACAGAATGTCTGCATTCTGTAGCTAGTTTCAGTTCAAAAAGTACTACAATGACACAATCATAAAAACATAGCAAGTTAGCCACGATATTCATTCTTAAAGCAATTTTAACTAATTTCATTGATCATTTGAGCCTGGGATTAATAATGGATGAAAGAAATGGAATGGAATGTGGTGGAAGAAAGAACATTTTTGGAGCTCAACATACCCCCACTGCTAGATTCTTGCATGTCCTCATGCAACTATTCCATGAACTCAGAGACCTCTGCAAGAACATCCAATCCTCTTCTTTTGCTTTGTCTAGTAGTTAAAGGCCTTCTGGGCTTTCTGATGATTAACTTGAACCTTAAATTGGTAAGTGCCCTGATTAACTTTTTGTTCCTCTTTTTCAACTTTTCATTAGCCTTTTCCACTTTGTCCATTTGTAGAGATAGGGCTGAGTTCATACTGGTTTTTAGTTTAACTTGTTCCCTCAGAATATCATTCTCAGTTTTGATATGTCTATTAAGTACTTCCAGCTCGTACCTATCTCTTCTTAGCACATCTATTTCGGACAGTGGAGGACTAGGGGTTCTGTCCCTACTCTCTAAAGCTTTTCTCTCCAATGTTTCAACATAGTTGTAAATTTCTTGCTGTGCAGGATCAATTTCTGGAACTTCTTCATCAAAATCCTCCTCAGTAGGTGTTTCTTCGTCTTCTATGTTTATAACCCCAGTTTGTTTAACTTTTGTTTTCCTTAGTATGCCCCTTAGTCTGTGGCTCCTCCTCGGTTGAGATGGCCCTTCTCCTTTTTCTCTGGCAACTCTTCTTATGATTCTCTTTTCCTTAAGCTGCTCCTTAATCTGAACTAATTTTTCAGAGATCATTTCTTCACTACTTTCTTGTATTGACTTACCAATTTCAGTTTTGGAGGGTCTCCATCTTCTACTTCTTTTTGTAGGTTCATGTTCAGGTGAAGGTTCTTTTGGTTCCTCAAAGTGATTTCTCACCAAGAAGTTATCCCAATTATCCCCTATTTTGCTCAAATGATGCTCAATCAAAATCTTGACTAACCCATGGTGGTATAAAGTTGTCTCCAGAAATTGAATTCTCTTTTGGACACTTGAAGCCATTTTCTTTAAACTTTGAAGCAAGAAATAGGGCAAATTAAGTTCTTCTTCTAGGAAATGCATTATCAACCTAATATGGTAAACATAGAAAGTACCATATCTACCTTCACAAGTAATGAATTTTTGTAGGATAAGCAACATGTTTCTCCATTTGTTCTTTAATGCAGAACTAGGGATACCCTTTTTAAACACAGTGACATCCATACCTGGTGACTTGAGGATCTGCTTCCATGATTCGTTATGGAATTCTCTGTTCTTAAACCACCTTTCTCCTTGTCTAAGGAGTCATGTTGCTTCTGCAATAAAAGCCTCTGTGACAGTGAACTTAATATCTCCAAACTCAACCTCGGCTCCTTTGAATGACCTTGCAAACGTTTTAGTAACCTCTTTGTGGGAGCCACTAAATTTTTCAAGGAATTGCAGCCATCCTGCTTGTTGCAACATTTCTCGGATTTGAGGGTAGCCTTCCAAGTATTTAGTGCCAACTGGTTCTGTTCTCACGATGAGGCCCATAACTCTTCTTCAATATTCAATTCACCAGCCTTCTACTCACGGTAAGAATGGTTGTTAACAAGCTGCTTTTCTCCCCAAATGTTTCCTCTGTTTCACGGTGACAACGGTTCTTACAGAGATAACTCTGTTCTACAGAATGAAATGGTTAAGAGTCGGCTGCGGAAAGGAGTGATAAGGAATGGTTACGGAATGAATTAATGAGGTGAGGTGAAGAAAACGAATCAATGAGTGAAAAGACCGTGGAGATATTTAAAAAATCATCATTAAATGCTTAGTGACGTGATTAACTCAATCACTTCAGCACTTTAACCGTTTAAAGATTTTTTTAAAATGATGATCGGATATGGGTTTTGGAATGGTGAAATAGAAGGATTTTTATCCAAAGTTTTGCGGAAGGTTTATTCGGCATGATCAATAAAATTAATCAAAACAACTTTTCGAATTATTCATAGCTAAAATATACTAAATTTTTTCATGATGTGGCATTATAATTACTTCATACCTTTGCCTTTGCTTTGATTTTCTTGTGATCTTCATATGCCTTCTTGATCTTGACTTGTTCATGGATGTGCAGGAACATTTTGTTGCAAAATCAAATAATTGTTGGTCAGTGTCTTTAGGTTCTGTAGCTGCAGAATATCTGTCTGGCTGCAGAAAATCTGATTAGCTACAGAATGTCTGTTTGATTGCAGAATGTACCTGTAGAGAACTTGAATCATGGAATGGAGTGGTTTGGAATGTAAATGGAATGTAAATGGAATGTTGTATGGAATGAATGAAGATGGATGATGAAATATGGTATAATGGGATATGTATGAAGTGAATGATGGAGTGGGATGGATTACAATTTATGAAATGGAGTGGAAAAGTACCCTACAATTTTCTGCTGTGTATTATTCAATTGCAGAAAAACATCAAATTTTAAATTCTGGAATGGAAATGAGGTGGATGAAGTATGGAATGAGATGAATGAAATATGGAATGAAGTAAAGTATGAATGAATGAATGAGATGGATGGAATGAAATGAAATGATATGGATCATAAGTGAAATGGATCTGAACTTATGATCTTGTAACAACTACTTACAGAAAAAAACAAAATGGAAAAGTTAGAGTGTCAGAAAGATTCTGATTTTCACTCCATCTTTTCTGTATAAACATGCCAATCAGTGATTGGTTTTCATGTCTATACTTTATTTTTATTTTTTATTTTTTATATTTTTTATATTTTTATTTTTTTATATCTCTGACTTCATAAAATTCAATTAAGTTGATGAAGAAGAAAGATTCTTCTTCATTAACTTCACATCACTGTTTTCCTGGAACTTCTTGACAAATTCTTTTCTTGAGAGTGGTTTGTGACATTAACTTCACATCACTGTTTTCCTGGAACTTCTTGACAAATTCTTCCCTTGAGAGTGGTTTGTAATACAGCTTCAATCTATGACCATTCACAAGAAAAGTAACCTCTTCTTCATCTATTGTCCTGATTTTTACTGCTCCATTGTCAAAAATTCTCACAATTTCATAAGGCCCAAGCCAATGTGTTTGAAATTTACCTTGGAAATCCTTGAAATTTGAATCAAACAAGAGAGCCCAGTCACCTTCTTTGAACTTCTTTTCCTTGATGTACTTGTCATGCCATCTAGCCCTCTGCTGTTGGACTATACTAGTTTTCTGAACTGCATCTTGTCTGATCTCATCCAATTCATTAATCTGCTCCAATCTATGCTTTTGTGCCTCTAATAGATCAAGTCCTAGCTGAACTGCCATTTTGAAAGTTTGAATCTGGAACTCTATGGGAAACAAAACTTTCTTTCCATAAACAAGTTCATAAGGAGTATGGTTTGTTGTGCTTCTCCATGTAGTTCTATAGGCCCACAAGGCTTCAGGAAGCCTATCTACCCAATCTTTTCTATGTAAATGGAAAGTCTTTGTTAGGATCCCTTCAATAACCTTATTAGTAGATTCCACTTGACCATTTGCTTGTGGATGATAGGGAGTAGATTTTCTGTGTCTGATTTTGTACCTCTCCATCATTTTTTCCACTAGCCTTGATGTGAATTGAGCTCCTTGATCTGTAACAATTTCCCTTGGGACACCAAAACGAGTAAAAATATCCTCAAAAAGAAAATTAACTACAGATGCTTCAGTAGCAAAAAGTAATGGCTTGGCCTCTACCCATTTGGTAACATAATCAGTGCAAAATAATATATATCTCTTTTGTCTTGATGGAGGACTAATCGGTCCTACAAAATCCAAAGCCCATTTTTCAAAAGGTTCAATATGTACCTGAGGTTGTAATGGCATCTCACCTGAAGGAGAAGGTTTCCCTACCCTTTGGCAACTGTCACACCTTTTTACATACTCTTTAGCATCTTTAAACAAGGATGGCCAATAATGTCCTAAATGAAGGATCTTATAAGTTGTCCTTTTATCAGCAAAGTGTCCGCCACAAGGTTCATCATGACATTCTTTGAGAATCTCAGGCATCTCATCTTCCCGAACACATCTTCTAATGATCAAATCTGGACCTATCTTGTACAACTCATTAGCAACCCATGAATATTTTGCACTGTCAAAAATGATTTTTCTTTTATCTCTTGCATTCATTATTGAAGGAAATTTTCCTGAAACTAAATAATTAGCAATGTCAGCAAACCAAGGAGTTTGAGTAGAAATTGCAAAAAGATATTCATCAGGAAATTGGTCTTCAACTAGAGTGTCATATTTGATGTTTTGGAGTCTAGATAAGAAGTCAACTACTGTGTTTTGTTTTCCAGGCCTATCTAGAATGGTAATATTGAATTCTTGTAAAAGAAATAACCATCTTATGACTCTGCCATTAGTAATTGATTTGTTCATTAAGTATCTAATTGCAGAATGATCAGTGTGAACAAAAGTTTCATAGCCTGTTATATAGTGTCTGAATTTGTTTATGGCATGAACAACAGCTAAAAACTCTTTTTCAATTACAGTATAGTTTAACTCTGCAGGAGTCAAATTTTTACTAGTATAGTAGATGGCATAAGGAATCAGGTCTTTTTGTCCCAATACTGCTCCTAGAGCTGTATCTGAGGCATCTGTTGAAATATGAAAAGGTAACTTCCAGTTAGGTCCCCTTAAAATAGGTGCTTCAGAAATTTTTGTTTTCAGGGTCTCAAAAGCTAACTGGCAATCAGAATTCCATTTGAATTCACAGTCTTTGGTAAGCAATTTAAAGAGTGGAGATGCTATCTTAGTGAAGTTTTCTATAAATCTTCGATAATACCCTGTAAATCCAAGAAAACTCCTAACATATTTTTGACAACTTGGAATAGATAAGTTAGAGATGACTTCAACTTTTGACTCATCAACTCTAATCCCATCCCCTGAAATATGATGCCCCAAAAAAATACCTTCAGTAAACATCATGAAACATTTCTCATGACTAAGTGAAAGATTTGCTTCTTGACATCTCTTTAAAACTTTTTCCAAGTTTGCTAAAGCCTCTTCAAATGTGTTTCCATAAACTGTGAAATCATCCATATATACCTCTACACAATCATGTATTAGATCTAAAAAAATTCCTAATACTGCCCTTTGGAATGTTGCAGGTGCATTGCATAATCCAAATGGCAATACTCGGTAAGCATAAGTACCCCAAGGACAAGTAAATGTGGTTTTGTCTTGGTCCTTAAGTGCTACTTGAATTTGATTATAACCACTAAACCCATCTAAAAATGAGAAGTACTTTTTTCCAGCTAATGTATCTAACACTTGATCTATGAAAGGTAAAAGAAAATGATCTTGAAGAGTAGCTTTGTTTAATTCTCGGTAGTCAATACATACCCTCCATTTACCATTTTTCTTTGGCACAGTTACCAAAGGAGAAACCCACTAACTATCTGAAATAGGATAAATGAAATTGACATTCAACAATTTCTGCAATTCTTCTTTAACAATGTCCCTAAGATTTGGATTCATCCTTCTTTGAGGTTGTCTGATTGGTTTACAATTTTCCTCTATATAGATGTGATGAGTGCAAGTCTTAGGACTTATCCCTTTCATATCAGTGTACTCCCATGCATATGCAGAAGAATGTCTCTGTAATATCTTGACTAAATCTTCTTGTTGATATTTTTCTAGGTTCTTGTTTATGTTTAAAGATTTGCCTGGAAATATCTCATTTGTAGAGCTGCCAAATTTATCCATGGAATGAAGAGACATCTGTCTTGATGAAAAAAACTCAATGTTGGATTCTTCTTGAAATGGTTCATGTTTATATTCCGAAGAGGATTCAAAGTTTTCTAAAGTATTCAGAATTTGACTATCTTCACTAATTTCTGAAATTGTGAAGAGAGTTTGTAAGTCTTCTTCATCCTCTATCCATTGAGTATCATCTAAATCTATAATTTTCCTTGCTGGAGGATACAAAGTGAATTTCTTAGTTGAACTACCATCAGAGATGTACATATCACCGGATCTACAACTAATGAAAGCATCAGCTGTAACTAACCAAGGTCTTCCTAATATAATAGGGTGTCCTCCTAGATTATTCTTAGGAGTTAGGATCATGAAATCCACAGGGTACTCCCAAGAATCTAGGGACACTAGAATATCTTCTATTACCCCATCAGGTTTGATCACAGATCTGTCTGCTAATTGTAATAATGTGGGTGTAAAGAGAAGATTAGGAAGTTTCAGTTTATCCATGATTTGTCTACTCATAATATTGATTTCTGCTCCTAAATCAATGAGTGTGTTTTGGATCTCAATTCCATTGATGTGAATTTTAACAACTGGATTTCCTAGGTCTAGATACTTTGGAATAGCAATCTTACCCATCATAATGTCTGCTATTTTTCCTGCCGGTTGAATTTTCTTTGTCTCTCTTATTTTTTTTCTTGTTTTATTCATGCTCAACTCCTTTATTGTCTTTGCTAAAATTGGGATTTCCTTGATGGCTTGTAATAATGGAATCTTAATGCAAACATTTCTTAGCTCATCTAGGAAATCATAATTAGGCACCATAATTTGTTTTTTTACACCTCTATCAATTTGTAATCTTTCTGGAAAGGGAGGTGTAGGAGTGGATGTTGATGGATGCTCTAATACAGGAGTTGAGATTATTGGTTCTTTTTGTTTTGATTTTTCAATGTTTGGGTCCTGAAAAGATGTGTCTTCTTCAAGACTTTTATTTTCTTGTAGATAATCTCCCTCAGAGTTGTCTTGTTCTTGTATAATCACAGAAGGTTTCCTCCTTTCAAGTATTCTTCCAGACCTAAGTTGAACATCACTAAGGTCTAGAGGAGTAATTAAATAAGTTGGAAACTGTTGGCCTTCTATCATATATGTATTCTGAGGATTTTTATTGTTGGGGTTTGGTATGGGTTGAGCAGGCAAATGATTTGATTTTTGAGGAAATGGTAATGGAAGTGGTTGATTTTGATGTTGTAAATTTTGAGGATTTTGTTGTTGAGGAAAATGTGGATAGGGTGGATAGGATGGTGGATACTGATAGTACTGAGAGTATCTTCCATAGGGATTTTGTGCCCCTTGTGCCCAAGCTTGAGATTGATTTTTAAATTGGGGCCAAGGTTGCTGCCAAGAATTCCAATTTGGTGGAGGTTGATTATACATTTGATCATGAAATCCTTGTGTTTGGGGTCCTTTCCAAGGCCTTCTAGAGACAAAATTGAGAGATTCTGTGGCACTTGTAGGAATTTCTTCTTGAAAGACAGCTTTAAGACCAGGAAGTGAAGGACAACTCTTGGTCTCATGTTTTTCTGAACAAATGACACAGGTCTCTACAACTTTTGCATCCAAAGGACACTCTCTTAAGGCATGCTTCTTTCTACATCTGGGACAAAAGATTGCTAAAGCATCAGATTCAACTTTTTGCTTGTTTTATAACTTAAGGGTGTATATTTGTTCACTAAGACTCCCTAAGATATCAGATTTGAATTCATCAAGCATATGCCCTATCTCTACCCTACTTATTGTCCCAGAAGCAGACTTACTTACCCTTGCAAGAGCAGGGTCTCTTGGGCCTTTTATAGTTTTAGATTTCCCTCTTGAAAGGTTGATACATAACTCAGCTATCTCAGGTAATGTGAGCTGAGATATATCCCCTTTTCCCATCATGTTAAGGATATCTAACCATTCATCCCTAATTTTTTTCAACAAGAGAGCTTTTAAGGTGTCTTGATCTAAGTTTTCCATTTTTTCTCTTTTGATGTTGTAATGAAATATCTCCAACAAATCTTCCAAGTTTTCATCTTCTTTTTGTAACATCTTAAACACTTCTTCCTTATGATTGACCGGCATACAATAATCCAAATACCTCTCTAGAAATGCTTATTTCATGTCTTCCCATGTCCTAATAGAACTATTGATCAAACTCATAAACCACTTCAATGCTTCTCCTTTCAATGTTGAAGGAAATAGTTTAAGTTTTTGAGCATCTTGTAAGTAGTCATAAGTTCTACATAGGACTTCAAATTCAAATAGGAAGGTTTCAGGATCTTCAATTTTAAGTCCATAGAATTTTGGAAGGACAGAGGGTGAAATGTTTTTCATGGTTGTATTGGTTTCTTCATCTACTATAGGAAACCCAAAAGAGCTTCCCATCTCTCTTCTACCTCTTCCTCTACCCCCTTCACCTTCTACACCTCTACCTCCTTCTCCTCTACCTCTACCTCTACCTCCTCCAAATAATGTGTGTTCTCCATTAAAGACTCCTCCTCCCCCTTCTTCTGCCATAGTTGATTCTTCTGAGGAAGTGGAAAAGTTTGTGTCTCTAACAGACATCCTTGAATCCTCTTCTAAGGCAGGTTCAGTGGATGAAATGGGAGGTCTTTCTAATGGAATATCTGATCTTAAGTCCTCTAGGAGTCTAGGATCAGTAAAGGATGGATTATGGGTCTGAGTTGGAGGTGTACTGGCTCTTGGTCTAGATGAAACAAGTGGTGTTCTAGGGATCAAGCTTTTGCTGCTACTTCTTATGAATCTACCCCTTGAATCTCTCTCTCTACGCATATAATTTTTTTTTTTTTTTGGAGTTAAGAAACAAGGCTACCTAGTTACACTTCCCCGGCAACGACGCCAAAATGTTTGTGCTCAACCTAGTCTCCTAAATTGAGTTCATTAATTGTCAACCAGGGTTGGTAAACTGCTGAAGTGTGGTGCACTATATGTGCCTAGGTAATTGTTTCTCACTATGTTGTGTCTAGTGTTTTATGATGTTTTTGGATTTTTATGGTTTTATGTTCACAAGGGAAAGAACTAAATGCTGGTGGAAAGAAACTACTGGTTGAAAAATAGAGTGAAGCCTAAATTATGGATGACAAATGAAAAATGAAAATACTGAAACAAAACAAAGCCTAAACTATGGCTAGCAAATTACAAAGCTTGATAATGACTTCAAGAAAATAAATCACAACATGAGCTAAACTTGTCCAATTCATTCATTAAAGATGTTTTGGAAGAGCTTGAGAAATGGGCAGCTAAGTGTAAATGAAATTCTCCTAACTAAACAATCAAACAATCAACTTACAATGTTACAACATCTCATCCATGATTAAAGGTCTATTAAAATATATTTGGAAAAGAACATTTGTATCGCCATAAGATTTCTATTCTAAACTAGATTCTAACTTTGTTTTGCAACTCAATCTAGCACCACTAGGCCTCACACAAAAGTTATAGATTTCCTTTTAGAATGGTCTTTGAGAAAAGGCTTGTTTGTGAAATGGTAAAAAGGTTGCAAAAGTACTCCAGGCCTTAGACTGATACTACCTTTTGTCCAGATAATTATGTGTTAGTATGAGTTTGGAACAAAAGAAGTTTTGTAAATAATGAAGACCGTGGTGTTTAAATTTAACAACTAATACAATTTGAAATGCAATGGATGGAAACTACACTGGAATGTTAACACAGTGAACTAAGTTAAGACTAAAGTAGGGTACTATTAGTCTACAGTGAACAATGTTAAATTAAAAGCCATTATCAAACTGAAAATGAAATGACAGAACTGAACCACATGCATTCTACCTCCAGAGTGCTATAACTAAGTTATCATGCAACTAACCTAAGGAATTCTACTGTTCATCCCATTCAATATGAATGATGTTTTGGAAGAGTTTGTGAGAATGAGTATGGCTGTATCATTCAAAGAAATTGAACATAAACACAAGACCGAAAGCAAATACAACTAAAGTCCAAGACACCACAATTACTTCTTACTCATTGTTATGATATTTTGGAAGAGCTTTGTAAGAGTAAGATTGGCTATGCTACTTGGTTTAAACTTAACAACTAAAACCTACAACTAATGAAAGTAAATGCAACTAAACCTACACTATCACAGTTGTGCCTTATTCTTCATAATGATATTTTGGAAGAGTTGATTAGAGTAAGTTTGGCTGTGATAGTAAATATAAACAAATATGAACATAAGCTGAAATAAAAGCGAAACTAAAATATTTATCTACTATATAAACAAGGCCGCTCAGGAGGCAGGGGCCCTCTACCACCAGAGTAGCATGAAATCTAGCTCAAAATTGACTCAACGCGTTCAAGGAAACGCTGCTTCTTTCATTAAAGAGGAATCACCTCAAAACAGAGTATTCACAGACTTCAAAGATCTAGCAGTCAACCATAAAATCTAATCCAAAATCTAACCTTTGTCTCTCGGTTTCCCGAGCATATTTATAGAAAATTTACATAACAGAACTTGAGATAATATGGGGATTATTGTCTTTCCTAATAGAAAATAAACTAGGACTCTGATCATGACCACGTAAAAGAATCTGGACTGTCCTTATCCTGTTAGGAGTCTACCTCCTGGTTTGAGTTTCCACGTGCTTAACCACATACAGAATTCTGTTCAATCACCATGGAGGGCAACAAATGATGAGGACATGATGTGGAATACACCCATGTGTGCTTTTCTCCAAGATGACATCCGAAACCTGTATAAACATGAAGCTAGCTACAGAATTGGCAACTAGCTACAGAATGTCTGCATTCTGTAGCTAGTTTTAGCTCAAAAAGTACTACAATGACACAATCATAAAAACATAGCAAGTTAGCCACGATATTCATTATTAAAGCAATTTTAACTAATTTCATTGATAATTTGAGCCTCGGGATTAATAATGGATGAAATAAATGGAATGGAATGTGGTGGAAGAAAGAACATTTTTATTTCCAACACCATTCAAGCCAACCGTGAGGATCCGAGTTGTATTACATGGAGACAGGTCCAAGCCAAATTTTAGTGAATTAAAATTGTATTTCAATGAGACAGGTTTGAATTGAACTTTATTCCATCAAGCTATATTACAGTTTGACAGGTCCAAACTTAAGGAGTTCTGTAACAAAACCTGATTCCTTCAATATTCAAATCTGCATATAGACCAAGGTTCTATGATTAGTTTTGTAGCATCTTTACCCAAGTCCGAGCGTCTATTTTAGCTACCTGTAGGTGTATGTTTTGTGGCTCAGTGTTAGTCCATCATCCAATTTATAGCCCAAAAGACATTCCAGACCTGCTCTTAATCTCTTACTCCTTTATCCAATGCTTCCTCTCCTTTAAGTTCACGAGTTATGAACTATAAGACTTATTTTCTGTGGATTATCACTGAAATTATTGATCAAGTGAAGTGTTTTAGACATCTATAATATTGTTTTTGGAGTCATATGAATAGACACGTCGGTTGGGTGAAGGAGTATGAGCATACACAAGTTGACTAGGAAAAAAAAAATATTTTTGAACTTAAAAATTCAATTTCTCACAAACTACAAGGAGTTTCAGGACAAATAAGGGCTCATTAGAACAGGAAAAATATACTCTACAAGATGGTATAGGACCCATGTGGATAGGATGCCTCCAAGTTGATAAAAACAATTTTTTTTGTGGTTGTCTTTAATTTTTGTGTGTAGGAGGTGAATAGGACAGCATGCCTTTTCCATTGCTTGGCTTCTCCTTTTTTTGGCTTATCAATCGTAGGATCATAGTGTCATTATGTAGGACATCTATTTCATCATGATAGTACCCAACAAGTTCATGAAGGTATAACATCATGTATTCAATAATAGTGCAGTAATATGTCACAGTGAAACATCATTAGGACAACTTCAAATGATATCTTCCATGTTATCATCTAGTCTTTCAACCTTCATCAAGTGTGTTCATTCATTCAACCTGTTGCCATCAATTACAACTTGGATTAAAAATTCTGTATATCTACTTGTTTTAGAGAAAGTGATAGTAATTATTTCCTTTGTTGTTCTAAATTACTAGCACCACACTTAGGGAATTTGGTTTACCCATAGATCACAATTCCTAATAACACAAAGCCTTCACCTTCTTGCTAGTTTCTTGCTCAACAAGTACTTTGAATTCAACAAACTTGGAGAATTTCTCATATTTCTATATACAAAATAGATCTAGCACTTCCATGAGAAATCATTTACAAACATAACATAATACCAATGCTTGGCAGTGGAGGTTGTTGAGAAAGGTCCACAAAGATCAAAGTGCATCCTTTCAAGGACTACATGTGTGTTATTATCTCGAACATGGAAGGTGGGTTTTGTGTACTTCCATAGAGTACACCCTTTTCATGTCTCATGCTACTCCAATGCTCCTCTAAGTAGGTATATGGTTATCTGTTGCAACATCTTCAAAGGTCCATGTAGAAAATGGCCAAATATTCTAAGCTAGAGTTCACTGACATTGCGACTCTACAACTTATTTGCCTTTGTTCTCAATGAAACACAATCCTCCACATATGTATTATGCAATTTATTTACCTGAAACCTGATATTCTTCACCTGTCCCATGGCTATGTGTCTCGGGAATCTATTTCCTTTGTTGAAGATCACATGATAACCACGATCTTCCAAAACTGCAATAAAGACAATATTCTTCTTTAGACCCAAAACAAACATCACATCATTGATCCTAATAGGAGATACCAACCCCCTATGAAAGGTGATTGTACCAATACCGATCGTGCTATACCTTCCATCATCTCCCATATCGATGTGAATTTGGAGATCCATCTCCTCCAAGTCACTCAAAAAATATTTGTTCCCTGTCATGTGAAATGAGGCACCGATATGCAAGCACCACACACTTCCCATCATTGTGCTTGTCATGTATGAAATGAGGGTGAATTCAAGCTCGAAATATGAATCCAAATACTCACCTACCACTCTTCCTGTGTTCTTCTTTCTTTCCTTCTTATGTGGACACTTCTTGGCATAGTGCCCAAATTCATGACAGTGAAAGCACTTGATTTTGGGCAAGTATTTCTTCTTGCCGCCTTGAATGTATTCTAGTTTGGATTGGAATTTATTCCCTTTTCCCTTCTTTTTCTTTCCATCCAAAGCACAATTTGCTTCATCCTATCCCTTGTATGAAGTCCCTTCTCTGGTATTCCACCTTATTTCATCATGTACCAAATTGGACCATAATCATTCCCAATTTGGTAGTTTCTCCCTCCCATTCACCGAATCTTGGTATTTGTGCTAGCTCTTGGGAAGGCCTAGAAATGCTATCATCATCTGGGACTATGAGACCAACTTATGCAAGCTCATCATGACATTGTGTGAACCTACTCATATATTCTTGAATTGAGCCATTCTTTTGCATATTTATACTTAGAAGTTTATCCTTGAGCGCTAGTTTCCTGTGGCCGCTACTATTCTCGAACAGATCTATCAATGCTTTCCACATTACATAAAAAATCTCTTTCTTGTGTATATTTAAAGAAATATGGTCTCAAACCCCCTCCAATATGATTCTCCTCACCTTGGATACACACTTATTCCATTATGCCTGAGTATCAGTTGCTGCTAGTTTCAATACATCTGTATCACTGAATTCCTTCAAGCCACTATCTTCTGCCACTTCCTCCATGCGGTCCTTCCAAGAAACATAATTCAAGCTTCCCTTAAGGGAATACATAAGTCTTAGTCCATAGAAATCCATCCTTCTGGCTCTGAACAATTGATCTCGCAAATCTGATCCTCCTGTAAAGACAACTTCAAAATACCTACTCTACCATGAATCTTGCTCTAATACCATGTATAAATTAATGTGTATATTCGAAACTACTCATGAAATTTGCTAAATCAAAACACTCGAAGCTACTCTCCTGATCTACGAAATTTAATTCAAGATCGAGAACACATAACATCAACATTTAAGAAGAAACAAAACACATGCATAGATATTTATCTAGGGGAAAAAAACTACTAAAAACACCTTACTATATGTATTTCATTAATCAAAGAATAGAGATGAAATACAATACTTTCTCAAGCCTGAGCACAACCTAAAATTTTATATTCTATCCCTCTACCTGATGGATTGACTATGGCCAATACTTAGCCAATTCTCAAGCCCTTCAAGTTCCTATTTCCTTGCATTTTTCCTTGAGGAATCAGCCCCTATTTTTTATGTAAATTCCTCAATTGTATTTCACAATTCTTGTAGGCCCCTTCTCTGACTACATGAACCACCTGTACACATGGGACTAGTCTACAACTAAAAATACACTACCTTGGAATCTCCATATAAACTAGGTAACTCGAATAATCGGCATGCAACGGTTATTTTGGGTTGATTACTCAATTAAATGGATGACCACTGAGTGTGACTGAAGTTACACTGCACAATTTGACCTTCCACTAATTTTTCCAAAAGTTGGAACTAGTTTAACTAGAAATAACTCAAGTTAACTAAAATATATTGATACAAATTAGAAATCAATCATACTAAACTGAACTCAAGCTTCCCCATCTTGAATTAACTGAGTTAATAAGTGATAAGTTCCATGTCACCTCAGTTAACTACCTCTAATATTGTGTTGATGTGGAAATTCAAATTTTCTCTACTTTGACCAAGGAAATGTCAATCTGAGATTTTCTTAATGAATCTTAAATATATAATCCCGTGAAGGTTTAGGTTATTGTCAATTTACCTCCTCCTTCCACTTTTCACCAAATTTAAAGTTTGCAAGGGAAGGAAAACCTTTTACGATGTTTCATTCCCAAATGTGTTGAACTTACAAAAGGTCTCACTCAAATCTTAAAAAAGGGAATCCCTTTCATTTGGGATAATACAACACAACAAGAATTTTATGTGTTAAAAATGTGTTTATTCACACACCACTTTTACACCCTCTAGATTATCATCGAGATTACTATTTGTACCTAGTTGCTTCAGATAATACCATTTCTATTGTACTATTCCAAGAACACCATTCACATGACGAACATGTGATTTACTATCTCAGTAGGAACCTTACCACATCCAAAATGAAGTATTCACATGTGGAGAAATCATTCATGGAATTTGTCTCATTGCAACCCCATGCAACATGTTATTCCAAAATTTCTTGGGTGAAAATACTAAAAATGGATAGTCATCCTCCAAGAGTTTGATTTGGAATTGATTCATTCCAAGTATAATAAATCTTTGGTTTTTGCTTAATTAATTTATGATCTTCCCTACACTGATATAGAAAATGTGGCATAAGATTCCTTTCTAGATTAAACTCTTTTTCTTATCAGTTCAATTAACACTTTTTATGGAGATGTTATTTTTTATCTTCAAACCCATAATTTTTTTCCCAAATTATCATGTGTTGAACACCGATGAATTCGATGTGAAGAATAGTAATATATTATTATCAGTGAGACACTTTATCATCATGGTGTCAATTTAATGTTTTGACATTGTTTAACCCATGAATAAGCAAAAACATTTCTCAATGGTTATCATGATGGATCATATGGTGTCCATATGTCTAGGTATGCCACTGCCCCAAAAATATTGCGTGCATGATATTTTTGGCCTTCCTTTTTAAAGATTTCATTGCTATGGTCCAAAATTTCCATGCATGTCAAATTTATAATCATAAGGTGAACGCACACTCTGATCCATTATATATTTTACTTTCCATTGGCCCTTTTGCAAAATGGGGCATTGATTTCATGACATGTAACCCTCACTCAACTAAGGGGCATGGGTATATCATCATTGCAATAGATTATTTTACTAAATGGGTTGAGGAGGTGCATACATTTTCCAACAAGGGAAAATAATAATAAAAAAAAAAATCAGTCACATAATTTATTGATTCACTATACCCCAAGCCATTGTCACTAACCACGGAACTTATTTTTCAAATTCTATGATGTTGGAATTATCTACCAAGTTGAGTTTATGGCATGAAAACGCAACTCCACAAGTCAATGGCTAGGTTGAAGCAGTGAATACATTTCTTACAATAATGCTTTAATGGATGATAGGGATTCATAAATAAAATTGGAATTTAATTTTGTTTTTGGAATTATGCGCATATTGAACCTCTACAAAAACAACTACTTGATTTACCCCTTTACAACTTGTAAACGGTTTGGATGTTGTTTTACTGATTGAAAGTGAAATTCCAACTTTGAAACTAGTGGTTGAATCGCTTCCTACTACTTTTGTTGAGGATTTTTTTTTTTTGTATTTGGCACACTAAATGAGACTTGTCATGATGTTTCATTAGCTAATGAGAATCTTAAAAATTTTCTTAAAGCTTATCATGATAAAAGTATGAAACCTTGAGTTTTTTTGGAAGGTGACTTGGTCCTGTTATATGACCAAGAGAACGATAAATTAGGAACTAGAAAATTTGAACATGTGTGGCAAGACCCTTGTGTCATTAAACACATATTAGAAAACAAGCCCTATGATCTAGTTTATTACAATGGAATTCCATTGGAAAAGCCAAAAAATGGGTGTTAGCTTAAAAAGTACTATGCTTAAATTTTTTCTACATAAGTACTTTGTACATGTTGTACCATATTTTTGTGTGATTTTCTTTCCTTTCAAAAATGGTTTTTTTATATGCTACTTATCATGCATTGTGCTTGGTTTTCATATGTTAGTGTTCTCTTTTCCTTATGTTGTCTTTGCTGATGGTGCTAGTCATAGTACTCGAATCATTACATCTATTGCATGGGGTATTTATTCACCTACCAGTGAGTTGGTGAGTTTACATGATATATGTTTTAGTGACTGAACCAATAATGTTATCAAATATATTGCAACTATTAACCTATTATCTAAGTCCATTTCCCTCAGCATGCATCATTTAATTGTTCAACTAGATTCCCAACTCGTAGTACTGCAACTAAGTAATGTTTATTCCGTCAGAAGTCCTACTCTTTTGCAAGTGTAGATTAGGGTTTGTCTATTGAAAAGATAGTTTGATTATTTCAAATATAAACATATTCCAAGGAATGTAAATTTTTAACAAATACTCTGGCTAACTATGTTTTAGATATACATTTGAAAAATTCATAAATTCCAAACAATCACCCCAAATGTAAGATAATTTCTGAATATAAACCATTTTCCATAGATATTTTTGCAAAAAAAAATATAAAAATAAAAGGTTTTGAGACATCATAAGGCCCATCTTCTTTATTTATTACTACATGCCGATCAAAACAAAATATATTGGACACTGATTAAAAATCTCTAGGTGTGATGCTCATGATAGCATACTACTGCCCGACCAACTAGACGAAGCAGATGACCCATGCACTCAAATACCCCCATGGTATGGCATTGATAACACTGAGGTAAATCCTATACACAAATATTTGCTACACCTTGAGTAAGTCCCTAAAGGATTTTCTCTATTTCTTGAAGCTCTTCTGCTACTTTGCAATCCATCTCTCCATGACCAACTTGTTGGCCCTGCCTAATGATTGGTGACATTCCATCTAGTTGAATTGGTCTAGCATCTACATTATTTAGGTGATATCACTTTCAACACACCAAAAAATTTTTAAAATAAAAACACATAAAAATATCAAATATTTTGTAAAATCGTTCTTACCTGACACATTCCATTATATCCCCTCTAGAAATTTCAAATAAAGATATGCTCTAAAATTTGAACCTGCATATGGATAGCCCTCAATCATGAATAGTTTCTTCTACAACCATCTAACAAATGTAGGGCCAAATGGCATGATCTAGTTTCCTCCATGGTGCACCATCAACTCAACCTATCACTTCATGTGAGGCTCTCTAGCTGAAAAATCATCCATTATTACACCTTGAGGACACATCAATGGTACCCTTTCCATAAATAAGGACACGAAAATCAAACCATGGCCAATTTTTTTTAATCATCCTATTTTTCACTTAGTTAACTAGTCTTGCATATCGATTGCATTCCAAATCATATAATTGCATTTATTCCTTGGAAATTACATCTAGGGTCGCACTTACTACTACATGAGTAAGAGTGACAAGAACAGTTCTAAATGGAATATCCATCACATTTTTAATGTGTATATTCCCACTACTCTTCCATATTCCTAGAGAAAAATAATGGATAATCTATTCATTAGTGCTTTAACCATGTTGGCTTGAGGGGTTCTTACTACTGGCCCTTTCGGCAGTGACCTACTTGCGTAGGTCAAAGTCTCACCTGAAGGAGTATGGCTGGGTGCTAGAACCAATTTTCCAAACCCTGAGAGAGAATTAAATGATGTGGGTGTCCATATATCTATTATAATAACAGACTGTCTTACACACCAGAAACCCTAACCAGGAAAATCTAGGTCAAATTACATAGGATACCCTGCACGCACACAGATGGTAGCTTTGCAATCCATTCAATAGTCTTAATAAAGAGATATTCAAGTCTCACAGTAATAGATATATGCAAGTAACATTCATATTAAGCAGTAAAATAGGTCCGCAGCCAATCCAATCATAGATACATAAACTGTAAGCAAAAAAATCACAAAAACATATCACAAATGCATTTAGTACCCATAATTATCCCAAAACACTTCTTTACTCATAAAAAGTCTGCAAAACCTTCACAATCCTTTAGATCTACCGTGCACACAACCAACAAGGTCTACACACAAAACTACAAAAATACTTATTAATTACTCAAAAATGTAGTCATAAGGGACCCTGCTCCAACAAACCACCTCCTCTCTAACTAGTCAGTGAATTCCTAGCTTCTCTTTTTCAGATCACTGCCAAGAAATAAATTGCATCTATGTCAAGGGTGATTGTATGGAAACGAACACAAAAATATTTTTCATCAGGGTCCCACAATCTGACTAGATAATCCAAAATATCATTTTGAGCTCTCATTCTAGGAAACGATATGAATTTCATTAAACTGCATTCGCAAAGTACTAACATGGTACTCACATCATTGGAAGAAACAAAAGAAACCAAGTCCTCTCTCTCTCTCTCTCTCTCTCTCTCTCCCAACAATTTTCTAATGATGATAACTTGTTAAAAATAAAGGAAAAATACATCGTACCAATTGCAAGACAATTTTTTTATTTTTCTATACTTAAAATAAAAAAAATAATTTTCTTATGCACCTATCATAGTCATATTTTTATCGAAAATGTGATAGTGCCACACCCTCTCCATTCAGGATTTGTCATATCTGGATTGTACAAAAATTCCCTATATGGGTGTGATACCCTGACACTGAAATTTCCTCTAAAAATGAACATAAAATAACCTAAAACATCAACAAAATTAAAAAATTAAACCATGAAAATGAATAAAGGTCCAAGGGATCTTACCTAGAAAAATGATCCTGAAAATAATCCACAAAATTTTCTGAATTCACTCCTTCAAATTGAAGCCTGAAATGGGGTTTTTCCACTCCAAAAATTGGTAAAAATAATGGTGAAAATAAAATGACTTTTACCATTTTTATAAGGAGTTAAAACATTTTTAGTTATTTCATTTTACCATTTTTACTTAATTCTCCTAAATTATATCTCATTTTATTTTATTTTTGGCATATATGATGATTTTTAAGTGTCTAGTGTGCGAAAAATAGGTTTGAACATGAAAACATGACATTTCCAGTGAGTATACTTTTAATATTTTTGTACTAATTTAAATTATGAAAAAAAACATCATGGCAATTTTATTTAAGCCTTTTTCAAACTCTCTAAATATAAAAATTTTGTCAAGTGAACTTGTTTCCTTTCAAACTTGTTAAAGGATTTGAAAGGGTGTCTTTTCAGTATATGTTTAACCCTTTTCAGACTGATTAGAATAATTATGAAAAAGGAATATTTTGGTCATCGTGACTAAAATAGTTCTCATTTGTATTATTTTATCCTTTTTCGGCCTTAGGAGACTAAAATTACAAAAAAGAACATTATTAGAGTTTTATTTTTGTGTCTTTTGAAACTCTCTAATATGAAAATGACATTGATTTATGCCTTCTGCATTGGAATCATTAAAATTTAACTAGTGAAGTACTCAACCATCATGATGATTCCAACCCACTCCTTATTCGGGTTTGTTAAAAATATGTCCAAGGGACTCGTCTGAAGGATGAGCTTATAGTGTAGGCATATGTTTTCCTTCTAAAGCTCATGTAAAAACAAATAGGTACTTTCCAAGAATGGTGGGGGGAATTGGGAAGGGATATGAATGAAATATGTATTTGTTTTGTGACAACAAGTCACTCTTGAGCATGACGCCCTTTCACTCCTTGTGCCAAGGTTTGGAAATCTACATGTCTCTTGTTGATGAAATCTCTAATCAATCTACTCTTTGATTCAAAACCTTTACATGATAAAGCACTTCAGTCATCACCATTTTCTGACTTCATATTTTAGGGGGGAATTTGTTCCACATTATTTTTTCTCAATCATGACAAATGATTTCATACCCCATTGCATCACTATATGAAACATTATTTACATAATGAAGAATATGGAAGAAAAACATAGCTGTGAAAGATAAGAGTCTTGCTTGAATACCTTAGAAAATCCCATTTTTGAAGGATGTTGCATGTTTCACTATAGAAATCTTGCAAGAAATATCAATATCGCAAGTTGAATAATTAATAACATATGATAGTATCATACTTTTATTCATTTAAGGTTGTGACACTATTTTAATGTGGATAAAAATAAAAAAAGCACAAGAAGCTTCCATTATAGAACTCTCATAAGGGTATTTACTCCAAACTATGGGGATTTGTCTTGCATCCCTCCTATCTTGGATCAGATTCCTACCTTAGTGGATCTAAACCCTACCTTAATGGATCTTAACTCCCATTTTTTATCCTCCACTTACCCTTCTTAGACCTATAAATTCAATTTATTTTCAGGAGGAAGGGGTTGGATTTTTGACTTGGAAATACTCATAATATTTTATACTCTCATTGATCAAAGTATCCATCCTATTTTCTATAGTATTTTGAAGACATTGTTTTTGGAACAAAAGTGGTTGGAAGGAGGTCACAACATCAAGGCTTTGATTGTAACTACTCACTTCCTATTTTTTAATACAACTGCATAGTTTCCTTGTCACATCCATTTGTTCATATGTATGTGGTCTTTGTTATGAGTTTCCTTAATAATTCATATAGCTTTCATTTAATCATATTTGTATTATATGCTTGATGTTTTTCTATTTTTTCACCTACAGATCCTTCTATCGAGGCATCAAGGACGAGATCAAATAAAATAAACAACATCGAGGACAAACATCAGTATACAAGGTAAGGTATATCCATCCTTCCCTTTATATTGATGGTTTAATGATGATTAAAGCTAGAGAAAGTTGTATGCTTTTGACCATTTTGTTCTAGATATGGTTTCCATATCTAGGAAGATCACTTCTATTCGCAGGAGGGATTCATTCGTTAACACTACCTCACAAATTTTATTATTTTCTTCCATAATTTATAGAAATAATTGCAATATTCATGCCATGATTACAGAGGACACATGGAAAAGTAAAAAAGTAAACTACTCATTCCATAATACTTTTGACTATGAAGTATTTTTCCATATCGATAAAGAAAATAGAAGAAAATTTGAATAAAAATCTAAGGGATGTACTTTTATTTGAATATGGAGTTAACAACTTTAGTTATTTCTTATGGGATTATGAAAAATTATAATATCATTGGGAGTAGAGATATGGTATTCAATGAGAAGGTTATCTACAAATATCAATCATAGTGAAATAAACAAGAAAAGGAAGACACATAATACACATCTATTTATGGAATCAAATAAGATTAAATTCCTAAGGTACCAAAAAATAAAAAAAATTCAATAACAACAATAATAGCAGGTATCTTAAACTCTTGCAAGTGTTGTTATAATATTGCCCAAGATAAGTAGACCCCCATAAAAAATACTCTCCTTGAGTATATTATATGTTGTTGATTAATTTTAGTGAAATATAATGATATGAAGAAGAAATGTAGGTAGAAAGAAGAAACAAATGGAAAAAAACCATGACAGAGGAGAAGGACTCTTCGGTACATAACTAGACCGGGTACTTGGTTTGATTGATTGAAGGAAAAATTACATTATAGTATAGATGGTTTACAGGTGAAAGGAAGAAGCTGGATGAAAGAAGAGATACAAGTCTAGACTTGTTCTAAAGGTGTTTTCATAGAAGAAAGGTATACATTTTCATGAAATATTTTCTCCCATTGTTGAAATGGCTTCAATTAGAGTTGTTTTAAGTCAATATTTTCATCTTGAATAACTAGATGTAAAGACATATTTTATCCGTAGGGTTTTAAAGGAGACAAATTATGTGAAACAACCATAGGGGTACAAGGTCATAAGGAATAATAAATTAGTATACATGTTGAAGAAGAGTTTGTATTGTGCAAAAAAATCTCCAAGGTAGTGGTATTTGAAATTTGTTATATTCATAATTGAAAATTTTTATAATAGATGTCACTCTTATCATTGTGTTTATTTAAGAGATTATATAATGTTAGCTATATTATCTTATTATTTTATGAATATGGATTTATTATTGTTAGGTCTAACATGCATAATACAACTTTTCTCAAAACAAAATTAGCCAAGTAATTTTCATTAAACGATTTTTCTGCTACAAAGTAAATCCTTTATATGGGTAATAATAAGAAAAAGCATAAATTAGCATTATCTTATAGCGATTGTATAGAGAATATGTTGGAAATATTTCAAATGCAAGATGCAAAACTATTTAGTTAATCTTTATTATCCATTTCAAATTGACTAAGGAGATGTGTCCCAAGACACCAGAGAAAATATACTACACATCCAAGGTTTCATATTCATCAAAATTTAGTTGCTTTATAGATTGATGGTGTGTAAAGGTTTGGAAATTTCACATGCAATAGGATTTGTAAATAAGTATGAACAATCTAGGTAAAGAGCATAAAAAGCAATAAAGTAGATTCTTATGTATTTGACAGATACAACTACTCAATAGATATGTTTTGGAGGTTCAAAAATTATTCTATAATGATATGTCGATTCATATATGGAATGTGAAATAGATAATACAAGAAAAATTTTAGGGTGTGATTTTTAGTGTAGGTGAAATAATAGTAAATTGGGATTAAAAATTACAAAAGGTTGTTTAATATAGAAATTTTTAAGGCTAAATTTTTCCCATAGGATAATTCTCCATAATCCTTCCTAAAAAGGGATTTTCTAACTTGCATTTTTATTAAAATTTATTTCCTGAATTCTATAGGATAAAATTATTTTATGTAAAAATTCACCAAAATTTTATAGAAACTATATAAAATCCTTGAATATTCGAATATTTGTATAAAAATATCACCAAACATTTTATATATTTCCTAATAAGGATTAGGAATATTTTATAATTTTTCTACACTTTAAAATAAACTTTAATCCTTAATGGTTTCCCTATTGTTTAACTTTTAGCAACAAAAGTAAACTATGTCGATAATACATACGCTAATAAAGAGATGTTTTGGTTATAGAGTTTTATGGAGGATTTGAGAAAGAAGCAAATAATATCAACTTATACAATGACGACCATAGTTCCATTAATCTTAAAAGACCTCAATCTTCAAGTCTAATACGAAACATATACAACTCATATACCATTTCACATGATTAGTTTTGGTAGATGGAGAGTTGAAGTTGGAAAATATGTGCTCCAACCAAAATCATATAGAAATGTTAACAAAGGTACTAAATAGGAAGAAAATATGTTCCTACTCAATTTTAGCTAATCTTCAAGCATGATAGTGAAGATGAGAAAATTTCCAGACCCAAATTTGAAACATAATCTAACATGTGCAGTAACAAGCGAGTTTTTGTGATTACTTTCCTAGTGAGAGATTCTTGGTTATGGGGCTTGATTGTCTTCCCTATTTGAAGGTCTTGTTTCAAACATTTTTGGATCGCAATTCATAAATTTGGGGGAAATTGGAAAGGGGAGTAAGGGGAGGGGAGGTGTAAGTCGATGTGGGGGCGATCTTCTTCCCACTAGTGTCACCAAGGGGTTCGAGGGGAGGAAACAACGAATTTTTGAGGCCCTGCTAGTAGGGATTCAAGGAGAACACTATCAAAGAGAAATTTTTAGAGTTTCCCTGTAAAATATTGTAATTTCATATTTAATTTATATTATTCATCATAATATCAATGATCTAATGTTAGAATTTATGTTAGGTTTTTTTCCATGGAATAAAACCCTCCTTTTTTAAGAAGGAATTCCACTACGATTGTGTATTTGTTTAGAGAACACTATAAATAATAAAGGAAGACTATGTGATAATGAAGATGAGGTCACAATATATGTGTTGTAGGTTGTATCCCTTCATTTTTCAGAGAAAATAAAAAAAGGGCTAGTTGTTTCTTTGCGTAAATAGACCATATCAGGTGAACCACATATATTTATGTCTCTCTTGTATTGTGTTATTCTATGTACTATTTTACATTAATTTTAAATTTTTTATTATTGCTCCACAATTTTATTCTTAACACTTGTTATGCATTTAAATCGTCCTTCTGAGAATGAAATCTAAATTCATGTATAATTTCAAATACTAGCTTATTCTTTTCACGCAATATCTGATTTTGATAATATATCTTCATCAATTGCATGAAATAATTCATAAATAACACCTTAGTATACATGAGCTTCAATGAAACATCATAATAACTTATATAAAGAAAAATTATTGAGAAAACCAACTTAGGGTGAGATGTGTTCCACCTAAACTTAGGCATAGCTACATATAATCTATCTACAGTTGGTGTTAAGCCTTCAAATTTCTCCTTTTATTACCCTTTTTTTCCTGAACCTGAGACTACTTTGATTACTTTTTGAACTATCACTTTTTGTGACCATATCCTATCCATTATCATGTTCTTATTAAGGATTGACAATGATTATAAAACCACGTTATTCACGTGATACTTTATATTGTTAAGTAGTATCTACCTAGTTTTGGGTTGCTTATGTGTTGGATTGGATACATATGTTTGGTTTGCTGCAAATTTTCAAAGAGTGCATGATTTTATGTTGTTACTATTATGTTGTTACTTGTAGGAACAAAATATCATTCTTCTCTTACACTATTGGAGCTTGAAAATCTAACATTTTACCGATACTCAAGAAGAAAATAAAAAAAGGTCGGCGTAAAATAAGATTTGAATATGCTATGACAACTGGAGTATATTGTACCAAATCACTCATTTTGAACTAATAATGTAACAAAATAAGATCTTGTTGATGATGTTGGAAATTTGTGAACCAAGGGGTCTCGCCGATGTGAAGTCCCAATTAGAGCTCACACTGTTTGGAATAGGAGCCGCATCTGGAGTGTCAACACGATTTCCATGTATTCTTAGACATTTTCCTTTTCTCTAAATGTCAGCAAGAGAGAGGAACTCATATGTGCCTTCAAAAAGAAAGTAAGTGTGACTAGTGAGTGTCCGGTTGCAAGTGTGTCAAATTTCTTCTACCTCGGAGGGAAATAGTAAAGTGAGCCTCTAAGAGAGTGGTAATAGTACCACCCAAGTAGAGACACACGCAAACAAGAAGGATTTGTCTAACATCCAACAAAATAGTCCACAAAAGGATGTGACGGTCATTACAACCAATCAATGAGAACTATTTTTCTAGTATCCGATGGAATATTCCACAAGGATGGGACAACAATAACAACCATTACAACACATTCTCAATAAGATAAGTAATAAAAAAACAGAAATAGTTCAACTACTTTAGCACGTATGAAAGAAAACATGAAATAAAAACATCTGCTGAATAGTCTTACAAATATTCATAATCCATGAATTAAGGACTTGTTTCCCTTGAAGGCTTCTATTATTAAGTTAAATTCCTAAGGCACATGTATAAAATTAACATCACTGGCTCCAATAATGGAGCATTGGACCCTCTCCTTGCTCCCTAAAAGAACTAGTCAGTCTCTTTAATTCCTTGTGATGAGCTCCATCATTAGGTATAATTGGAGGGGTTACTTGTTTCCTTTGTATCCTTAGTATTCTCTCTTTCTCACATTTAATTATATTATGGTCATATTTTGCTAGTGTAGATAGTGATTAAGGCTTGTCATACTTGGAATGCCTAATATGGTTTAAATGCAAGATAATCACAAAGATATTCCACTTTTTTTTAAGATTTTGCAATTAAATCTTGGAGTAGACAAAAAGGAGAGATTCTAGAAGGGTTGTCCACCTCCTTAACTCCCAAATAAAGCCAAGGGATCCTTGAGATTCCCTCCAACATCTCGAAATCAAAGGCGGCCAAGAAAGTGGGAGATCAAGTGCACCAAAGCTCCACTTCTCTTGTAGTCAAAGGAGACACCACTTTTTTAGGGAGTTATTGGTAGCTACCCTTTAGGTTAAATAAATCAGAGCAAGAGCTCATTAGGATTTTTATTTTAAAGGAAGCTAGTATACTCTTACCTCTTGTAATAGGCTTTTGAGACTTTCATGATTATGTAATGAGACAATTTTCTGCAATAAGATGAGTATTCAGATTGTCCTTCACTGATTTAGTTTTAGAGGGCTAGGCTTGTGGGTTAGGGCCCAATCCATTGGCCTTAGTCTCTCTCTTCTGTATTCATATTTATCTTTATGCATTGTAGCTAGTTTTCTTTATGAGTTTTAGCTAGTTTTTTTACATTTCAATTTATTGTTTTTAGTTTTCTTCATTTTATCTTTGATGTAGTTAGGCTTGCATAGATATTGGTATAGTAGCATATAAAATAAAAAATTTGTGTGTCAAAGCCTCCCACTCTCGTCTCTTCCATTGGAGCTTGACAAGGGCAGATCTTCACCACATGCCCAAATTCTCTCTTTAGTTTATGATTTATTGGAAAGAATATATAGGTTGTTGTAGTGTCATGAACATGTTGAGAATAGTGACTTAGATTTTTGTTTTAATGCTTAAGTAGGTTTTCTTATCAAATTCAAGTCATGTTTTCCATCTTCTTCATCATAAATTTTCCAATTTTCGTTGCATGAACAGGTATTTTTCTTGTAGGTTCAAGTAGCACAGGAGAGGAGCACTTCACCAGCACCCCTAGCTTTATTCTCACCTTTCATCAGCCTTCTTTCAACCTAGTCGCCTTCAAACCTGCTTTTGATATTTTCACCTTCACACCATGAGAAACCCTAGAAGTGAAAGAAGGGATTTGAAAGAGGTTTTGAGATTGACCAAGGGGTTGTACACCTTCCCTCCATCCAAGTAAACCTTCATTCCACCTCCCCTACACTTTTTGCCGTCATTTTTTGCCTCAAATTTCCCTCGAACTATTTCTTGTAGCAATTCAGGACTTTCCTGTAGCAGACCCTATAGTAGCACCATTTAGCCTCACCTTTAGCCCAGAAACCATCATCAACCTCATTTGGACCAGCCATAACCATCAAGACACCTTCAACCATGCATCCATGAGTTCAAGACCTTCCTAAGCCACCTTAGTGCCTTCTCCTCCTTGATGCAAAACAATGCATTTACAGGCATAATTAGGTCATGATTAGATGCATGCTTAAAAGCATGATAGTTAAATCATGAAGTATTCAGAGTGTGTTTAGCCATTTGGCCTAGCAATATGTGATTATATTAGTCTTCTTTCTGCAATTTCAATTCATCAATTTACTTCATGAAGATGCCTAGTTTGCTTCCATTTCTTGCCATAGCTTAAATTGTATATTTATTTCCTTGAAAAATAGCTAGATGTATCTTCTTGCTTTAGAACAGTCCTTTGATTTTTGATATAGTAATGGTTTTGAGTTACTTGTAGTTCTAGGTCTAATTCAGAAGTGTGACAGACTTCACTCAGAAACCCTAGAAATAACACCCTTTCGTAGGACTCAAAAGAGGATGACATGAGTAGAATGCATCTTATGTGTATATATCATTTTCACCTCCAAGTTTGTACAAAACCTGGGTTGATAAAGTAAAGTAGAGTAGCCTCTGGGAGTTGCAGCACTCTTGGTGCAATAGTAGGGCTCACCACTTTTTGGCGATGTTTCCTGGGAGGTGTCTAAGTAGATGATTTCATTCTATTTTAGCATTATTTACTACTTTTATTTTACATGTGGTTTCAAAATATTGAAAAATACAAAAAAAAAATGATTTTGATGCCTCACAAGAGTAGGGATAATCAAGGAAAAGTTTCACCAAAAACCCCCACATCCCCACACAGTCACCCTTCACTCTTCTTTAGTGACTGTGACGTTGAAAACACCATAGGTGAGCCTTTTGAAAACATTGAAGAACCTATTGGAGAAGAAGAAGTGTGTGTTTCACCAAAGGAACCTACTTCACCAATCGAAGACATGGTTGAGACTGGAACCCAAGGATTCTTTCCCATTAGAGAGATATATGGGGAAACTAAGATAAAGAAAACCATCCCCTCATCCCTTCCACATTTCCATCGACTTACCTATGAGGACCCTAACACCTTCATGTTTGAATTTTTTGTTGTTTGTAGGACCTATGACTATGCCTCAAATGATCAAAAGTTGAAGCTATTCCCATCTACCCTCAAGGATGTAGCCTTGCGCTGGTTCATGGGTTTACCTAGGAAAAAAATCACTACATAGGCAAAAATGCAAGAGGCCTTCAAAAAAAAGTACATGGAATATTGTAGGTCAAAGGAAACTAAAAAAGAAATATTTAGGATGAAACTAGAGCCCGATGAATCCCTAGAAGATTATGAGGAAATATTCCAATTAAATTACAAAAGAGCCAAATGCACCCCTGATCCTAGATCACTTAAAACTTGTACTTCTCTGAGGGATCAGGGAGGAGGTGATAGAAACCCTTAATATCTTATCAGGAGGAGATATCTACCAATTGACTTATGAGGACATCAAAACTATCTTTAGGAACCATTCTAGGGCAGCTAGGAAGAAAGGAAAAGCTAGCCAGAGTTTGACCAATACCTCTTGATATTCCACCTCCATCAAGCATGAGATTAGAAATATGTTGGAGGAATTCAAGACTGAGATTTTGGACACATTTTATTTTCAAATGGACACAATTTAGATCAAGAGGAAGCAATAGGAAGCAGAAAGATCCTTGGCTATATTCTTCCCTAGATGTACTATAAAACACCCTCGGAATGAAATTCCATTGAATGTCATAGAGGATTGTTTATTTTGTGAGGAGAATCATGCCACATAGAAGTTTTCCTCCTTACCTGGACTCAAATTTGTATATCAAGGTCGGGAAGTAAGACCAGAGCAACTTTGTTTCATCAATCAGAGAAGGCCTCAAGGCCCTCGGTTGTATTAGTAGAGTATACAAGGTGCAACTTACTCCTATTATCATAACAATCAGAGTGCACCAATGCAGTCTTAATACACCTCCACTCCTCCATCATGGCGTGCACCTCCTACTTGGCCTTGTAGCCCTCCATACCATCCTCATCCAGTAAACTAACCATTTCAGCAGTATGGTCCTCAACCACCTCAGTGGAGCAACCCATCAAAAGGGTGGAGGCCTCAAAATAATTAACCACCTGCTCTACTGCCTCCACCCCAACCTCAACCTCATCTCACTCATTCTGTTCCACCCAAGATGCCTTAGATGCCCGCACAGCAGAATATGAACCCAAAAAACAAGCAGGCACAATAGGTTAACAGTTGGAACACATCCTATCCAACTTATGATGCAGAGATACATGAGATTAATCTCAGGTCAGGAAGAGTAATCTAGGACAACCATTATCCATCTCCACTTGGAGAGGTTAAGGAGGAAAAGAAAGAAAATCACACTCAGATCCAACCTCCTTTTCCTAATCGGTTGATCCACTCTAGTCAGCATACCCCAGAGGAAATTGAACTTCTAGGAGAACTAAAAATTTTATGTGCAAAAATAACCCTTCTCTAGGCCATTAAGGATGTCCCGATTTGCAATAGGCTCATCAAGTAAAATTTTTTTAATAAACCTGGGAGAAAGAAGAAATATACCCCCACCATCATTGTAGTATGATATTTGTCTAACTTAATGTTGAGAAGGGTGATCTTCCCGTAGTACCTTGACCCTGGTAGTCCAGTTGTAGATGTGAACATAGATGGTGTCATGGTCCCCAATACTCTGATAGATCTAGGGGCTGCCATCAATGTAATGACCAAGGAAACTATGTGTAAACTCAAACTCCAAGGGACTTTGAGGAAAACAACAATGGTTATGCAACTTGTAGATCAGTCCATAGTAGCTACAGAAGGAATTGTTGAGGATGTTATGGTTTCAATTGAATATTGAGAGTACCCTACATATTTCCTAGTTCTCCAGCCAAAAACCAAGTTCAATGTGTATCCTCTCATTTTAGGGAGACCTTGGTTAGCTACATTCTATGTTTCTATCAGTTGTTGGGTTGGAAACATGACTATCAAGAATGGGCCCTTGTCTAAAAATTTGGTATTATATCCTTCGGCCCATCCTTCCATTGACCATGATCTACCTTTATGGTTGGAGGATTAAGAAGAAGAATATTGAGTATACAACACTACACCCTACCCCATTTGTACCATATATATTGTTCTTAAAGGGGGGAATCCTGATGAAGATGAATTCATCAACCAAATCATTCAGAACCACTCCCGCATGGAGAGTACACTTGAAAATCTAGTCAAAGAGTTTGAAATCCACCATTGGATGGCACTGCAATCAGTTGATTCCACCTCTAAAACCACCAAGGCTGTGGAATTTCACTCGTCAAAATCTTTGAAATTAACTCAAACCTCTCAGATAGAGAAGAAGATAAGTTATGCTAGCTTTTGAACGAGAACCTAGATGAATTTTCTTGGGACTACAAGGACATGAAATGGGTGCATCCCTCGGTGTGCACACATCATATTTACATTAAATAAGTGTGCAAGCCTATGCACCAACCCCAAAGAAGGATGAACCCAACACTAAAGGACATAGTGAAGGAAGAACTACAGAAATTATTGGATGTAGGTTTCATTTATCCTATATCAAATAGTGAGTGGGTATCTCCTCATGTCTTAATCCTGACGAAGAATGGAAAATGGTGAATTTGTGTTGATTATCGATTACTCAATAAATCCACCAAGAAGGACCATTTCCCTTTTCCCTTTATAGATCAATTTTTGGATGGCCTTGCAGGGAAAAAATTATTTTCTTTCCTAGATGGGTTCAGTGGGTATAACCAGATCCAAATTAGCCATGAAGACTAGGCCAAGACCACTTTCACATGTCTTTTGGGTACCTTCGCTAACAAATTCCTACCCTTTGGGTTGAGCAATGCCCTAGCTATTTTCCAAAGAGTTTTCTTGAAAATTTTCTCTAAGATAGTCCATGACTTGGTTGAAATCTACATGGATGATTTCACACCTTATCGGGATGACTTCTAAGAATCTCTCTCCAATTTGGGAAAAGTGCGAAGAAGCTGTATTGAGATGAATCTCTTCCTGAGCCTAGAAAATTATGAAATCTTAAAATGAGAAGGAGTATTATTGGGCCACTCAATATCACAAGCAGGAATACAAGTGGACCCAAACAAAATCACAATCATAAAAAGAGTGCCTGCTACTCAAAAGAAAAGAGATGTTAGAATTTTCTTAGGTTTGGCTGGTTACTATAGAAGGTTCATCAAATACTTCAGCAAATTGGCTTCACCATTATTTTCTTTTTTGGCCAAATACTTTGAGTTTACCTGGTCCACTCTATGTCAAGAAGCTTTTGATCTCATTAAGGAAAAGTTGATTACCGCCCCCATTCTCTGAGGTCCAAATTGGGCTTTTCCTTTCCACATCCACAAAAATGCATCATAAAAATTTATGGGAGTAGCCTTGTGGCAGTTAGAAAACAAATTACCTTATGTAATATATTTCATTAGTAAGAACTTGTCCAAGGTTGAACTAAATTATACCATCACAGAAATGGAAATGTTATCCATTGTCCATGCTTTAAACAAATTTAGACATTATATCACTATTTATCAGAAATTTGTGCACACTAACAATGAAACCATCAAATATTTAATGAATAAACCTAATGTTAATGCTAGAATAATTATATGGTTGTTATTATTACAACAGTTTTAGTTAACCATTGTTGATAAACCTGGGAAGGAGAATGTTGTTCCAGATTTTTTATCTAGGTTAGCTCTACCTGCAGATGAGGAAGGAATGGCGGATGACCAGCTTCTGGATGAACACATGTGTTCTGTCTGAACACTCTCTCTATGTTTTGTTGACATGGATAACTACTCAGTTGTTGATAAGTTCCCTCCAAACCTCTCATCTAGGGAGAAAAGAAATATCATCAGAAAAAGCACCCCTTTCACCTGGATTGGTGGAAATATCTTCAAGCTGGGCCCTGACCAAATTCTTAGGGTATGTGTGAGGGAGGAATAATTTTTTTACATCCTCTCTACATTTCATGATATTCATTGTGGATACCACATTGCTGCAAAAAGAACAGACTTCCAATCTTTGCGGGCATGTTACTATTGGCCCACCCTTCACCAAGATGCCAAGAGATACACTAGTAGGTGTGACTAGTGCCAAAGGATGGGGACACCTACACAGCGGGATGAGATTCCTTTCCACCCTTAGGTGGCTCTATATCCATTTGACAAGTGGGGCATGGACATCATTGGAACCATTGATCCACCATTCAGGAAGAAAAAGTATATCATAGTCTACAGTGACTACCTCACAAAGTGGGCTGAAACAAAGGTTGTAAAGGTAGAAACTGAGGAGAAGAAAACATAATTTCTGAGAGCGAATGTGTTCTAAAAATCTGGATACCCTATAGAGGTAGTCACTGATCAGGGGGCTCAATTCACATCTCATCTCATTGAAATTCTTATGAGGCACAAGATAAAGCATAAGACTTCCACTGCCTACCATCCTCAAGAAAATGGCCAAGTGGAAGTGACCAACAGAGCCTTGGAGAATATCCTCACTAGGGTTGTGAGCAGAAACATAAAATATTGGGTGGAAAAATTGGTAGAATCCGCTTGGGCCTACAATACCACTTGGAAGACAACAACAAGGTTCAATCCTTATGACTCGGTCTATGGGAAGACAACTTTGCTGTCAATTGAGTTTGATTTCAACACCTTGAGGATCGCAACTTAGTTAAACTTGGATATCACAAAGGCCCAACAAGAAATTTTGTTTCAATTAAATGGTTTGGATGAGTTTAGTATGTAGGCACTCCTTCACACATAAGTGATTCAGCTGCAAAGGAAGGTCTGGCATGAGAAGTATATTAAGGAGAATACCTTTCAAGAAGGAGATTGGGTGATGCTGTATGACTCAAGGTTCAAGGATTTCAAAGGAAAATTAATGACAAGATGGTTGGGACCTTACAAAGTGGAAAAATGTTATGATAATAAAACAATTTAGATCAGGACCATAGATGACGAGGGATTCCCCTGCTTGTTAATGGTTATAGGATCAAAGTTTATGAAAAGCCCCTATCTAGAGATTAGTTTATAAATTCCATAAAAATGGAGGTGTATGTCATTGGAAAATCCATATTTTCTAGCACCTTCCCTCCTAGAAAAAATAAAGAAAGAAAAAAATGAAGAGGCATGGGTGAAAACCTCTCTGAGCCACCCAAGGCCAACTCTAGATTTGAAAACCTCCATGAGGCAATCCTGGAGAGAAAAAAAAAAAAAAAGAATAAAATATCCTTGGGTGAAAACCTCCTTGAGGTGCCCAAGGCAAGCTTGTGGGTTGAAAACCTCTGTGGAGGCAGCCCACCTTCCTTCAAAAAAAAAAAGAGAAAAGAAACAAAAAGAAAAAGAGAAAAATGATACCTATGCACTCACTTTTTTTATGTTTTGCATGTTGTTGATCAAAGGAGTTTTTATATCCAGGGGAGAAATTTCTTCCTCTCTTCTCTCTCCTCTTCTCACACACTCCATGGAAAAATCCAAAATACAGCCATTCACTCATTTCACCTTTCAAGTAGGCATAAAACCCCATTTTTACTCTTGACTGTAATTGCTACAAAATTCCTAGCAGCTACAGGATTCCTATAGAACTATAGGAGACCTTGTAAATGCTACAGGAAACCCTTTAAATTCTACAGGAAACATATTTACAAGGAAATTAGCTCTCTAAAAGTTTCTAAACTTCAAAAAGAGAATGATAATTTATTTTTTGTCTATACCTACCACTACTAACGCTCACTTCACTCTATGCACAAGTATTCACTCTTTAAACCCTATGTTGTGTCACTAACACCTAGTTCATATATACCTTGGCATGCAACCTCTCCATTTACCTCTCCATCACTCCATCCTTAACCTCCATAAACCACTTCCCTTCATCTCCAACCAATCTGGAGCCCCAAGAAGAAGAGAGAAGAATGCTATAAAAAATTGAAAAGTTTCTTGGAGCAATTCTGTATATCGCACAACAAGGTCAAAATATGAGGATAAGATGATGAAGATGGCTTCAAAGGACCACTAGTGGACTCTAGGATAATGATCACACCAGCCAAGGAACTTTACGAAATCCATGTTGCACCTGCAAAAAGAAAAAGCAAATAAAAAGGTTAAGCATCTCACTCATAAAATAAAAAATAAAAATAAAACACAAGAGAAAGATATCCATGGTTGTCACCAAACTCTAGATCCCTGAACAAGATCCTTTCTGTAACTCACCAGCAATAGGTAGGCTCAAGTATGGCCCTTCACTTATTGTAATTCACTCATATTGATCAAAATGATTTAATGTCAAGATTTAGAGACTAAAAAATAAAAAAGGTGGTGAGTTAACTTGGCCACCCTCGTAGAGTTAAAGTGGGTGAAAAGTTGAGTGTACATGCCACCTGGGCTAGTTAATTCATTCAAGGAAAATTTAACAAGGACAAGGAGGGGAATCTGAGGTAGGGGCAATGATTAACTAGAGTGGGACCAGCAGTCCCAAAGAGGAAAACTTGTGCCTTGTCCAAGTAAGCACTCTGCTCCAAATTCGGTTAAGATGCCATAAAGGCCAGTTTTGGTTCATTATGCCCACTTCGTTTAACATTTCAAGAATAGTGGGAGAAATATAAGTTGTAGGAGCCATCAAAGATAAAGCCACCAATTCTAAGCTTGCATGCACCACCATGATATAGGAACTAGTGAAGTGCTACATGAAACTTCACAGGAAGATCAGCAGGGGTAAGAGGAGAAAAGTAGAGCCACTCTTGGGTGGTATTACCTCCTAATACCACCATTAAAAATAAGATACACCAAAGGACATAGGTAAGTGATTTCCTCCCTCCATAATTGTAATTTATCCATGAAATTTATACACAATAAGTCATAAATTGGAAATTATATCATGAAATATGAGTTTGTTTGAGACCATAACCTTCAAGGCACCTCTTCACAAGTAACTATCAAACAGAAACCATTCTACCATCTTCCTATCACAACCAAAAAATGGGAGGGGAATTTAATAGAAGGGAGCTCACTGATATCAAAAGAATAATACTGCACCCTCAAATAATGGAGATTTTCAGGAACCACTAGTGGATAGGTTACTTCTAGCTTCTCAAGGGTTTTGATGAGGAGATAGCTTGAGATTTTCAGTGGCTCTACAATCACACTCGAAGGATAGATATGCCACTGTGGTTAGAGGCTTATTTATCACACTTTCACCTGAACTAATCAATAGAATCACAAATTTTCCCTTAGGAGTCAAGTGGATTAAGGAATACAGGACACCCAGCACTGTAGCCAATAAAATATTCTTTATGCCAAGAGAAGACTTCATTGAGGAGAAGAATGGAATGAGGAGAGAAATACTTCCATACCCCTGGGATAAAAAAGCTTTCCACATCATGAAATTCATTTCCTATGAGGGAAGGCTTAATGTATTCTATGGATACCATTTTAGTTTGTTGAATGAACTTAGATTTCAAGGAGAACTCCCTCTAGAACAAATATTGAGAATCCCTTGTTTATTCAATTTAATATTATTAAATTACAAGCATAAATTATTGACCAGAGTGAGTAACTGAAGAAGTGAAAGTGCACTGTATGTGCTAGAATTCATTGTTGTTAGAGTAAGGAATTAAGATTTTTGGTATTTTTTTTGAATTTATGGATTAGTGTTAAATTCCTATGGATTAGTGATGTTTTTAGCGAAATTTATCATCTATGTTCGATGTTAATTCTATGGTTACTTTTAATTGAATTGAGTTCAAAAAACGTTTGTGAGATGACTCCTTTCAAAAGAGATATTAAATTAATTATTAATGTGTTTTTTTATTTTGGAATTTTTATGCTGAAACAAACAGTGAAATAATTCTAAATTACAGAAACATGAAATATGATACAGTTTTGGTTTTATGAAAACATGAACATTGAGAGCTAACTATAGACTTAAATCGAAATACTATGGAAACAAACTTTTTATCTACTGCAAATTCTAATCTGCAATGTAAATGAAAAGGAAATGAACTAAACTATATAAAATATGGAACAATGAATTCAAGATATTAATCTACGAAATAAACATAATCAAAGCACTGAAGTATTTAAACTGAACTTAAAAATAAAGCATAAATAAAAGCATTTACCAAATTCAAACTACGAAATAGCAATGCGGTTGAGATGAATTAAAAATTGAAAGAAAAAATTACATGGTCTACTTCCAGGGGCCCTCTGCAACGCAGTAGTTTCTTAACACTATCAATGCATCAAATGCACAAAAGAGGAACTTCAAATTAACATAAAATATCTTCAAACAAAATGTTCAGGAAATAAAAAATGGTGCGCCCCGAATACACAAAGTTTCTATGGTTTTATAGAGTGTGTTCAACAATACGCGAGATCTAAGCCTATAGATCTCTATTAAAATCCTTTCAAAATTTAAAATCATAAAAAAAATATCACTTATGTATCAATTTTCTATTAGGAAAGAAAATCGACACAGTTGTAACATTTCCGGACTCTGTTCCTGAGCGCTGCAACTTGTTGACTACTATATTTGAATGTGTAAATGTGTGATCTCCTCGGTGAATTTGCTCGAATAAGTAGGAGGAGATCCATGAGGGGATCATACTCTATCTACCCATATACTCCTTTTCTCAATTGGTGCACCAGAACCTTGTTATCAATGAAGGTAGTTGCAGATCTGTAGAATAGTTGCGGAATTGTGTCAATTCTATAGCTGAAAGTAATATTTAACAAAACAATAGGGAAAATTAACAAGTATGAAAAATAGGAAACACAAATATTTTACCTTTTCAAAATCATGTGATTTCATCCTTATTAGGTTGATAGTGATAGGAAAAGAAGGAAAATATGGATGTAAAAAGGGTGTCAAAACAAAACAATTTTGGGACTCTACATTCCTCCATACTAAAGATTTTGTATGTCCTCATACAACCACAAAATTTTATCATCTCTATTTATTCACTGCACATCCTTAGATACTTATGCAAGTACATCCAATATTATATTTTTCACCCTCTTTCCTATTACTTCCATCCTTGGCTTCTTCATGAGGATTTTGTACTTTGGGTTAATGATTTTTCTCTTCATGGCCATGATTTCTCCCTTCAATTTCTTGTTATTTTATACCATAGACTCAAATGTAGAAGGAAGTTATCACTTTTGGAAATTTTAACTTCATTCTCCACCTTAAAATCTTGATTTTCACTTTTAATACACTTGTTTAATGTCTCTAGTTCGAAGATTTCATTTCTAAGGATGTCGAGAACTAGAGGTTCTTGTGGTTCATTAAACTAGTCTTTCTCTTCACTTAGATTTGGAACTGATCTCTTGGTTGCTTCTGTTTTCTTCAGTGATTATATGTAATCATAAATATCCTATTGTACTATATTAATACCTAGGCTTTGTCCTAGACTCCGAGGAGGTGAAATGTAGGCAGATGGTGATGCTCTTAGAGAATTTTCCATATTTTCATCTGCCTCCAAATCAATGTGTTCTACTTATCTTGAGGGTACTTCCTTCACTAATTTTAGCCTGGTACTTCTTCTTAATCCTATGACAGGGGTATTTGGGGTTTTAGGCTTCTCTTTCTAAGGCAGAATCTTTATTTTTTTGCTAAATTTCTTGCTTCTAATATCGTTTGTATTTATTTTCTTTAAAATTACTGCAATTGGCATGTCATACTCTGGAAAATCTTGTTGTTGTTGTGGCTCTTGTTCTATTGGTGTCTTAATCTTCCTTTTATTCTGAGTTCTTCTACTAGGTTATTAATTTGTTTCCTCTTCAAAGTGATTCCTAACTAGAAAGGATTCTCATGTATCCCCTATAGTTTGAATATGGAATTCAACAATTATTTTAACCAGCTTATGGTGATGCATTGTGTTTTCTATGAACTGAATTGTCTTTTGAACATTCTCTGACATCTTTTTAAGACTATTCAACAGTAAATACAGAAGTTTCATTTCATGTTCATCAAAAAAATCATCAACAATATTATATAATAGAAAAACACACATTTGAATCGACCTTCACAAGTAACAAATTTTTGGATGATTAAGAGAAAATTCCTCCACTTACTTTTTAATGTAGAGATGGGGATGCCTTTCCTAAAAACAATAATTTCCATGCTTGGTTTCCTCAAGAAAACCCTCCAGTCATCTCCTTTGATTCCTCTGTTCTTGAATCATTTTTCTCCTATACGAGGCAATCTGGTAGCTTCTACAATTAGAGACTTTGTCACCATGAAATTGATGTCTCTTTTTTCCACTTCTATGCCATCAAAAACCGTTGAAATTTTTTTTGTGACTTCTTTATGAAAACCATCAATTTTTTCCATTCCATCCATTTTTCTTTCTGTAATAATTATCCATACATTGTGCTTTCTGTAATAATTCTCCATCCATTGTGCTTTTTGTAATAATTCTCCATCCATTGTACTTTCTGTAATAATTCTTGAGCCATTGTGCTTTCTGTAATAATTCTCCAGCCCTTATGCTTTATGTAATAATTCTCTTGCCTACGGATATCCTTCTGATAATTTCCTCCATATTGGCTCTGTTCGGACAATCACACCCATGGTTGGAAGATGGTTTGTCTCTAGGGATTTTTTTGTTTGACAGGGTAGTGAACTTGGTAGGGTTTTCTTCATAGCAGAATAGCGGATGGTGATGGAAAAATGAGAGGGAAGGCATGTATGGGATGAAGGTATAAGTGAGTGAATTATCCGTTAGACATTAATAATTATGATTGAGGTGGAAATTAAATCAATGAATCAGGAATTTGAATCGTATTACGATGATGAAATGAGTATGGCGAATTATGAGGGATTTGTCATGACACTATCACCTTTCACAATAATGATTTTGATTTGTTCAGTAATGTTATGTCCATATGATTCATATATGTAATATATTGACCCCTATTGTTAAATTAAAGTATTACATACCTTTGATTTATTTTCTTTCTAAACTTTGGTTGTCATCTTGCAAGTGCTCTATTCCATAAGGAGTCAATCACTTCTTCCTTTATTTGATCATCAAATGTTCCTCTCAATTGGCTGCAGAAACTGTCAAAGCTACAAAAATTTGTCAAAGTTGCAAAACATCATCAAATTTGTAGCTTACTTATTCTTTTAAGAAATGGATGCTTAGAAGAATGGGAAATTTTTAGAAAAAAAAATGGGTAAAATAAAATTAAGGTGCCAAAATAATTTTGGTTTTTACCTTGAATTTTCTGTATAAAGCATGCCAAAAATCTGTTGGTTTTCATGTTTATACAAAATTTATTATTTATTCATTCATTTTTTTTATTCTTTATTATTTTATTTTATTTTTCTTATATATATGAGAGATGAAAATAAAAAAAAATTAAGATTGAGAAGAATAATTCTTCTCAACCAACTTTAAAGCAGAGTTGTTTTGGAAAATCTTAAAAAATTCCTCTCTTGTAAGTGCCTTTTGATAGATCTTAAGTTGGTGTCCATTTATTAATAGAGGAATTTTCTCTTCATCAATAGTCTTTATTCTTGCTGCTCCATTTTCAAAAACTTCTTCGATCTCATAAGGTCCAAGCCAGTGAGTTTGGAACATCCCTTGGAAATTCTTGAATTTTGAGTCGAAGAGTAGTGCCCAAGCTCCTGTATGAAATTTATTTTCCTTGATGTTTATCATGAAATATATCTCTTTGTTGTTGAACCAAGCTAGTCTTCTAGATAACATATTTTTCTATCTTATAAAGCTCATTGAGTTGTCCAATCCTTTTCTTTTGTGCCTCTGAAAATTCAAGTCCCAACTTGATTCTTTTTTTATAGGTCTGGATCTAGAACTCTATTGGAAATAAGAATTTCTTTCCATAAACAAGTTCATAGGGAGTATGTCCTGTATTGCTTCTTCATGTAGTTCTATAGGCCCATAAATCTTCAAGAAGCTTTTCTACCCAATCTCTTCAGTGCAAGTGTACAATATTGGTGAGAATGGCTTAAATCACCTTGTTTGTAGATTCAACGTGCCAATTTTCTTGGGGATGCTATGGAGTGGACTTTCGGTGTTTGATTTTATATTCTTCCACCATCTTCTGTACTACTCTGGATGTGAACTATGTTCCCTGATTTCTGAAAATTTCCCTTTGGAAACCAAAACGAGTGAAGATATCCTAAAAATGTAATGAAACTATAGCATCATCAGTAGCAAAAGAAAGTGATTTAGCTTCTATCCATTTAGTAACATAATCAATACATACCAGAATATACCTCTTTTTTTTAGAAGGTGAATTAAGTGGACCAATAAAATCCAAGGCCCATTTCTCAAAGGGTTCAATGAGTACCTGAGGTTGCAGTGGAATTTCACTTGAAAGAATAGGTTTCCCCATCCTTTGGAAACTTTCACATCTCTTAACATTTTCTTTGGCATCCTTGAATAGGGAAGGCCAATAATATCCTAAGAGAAGGATTTTATAAGCAGTTCTTTTATCAGAAAAATGGCCTTCACATGGTTCATCATGGAAAGCTTTGAGTATCTATGGTATCTCATCTTCTCGTACACATCTTCTGATGATGAGATCTGGTCATGTTTTGTATAATTATTCATTGATTCATGAGTAAGAAGCACTTCTTTGTATTATTTTTCTCTTTTCTGTGGGAAATAAATGAGATGGAAATTTTCCTGTAGCCAAATGATTAGCAATATCTGCATACCAAGGTGCTTTAATAGATACCGCAAAAATATATTCTTCTAGAAAAATATCCTCTACAGCCATATCATTATTATCATTTTCAATCCTAGATAAAAAGTTAGCAATTGTATTTTATTTTCCTAGTCGATCTAGAATGGTGATGTTAAAATCTTGCAATAGTAATAGCCATATGGTTATTTTACCATTAGTGGTTGTTTTTCCCATTAAATATCTGATTGCAAAATGGTCTGTTTGAATGAAAGTTTCATATCCAGTGATGTAATGTCTCAAATTATTAATGGCATGCACTACGACTAAAAAATATTTTTCACTTACAGTATAATTTAGCACTGCTGGAGTTAAATTTTTACTGGTATAGTATATGGCATAAGGAGTAAGGTATTTCTATCTTAGCACGGCCCCTAAGGATGTATCTGAAGTATTAGTAGATATGTGGAAAGGAAATTTCCAATTCATTCGTTCTAAAACAGGTGCTTCAGAGACTTTCTTTTTCAAAGTTTCAAATGCATTTTGACAATTAGATTCCCAAATGAATTCACAATATTTGGTAAGTAATTTGAAAAGTGGGGATGCTATTTTTGTGAATTTTTCTATAAATATTCTATAATACCCAGTAAAACGAAGAAAAATCCTAACATCTCGATGACAATTTGGCACTGATAATTTGGAAATAACCTCTACTTTAGATGAGTCTACCTATATCCCATTTCCTGAAATATGGTGACCTAAATCAATTCCCTCATTAAACATTATAAAGATTTTTTCATGACTTAATTAAAGATTTTCTTCTTAACATCTTATTAGAACTTTTTATAAATTTTCTAGTGCTTATTCAAAATAATTACCACAAACTGTGAAATAATCTGTATACACTTCCACATAGTCATGAATAAGATCAGAGAAAATTCTGAGAACTTCTCTTTGGAATGTTGTCAGAGCATTGCATAACCCAAAAGGAAGTACTTGGTAAGAATAAGTTCCACATGGAAAGGTAAATGTGGTTTTGTCTTGATCTTCAGGTGCTACCTGAATTTTATTATACCCACTAAAACCATCCAGAAATGAAAAATAAATTTTCCTTGCTAATGTGTCTAAGACTTGATGTATGAAAGGAAGTAGAAAGTGGTCCTTCAATGTTGCTTTATTCAATTCCCTACAATCGATGCAATATAACATCCATTTTCCATTTTTATTAGGAGCAATTACTAGGGGTGAAACCCATTGACCATCTGAAATTGGTAGATAAAATTTACATTCAATAGTTTATGTAGCTCTTCTTCACAATTTCTTTTAAGTTTGGGTTCATTCTTCTTTGAGATTGTCTAACTAGTCTAGCCTTTTCTTCAATATAGATATGATGCGTACAATTTTTGGGATTAATTCCTTTCATATATATATACTCCCATGCATAAGCATAAGAGTGTTTTTTCAAGGTCTTTACCAGTTGATTTTTTTCTAATTCTTCCAGATTTTCATTAATATTCAATTTTTTTTCTGAAAAGATTTCTATTGAAGAATTTCCAATTTTTTCCATAGAATGTAAAGACATTTTTCTAGATGATAAATATTTGATATCACATTATCTTTAATTTTTTTACTATTGTCATGATACAAGGAGGGTTTATTATTTTCTGTTGAATCTAAAATTTGGTCCTCACTTGTTTTTGCAATAGTAAAAATGGGTTTTATACCATTATCATCATCTATCCATTCTTCACTTTCTATATCTATTTTTGTTTTTGTAGGCAGATATAATGTAAATTTCTTTGTTGAACTGCCATCTGAGATAAACATGTCTCATGATCTACAACTGATGAAAGCATCAGTTGTAGCTAACCAAGTTCTTCCTAAAATTAATGTGTGTCCTCCTGAATTATTCTTGGGTGTTAAGACCATGAAATCGATAAGATATTCCCAAGAATCTAAGAATAAAAAAACATCTTCTAACACACCATCAGGTTTAATTACCGACCTTCCTGCTAATTTTAATAATGTTGGTGTGTATTGAAGGTTAGGAATTTTTAATTTGTTGATTGATCCATAATGTTGGTTGATCCATAATTTGTTTACTCATTATGTTTATGGTTGCTCCCAAATCAATCAGTGTGTTTGGTATTTCAATTCCATTGATGTGAATTTTCACAATGGGGCTCCCTCGATCTATATATTTCTACTTTGTTTCCTTCCCCGTCATGATGTTCACAATTTTCCCAACTAATTGAATTCCTTTTAAGTCTTTTCTTTTTCTTTGAGTACTTAATTCCTTAACTGTTTTTGAAAAAATTTGTATTTATTTTATATCTTGCAATAAAGGAATTTTTATATAGATATTTTTCAATTCATCCATCATATCATAATCAGGCAATGTTATTTGTTTTTCTACTCCTTTATCAATTTTCAACCTTTCAGGAAAAGGTGGTCTTGTAATAGATATTGAAGGTTGTTCTATAATAGGAGTATCATTAGAAATTATGGGAATATTTTATGTTTGATCACTTGCTTTTTGAGGAAGAGAAATTTCTTCTTCTTCAGGTTTATTGCTATTTTTTTGAGAATTTTTCTTTATTTTATGAATAAAAATAGGGGTTTTATTCTTTTCTAATACTCTACCAGATTTTAATTGAACATTATTTAGATATAGTGGATTTATTATATAAGTTTGAGAATTATGTCTGTTGATGTTGTAAACAGGTTTATTAGTTGGAAATGGAAGTGGTTGAATGGGTAATTGGTCTGTGTTTTATGCAAATGGTAGAGAGATTTGTGGATTTGTATTTTGAACTTGAGCTTGAGGCAATTGATTATTCTGAGGAAGGAATTGTGGTGTGAAATTTTGATAGGGTGGTGGATATTGTTGATATTGAGCATATCTTCCATAAGGATTTTTCCACTCATGATTCCAAGGTTGTGGTCATGGTTGAGCCTAAGGCTGTAATGGCATAGGTGAATTACAATTACCTTGTGAATATTGTGCAAATTTTTGAGGATTAAAATTTTTATTTTGATATCTTAACTGGAAACCTGCTCCCAAGCTTGACCTAGGCACAAGCGCAACCACCCACCCTCACTCCTCTGTCTCTTCTGCTCTTCCACAACTTTATGGCCCCTTTGTAGATATTCCCAAAGGTGACTCCCCCTCCTTGTGATACATTGGCATTATCGGCGTTGATCAGCGCTCTGAATCTGCCCCGAACAATGCCTCCAATATATAAATTTTTTTTTAAAATGGACGGGATTAAGGAAGTCTCTCTTCCTCCGATAATCCCTTGAATGGTTGCCTTCTCTCTTGCTTAAAAAGGTCTTATTGGGAAATTTACTAGTCTCTAGTCCTCACCAAAGACTGTCCAGAAATGGGTAGAGCATAACTGGACGAACAAGATTAATGGGAAAATCTCAATCAGATTCTGTGGCAGGGGCTATTATATGTTCCATTTTGAGACCAAAGAGGATAAAGATATCATAATCATGAATGGGCCATACTTCATGGACACTAGAGGGCTTTATCTAAACAAATGGACTCCTAATTTCGATCCTGAACTTTACGCTCCCAATATTGTTTTTGTTTGGGTCTGTCTCCCTCACCTTCCTCTTCACTGCTGGGGAGATGATTCGGTAAAAGCGATTGGTAATGTCGTAGGAAATTTTATTAACAAAAGTGAGCCAAATGACAACATGCAAGCCTTTGAAAGAATCTGTTTTGACTTAAATCTGGGAAAGGGACTTCCAGAGGTGATCAAGCTAAAAGTGGACAACTAGACACATATAAAACAACTTGAATATGAACAAATACCCTTCAAATATAAGATATGCCATGAATACGATCAATTTTCTAATAGATGTGCAAAATGTATTGAAGTTAAAAATACATATCTTGAAAAACAATGGGAAGTCATTAAAAATAAGAAAACAGTGCCAAACTCTAAGATCTTCAGTGCCTCAGCTTTCCACCAACCCTCTCAATCTATCAATCCTCCCATTCGCCCACACCTGGAACCATCCTTGCCTTCTCTTCATATCCCGAACCCTCCTCCTAATCCTTCCTCGGCTCCCAATCTTCATTTTACCTCCCCTATCCCTTTATCCTCCCTTGCCTCCTCTGAAGAGGATTTTCCTCATCCATCCATCCCCTACCCCCACCCTAGCTCCCTTCTTCATCCATCCCCTTCCAATTCATGTCCCCCATCTTCTTCATCTGAGACCTCATCAGCTCAGATTGTCACCTGGAATGCAAAAAAAGAGCAGGGGACTACTTTGGAAATCCTTAACAGAACATGCCCAAGAATAAAACCTTCCAAACATCACCATGATGAAGCAGCAGAGAAGGAAATTGCTCTAGTTACTCATCACTTAATATATTCCTACATCGGAGGACCTATAATCAAATAAGCCAATCAACATGAATCGGGAGGGAAGACAGGGTCTAAAATTGCACTCTTGAAATAATGAAAATTCTCAATTGGAACTGCAAGGGACTAGGGCACCCGTCCAAAAACTCTGCCCTAAAAGACCTTCTCAGCCAAGAAAAGCCGGACATAGTCCTTCTTCAAGAAACAAAACAAGGAGAGACTGAAATGAGAAATATCATAAATAAAATTAGGAACTACACGGGAACTTTGGTAAAATATAGAGGTGCCTCGGAAGGCATATCAACAATATGGAATCAAAACATTTAGAAGCAGACTGCAATTGGCAAGACTCGTGATTGGATCAAAGTCACTCTTCAGAACTAGCAAGAGAGTATCAAGATTACTGTTTACAACATTTATGGGCCAAATTACTACAGAGACAAAGAAGTTTTTTGGAACGTTATGAAAGCTGATATAGGTAGTGAGGACAATCCTAATGTCACCATTGGAGGGGATCTAAATCTGATCTTGCACGCCAATGAAAAAAGAAGAGGCAGTTTCAACCCAGACCCTGCAAGAGAGAAGTTGGAATCCATTATGCTTGATCATGATCTGGTGGATATCATCCCCAAAAATAAAAAATTTACTTGGAATAATCGTAGAATTGGGGCTAGAAATATTATGGAGAGGCTTGACTGCTTTCTTGTTGATATGTCCATCATCTCTCACTTTTATGTTGCCTCCTCTTCCATCCTGACTTGTTCTTCCTCTGATCATTATCATGTCTCCCTTAAACTACGAGATCAATCTTCCTTTGGGCCCCTCCCCTTTTGATATAACTCTCTCTGGTGTGAATTTCCTGAAGCTTGACAGATCATGATCAACTCCTGGTTACAACATGTTGAGGGCTCCCCTATTCATATTTGGGAATTTGAATTGAAATTGTTGCGCATAGCACTCAAAGAATGGGTCAGACTCCACTACAATGAACTAGAAAAATTAAAAAATGGCATTAAGAGAATGCTTGAAATAGTTCAAACTCACATTGACATTGACGGAATAAACAAAGAAAAGAAGGACCATGAAAAAGAGCTCTATTGTAATTCGTATAAAGCTAGCATGAATGAAGAGGAAAAATGGAGGCTTAAATCTATAAATCTCTGGTTGCAGGCCAGGGACAAAATACCTCTTTTTTCCATAAACAAGACATAGTTATAACATCAAGGAATAACATCACCGAAATCACAGATGATGAAGGACAAAAGAACACAGATCAAGAAACTATTAAAATAGCAGCTTTCAACCAAGAATGCAAAGTTAGAGGATTACAGTGATTTTTTGACTTATACCCCCAAGCTAATTACGAAGGAAATCAATGCATCTCTCACCAAGGAAATTCAGGAGGCTAAAATTCTTAACGCAAATCTGTAACCTCCATCTTGACAAATCTTCAGGCCCGGACGGTTTCTCTATAAGTTTCTACTAGAACTTTTGGTACAAAATGAAAAAAGAGCTCATCAAAATAATCCTCTAGGTACAAAGAAAAAATAAGGTTGGGGTATTCACTAACTCAACTTTCCTTGCCCTCATCCCCAAAGAAAACTGCCCCTCTTCCTTTTCCATATTCAGGCCTATCTCCCTTTGCAATTCTTAATACAAAATCATAACCAAAATCGCCTCAAAATCCACCTCCAGAATCTCATCTCTAAAAATCAAGGAGGATTAATCTCCCAAAGATAAATAACTGTTTCCATCCTTTTGGTCCAAGAAGCCATCCACTCTAGCATGATGAGATTTGATAAATGTTTTATCCCGAAACTAGACCTGGCTAATGCATTTGATAGATTAAAACACTCCTTCCTTCTCTTTGTCCTTCAGAAAATGGAATTTGAAGCAGACTTTATATCTCTCATCCAAATTTCCATATCCAGTCCTTGGATATCCCCCTTATTCAATGGAAGACCTTAGAACTTCTTCCAATCTTCACGAGGCCATAGGCAAGGTTTTCCCCTCTCTCCCTTCCTCTTCATTCTTATGGCAGAATCTTTCAGCATGGATTTGAATCACAAACGCAGAGAAGGGCTAATCACTGGCATCAAATTTAATGATGGAGTCAAGAATATGAATCACTCTTAGTTTGCTGATGATGCCCTCTTGATGGGTGGGGCCTCCAACATCATTTCCAAAAATTTTAAATTGCTTTTAGAAAAATTCATACATTACTCTGGAAGACAGATAAAATATCACAAAAGCTACATTTATGGGTGGAACGCAACTATCAACACTATCCACAGCATTGCACAATTTTTTGGGGTTCCCTACAAATCGAACTGGACCCACTTCAACTATCTTGGCATTCCTGTCAGTGCTGGATAGTTGAAGATTGGGATCTGGAATCTCATCATCGACAAAATGAAAAAGAAAGCTCAGAAATGGGGATCCTCTTGGCTCAACATGGCTAGGTGCATCACCCTCTTAAAATTTGTTCTATATTCCTTTCCTTTATACCACTTTTCCCTTCTTCAGGCTCCCATCATCATCCAACACAAAATATAAGCTATCTTAAGTCACTTATTATGGAAAGGAGGGAAAAATGAGAAAAATAAATTCAATTTGGTTAAATTGAGACAGGTAACAAAAAATCATTCAAATGGAGGATTGGAAATTGGTGCCTCATAATGGGACAACAAACTTGGTGGAAGCAAGTGTTGGAGTCAAAATATCTCTCCAGGCCAAGGAAAAATGTCTTATAACATACCATTCCTCACAAACCATGCACTAAAACATGGGCTCTCTGCAAAAAATCTATAGCTTTCATCATCAATAATATCTCCAAAGTCCCTCATGGAGGACATAATGTAAATATCTGGGAAGATAAAATTATGGGGAAACCCCCTATCTCAAAAAACCCCAGTACTCTTCGCATTCAAAAGTATCTTAGAAGCCAGGGGATCAATACATTGGACCAAGTTTCCAGCTGGAAGGGGAATACCAACTTATTGAAGGGCTAGAATATCCCACTTATGCATCCTCCCCTTGAGAATGACCAAAAAATTATGAAAGAAATGCTCCATGGTGCTACCCCTCTGAACAAAGGCTGTCAAGACAGCTTCAGATGGGATCCGTCTAGTTCCTCTGATACAATCAAAGATGGGTATGAGTCCCTTCTCAAAGATCATTATCCCACTCCACCCTAGGCCATCTGGAAACAAATTTAGAAATCTGAAGAGATTCCCAAAGTAAAAAACTTCACTTGGATCTTGCTCAAAGGAAAGATCCTTACCTATGAAAAATTTTAAAAAAGAGGTGCCAGCGATGCTTCTAGATATCCCCACTTCCTTAAGGCTGAAGAGACAACATTCCATTTTTTTGTTGGATGCCTCTTTGCCTCACAGTGTTGGCTTTCTCTAAATTAATTTTCCTAGATTGATCCTGGCGCTATCATCTCAATATCAGATTTGATCATAAAATGGAAAAGAAGCTACCCCTGGGGAAAAAAAAGCAAGTTGGTAACCAAAAGAGTTTGAGATACTCTTTCCTATGTTTTTCTATGGAACATCTGGCTAGTAAGGAACAAGTCTATTTTTCAAGAGAAGAGACCCTACACAAGAAAAGTCCAGAGCAAGACATGGAGTCTCATAATTGAGACAATCCTTTCCAAAAACAACAGGCATCTAAACTTTAGAAATCTACAAGTTGAAGAAAAAAAAAAATCTTGGTAAAGCTCTTGACAATCCTCTGAATTTTAGCAAAAACCCAGGCAATCGACTTCCACATAATGAGCAATGGAATATTAGACTCAAAGAGAAAGAGTTCATTGAGTGGCTTGACGGGATAAAAAGGTTGGCACTATTCTTTGATGGTGCATCAAAATAAAACCCAGTTATTGCAGGGGCGTGAAGATATATAACCAATGAACAAGGTTTCTTCGTGGCTACATCTGAATGGAGTCTTGGTTGTTTGTCTAACAACAAAGCTAAAGCCTATGCATTGTTGAAAGGTCTCAAGATTCTTAATACTCTCAAAATGGAAAATGTCATGCTATTCGGGGACTTTGTAATCATCATAAGCATGATGGTGAAATCTATGCAAACCCCCAATATAGCTCTCAGCAGGCTAATTGATAGATGTTGCACCCTATGTAAGGAAAATGAAGACATCTCATTTTTCCATATTCTCAGAAAAAACAACAAGAAATCTGACACTTTGGTGAATAATGCTTGCAAGAGACCTATCGGTCAACTCTTTCTTCAAGAAGCCACATCCTTTTCTTCTATTCCATGATTTACCCTCCTTACATTATCTTTCCCTACCCGATTCTCTCCCTTTTCTCTATTCTTCCACGGTAGGTCTGCCTCTAACTAACCTTCCTCTACGCTCTTCCTGTGAACCTAGTCCCTTATGACCCTTGCCCTGCATTTCCTCCTTTCGTCGATTGTGACTTTACCACCATGCCTCGCCGATGGTCCCATCATGATCTCTTCATTGGCTAATTTGCATTCCGCTCATTTCTTCTCTTTCCCTTTCCCTTTAAGGCTCTTCGCCCCTCTTCGCCAATTACATTTTTTCGATCAAGCTCTGCCTCTGGCCCCACCACCTTGTCTCCTGTCACAAATCGCATTTCGCTTCGCTTTCTATTTTCTTTTAAGACATGCATCTCCTATCGCCAATTGTGGTTCTACAATTTCGCATATCTTATATCGCTCTCTTTTCCTCTTTCACTTTTCTCACTTCGCGCTTCTTCCCCTTTAGCTCACCACACTTCAATACTTTCTCCTTTTCACTCTTCTATTTCCACTGTTCTTTCCCTTTGGTTTTTGTTCTCCCCCCATTTTTCCCTTCTTTCTCTAAATTTCATCTATCCCTTTTCTTCTTCTGCGTTGTCCCTTCAGTACTACATTTTCTTAATCTTTGTTGCCACCTCCGTCGTCTTTAGCAATTCACTTTCTGTAGTAGTTTTTTTGAATTGCTCCTTCAATCAAGCGGTCTTGAGAAATGAAAAATGACATCACTGTGTCGACCTCCAACTCGAGAAGGAGCATATCAGAGGACAACTGAAGCTTATGGAACAAAATCATCAAGTGGACATTTCTTCCCTCTGACACTAGGCGCAATCTTTTAAGGAGCAGTTGAACAACTCCTCTAACAGTTGTGCCAACATGAAAGATTCAATGCAGATTCTAAAATATATGCCTTACAAGATATTAGCATCAAACACTAGATCAAACAATGTTTCCATGGCCTATCTGGGAGAAAATCAAGACAACACTGATTAATCCACATTCCTCCACCTTTCTCTTTAGATTATTTATTTTAAATTTTCTTTAATGCTCTCTCAGTTTGTCAGAATATATCAGGATTTTGTCATACAGTTTAGTAGTAACAGTAGTCACAAAGAAGGCTCAGTATTTTTCCACTTAACCCCTCCATGGTACTCTTCCCCAAAATTTGAATGTATCAGGGAATTATTTCCCATCTTTTTTGAATACTAAATAGCAACCGATTCTATTAAAAAAAAAATTGATTTTGATTTTGAAGATTTTTTCCATGGTCTTCTCACAATAGATCAAAGAGGGTCTACCTAATTTGGCATTCCTTCTTCACTATATACAATCCTAAGACCTCGTATATAGGGTTATTCTTTAGTATCATGATTTTATGTACATATTACACAAGTTTCTATGGTTTTTAATTCTAAATGACATTCTCCTAGATAATGTTTCTTTCTACACCTAGGAAAAAAGATAGATAATGCAACATTTTTAGCTTTTTGCTTGTTTTGTATTTTAAGGGTGTCAATTTTCTCACTAAGACTCCCTAAAATATTTTTTTTCAAATTACCTAATTCTGCCCTACTAACTTTCCCAGTCACATATTTATTTATTCTTGATAAGATTGGATCTCTTAGAATTTTCCCGGTTCATGATTTATCCCTTGAAATATGTACACATAATTCACAAATTTCTCTAAATGGTAATTGAGAAATGTCTCCTTTCCCCATTACATTGAGGATATCAATCCACTCATCTCTGATGGATTTGAGTAGGAGATATTTCAAAGTTTATTCATCCAAATTATCCATTTTTGTCTTCTTAATGTTATAAACAAATATTTGGACAAGATCTTCAAGATTTTCATCATCCTTTTGTGCCATCTTAAAAAATTCATCTTTCATGCTATGAGGCATACAATAATACTTATATTTCTCTAATAATGTATCTTTCATTTATGCCCATGTTCCTATAGAATTCATCCCTAAACTCATAAACCATTTTAATGTTGAATCCTTTAAGGTAACAAGGAACAATTTTAATTTTTGAGCATCATGTAGATAATCATATCTGTAATATTCCAAATCTGGAACAACTAGCAAGGCATGACTAGAAAATGCATTTTCCAGTAATGGCTGTTACAGGAATTGAAACCAAGACCCGGATCCCTTATAATAATCTGTTTGAGTGCTAAATCCAAGAGGAGGCTCCAAATAAATCCTTCTAGGTGGGTTAAACAGATCTCCCAGACCCAGTTGTCTTCATAAAATGCCCGATGAAGAGACTGCAATGTATACAAGAACACACAATGGAGTAGCAGCGCTATTTTAATGAGCCAACACACATGAAGATATGAATATCCTTTCCTTTGGTATTATAGCAGATAATTTATACAATACTCAGAGGAACAATCACTCTAACTAGGCAATGAAAGCCTCAATGATACATGTACATGACAATAGAGATACACTGCTATGCAGGAATGTCACAAGGCTAAAATAACGCAGTTCATTGGAGAGACTGTAACATACAAAATGAAAATGTAATGATATCACAATATCAGGCTCAAGAAATATGGGGGAGCAAGCTCTCAACCCCTGAAAACACTAATACAACAATAATACACAATCCTTGGAACAATTGGCTACAATATACATGAAAATGGAAAATCTGCAGAAATGCTGAAGTTGTTGGGTAGCAGCTGCAACTCAATACTATAAATACATGGAGATGGCTGAATATGATGCTCAATATGAAATAAACCTCCTCCAATGGATCTATGAAGTACAAGGCTAATCCCGGAATTGAAGATCTCTTTCTCCAAGATGATGGTGCAACCCCTCACTGCACATATGCACTAAAATAACGCAGTACGGAGAATGAACTATGCTGTCTATGATGGGATATGCTTGGCCTTGATGCCAAGATATGCAATCAGCTCTAAAACCTTCCTTACTAACCTTTCTGAGGAATATAGACTCCCTCTTCTAAAATATGAGACAAGGAATGGTGTTGTGGAACCCCTCCATTGCAACACCTAGCAACACTACGTTATACTTTAGCAAAAATAATGCGGTGTCTGAAGAAGTGGCTTAGGCCTTGAGCCAAGATGTGGATAAAATGAAGAGAAATCCTTCAAGAGGCCTCTCAAGAAGGAGAGGAAATCCTAAACATGAATCCCTCGTGCTAAATAGCACTGCAACTCAGTTGAACAGCCGAAGACTGCAAATAGTCTAATCAGACAAATTATCAAATGCTCAAAGATGTCTCACTATGGCTACCTCCTCCTCCTTTTATGCAAGTGAATGTATCTTTTCCCTATACCCCACAAATTAGGGTTTCTTCCACAAATAATATTCCTCCCTCTCAAACTGCGTTATCTTCTCATGCAAGCTACACCTCTTAGGCAGCGCTGTTGACTTGGTCAAACTTGACCTTGTCCTCATGAAATTCCCCCTTTTCACACTGGAAGGTGAAAAATTAAGCTGCTCAATTGATCCTTTTCACACTATGAAGGATATTATTCCTACTCATAGGCCTTTTACCCATTTTATTCACCTCCTATATGAAATAAGAAAAAATTAATATTCCAATTTGCTTCTTGCAAATTTTGGAATATTACAGTCCTCCCCTCTCAAAGATTGCTTTTCCTTAAGAAAGTGCAAGGACAGACTGAGTTCTCTTCTCCTCTCTGTGTAGCATCCATGTATGATGATCTCCTACAAGGAAAGTGATGATATCTCATCAATCAAGCCTCACATTTCCCCTCCTCAGCATGTAAGTTATCTATCAATCCATCATCATGTAAAGGTGAAATACACAAGAGGATAGAAAAGTGATGTCTAGAGGTCCCTTTGAAGAATGGGATCTGAAATATAATGGCAACTATCTTCCCCATATGGATCCATCATCTCCGAACTATGAGCCATGCAAAATGAGTCACCTTCCAACTAGGCAACTCCTGGAAACTGTCCTCCACCTTTGACTCCGGTAAAGTAGGTGGGTTGAAATTCTACATATGGTAGACAATGTAGCCTACCCCACGTTTTCCATCTCTCCACTTATGATAAGTGTAGAGTGTTGGCTGATCCTAGGCTACAATAAGATTGCCCTCAAGTGGCAAGATGAGGACTAGATCTCCAAAGATCTCTCTCCCAACGCTGCAAATCATGTTGGCCCAAATATCCCCATATATGATGATTGGAATTCATCATCATATGGCATCATCTCCATCATATGGCTCACCTCATAAAGTGACAAATTTGTTGTTAAGGTAACCATATCATATCCCATGCTCCCCTTAGAACATGTAGTGCAAAGAGTGTGAGGAATTTCTCCCTCAAAGGACACATTCTCCCAATGTGTCTCTCTCCCAAGTATGCTCCTCATAAATACAGAAACAATAGAGCCATAGGGAGAAAAAAATGAGAATCATGATTTCTTCCATGTGCAATAAGTGAGAAGGACAATGGTCCATCAAGTGTAGCGAACACAGTTTGACCCTCAACTACAATAGATACTGATAAAATGTGTGGCTTCTTAACCACTTGCTCGCTACTCCAATCTCCTCATAAGTATGGAGGAAGTAAATAATGAAAGGTGTACAATGAGAATATCCTCCATAATACCTATCTTCCCCAAGTCCTCTTAGGGAATGGCCATCAATCATGCTCATGGCCTCATCCAAACCATGTGGTCTAGAAAAAAGAATGCTCCTCCTTGGAGCATCATCCTGCACATGTATGGTTAAGGGATGCATATATACATTATACAAATAATCATGTAAACAACGATGAATACCCTTACCATAACTCCTGCTCATACAAAGGGAGTGGATCATAAATGATTCCCCTATCATCCTCAAAGAGAAAAGAGGTGGTTGTGTTAACTCCTCCATCTCTATATGATCTATGCATCTACTCATATGTTGATATATATCCTCCTCAAAACCCTTCCAAAAGTACCCCTCCATGATGGTGTGGTATTCTCTCATAGAACAAGTAGGGTTGAAAAGGAAATCCTCATAAGCTTCTCGTAGAAACTTCTCCTTGAGCTTAGAAGCTTCAAGTAAGTAGATCCTACCATGATAGAAGATGACCCCGTCTCTGACTGAATATGCCTCCTCATGCAACTGGCCATCCAATATCATACAAGTAAAAAGATCCTTGGAGTACTCCACCAACAACTGGGAGTTCCAATATGGATCTATACTCCATAGTGACAGCGCTGATGATCTCTCATGAAGAGCACCTATCATATGGTCACCATTTTCTTTGACATCTCCCATGCAAAAGATGCAATTTGGGAGGTTGTTTCCCTTCCCCTGCTTCTTCTGCCACAACGCAGAATCTAAAATGTGAGTGGGTAAAAGTGATGTTGAGAGAATTCCTCTCTCCTCCTTGAGTCTTCCCCAAACTCTCAGCGTTGTACCTAGCTCTCCCAAGGTTTCCACCCTCCTAGAATCAATGAGTGGTGCCCCAACATGCGAAGCATCCATCCTCCTCTACTAGTCCAGTGGTCTCCCCGACAACATGTCTCCATGCAATGAGACATCCTCAACAAGAGATGACTGAATATATGAATGGATAAAACTCTCCATGCTTCCACTATGCAATCCTATCACCTTATTAGGTTCATCAACCTCCATAAATGGATAGGGATGTGTACTCCTCATCTCATGATGTTGGGTCTTCTCCCTACCTCCTCCTTATGTCTCCATGGTTTCACACCTCCTCAACAATGGAAAATGTAGAACATGAGTTGTGCCTTGATCTCCACACATGAGATCCTGGGGACTTTCTTGCAAAGATGCAAGCATCCCTCTGCTTGGAGCAAGAGCTCCTCCTTCCTCTGCATGAGGTGCTAGATCAACTCCATATCTAACAGTGTTGTTGCCCTCAATCTCTGCAGCATGAATGGGAAATTCTCCAATGATTGGATCCCTTTTTGAAAAAGAGATCCCCATGCTCCTCTGCTCAAAGGTGTTAGATGAAAACCTTTCTTCCGGCAAATTATGGTGCAAGTTTTCAGCCTCCTGATGTAGTATTGCATTATCATGCAAGGGTTTTGTTTGATTTTTCTCATTTATATCTACCATGTATGTCTCATGAATCCTTATATCAAATATTTTCACTAATGCCTTAGTGAAACTTGTATAAGATGCAGTGTTTACATTTCTCAAATAAAAGGATTCAAAAATCCACTAGGAAAAAGCCTTACCTCTCAAATGCAGTGCTGCAACTCTAATGGCTTCATATCCAAGAATGTGGTGCTGCTGCAAGAAGGTCTCTAAATCCTCCGCCCAAGATTTGGTTGAACATACAAGTGAACCTTCAAAGGTAGATAGATGAAATCCATCCTGCTGCTCTCTTCCTTTCACCTTCATCTTGCAAAACTTCGAAAAACTGAGATTATCTCGGAATTTCTGAGTTTGAGACTCATACTCTTTCAAGAAATCACTAAGGTTTTCCCTCCTAGCAACCTCTTCTTCTCTTTCCATCACTCTTCCAGCAATCCTGGGCATGTGACTACACTGTGTATTAGGGTGTGCAGCTGCTTGCTCACACTCCTCATATGTCAATCTAGAGTTTGCTTTAGATTCAAACCCTCCTGGAGATTCTTCATACATCTCCCTCATTATCTTCTTGAAGTATTCATGAATATTATGTACAGATTTAGGAAGAAGTTGTGTAATCTTATCCCCTTTCTTTTCTCCTCCAGAAGATGGAGTCTTTTTCCTGCTTATTTCTTTATCTCCTTGATGAGAATAGGAAGTGCAGGGTTCTTCCTCTTCTTTCTGCTTATCCTCCTTGGGGAGGTTCTTCATGGATCTAAAATATGATGAGATAAAACCCATCCTATTCAATCTTTTGATCTTCTTGGGATTATACTCACAGGTTGAGCCAAGACTATGCTCTGATACCACTGTAATATTCCAAATCTAGAACAGCTAGCAAGGCATGACTAGAAAACACATTTTCCAGTAATGGCTGCTACAAGAATTGTAACCAAGACCTAGATCCCTTTGAAAAATGTGTCTAAGTGCTAAATCCAAGAGGAGGCTCTAAAGAAATCCTTCTAGGTGGGTTAAACAGATCTCCCCCACCTAGTTGTCTTCAGAAAATGCCCGATGAAGGGACTGCAACATATACAAGAACACACAATGGAGTAGCAGCATTATTTTAATGAGCCAGCACACATGAAGATATGAATAGCCTTTCCTTTGGTATTATAGCAGAGAATGTATACAATAATCAGAGGAACAAACACTCCAACTAAGCAATGAAAGCCTCAATGATACATGTACATGGCAATAGAGATACTCTGCTATGCAGGAATGTCACAAGGCTAAAATAACCCAGTTCATTGGAGACACTGCAACATACAAAATGAAAATAGCAGGCTCAAGAAATATGGGGGAGCAAGCTCTCAACCCCTTAAAACACTAATACAACAATAATACACAATCCTTGGAAGGATTGGCTACAATATACATGAAAATGGAAAATCTGTAGAAATTCCAGAGTTACTGGGCAGCAGCTACAACTAAATACTAGAAATACATGGAGATGGCTGAAGATGATGCTCAATCTGAAATAAACCTCCCCAAATCGATCTATCAAGTACAAGGCTAATCCCGACACAGAAGATCTCTTCCTCCAAGATGATGGTGCAACCCCTCACTGCACATATGCACTAAAATAACGCAGTATGGAGAATGGATTGCGTTGTCTATGATGGGAGATGCTTGGCCTTGATGCAAAGATATGCAATCAGCTCTGAAACCTTCCTTACTAACCTTTCATAGGAATATAGACTCCCTCCTCTGAAAGATGAGACAAGGAATGGTGTTGTGGAACCCCTCCACTGCAACACCCAGCAACATTACATTATACTTCAGCAGAAATAACGCAGTGACTGAAGAAGTGGCTTTGGCCTTGAGCCAAGATGTGGATAAAATGAAGAGAAATCATTCAAGAGGCCTCTCAATAAGGAGGGTAAATCCTAAAAAGGAATCCCTCGTGCTAAACAGCACTGCAACTCAGCTAAATAGCCGGAGACTGCAGATAGTCTAATCAGACAAATGATCAAATGCTCAAAGATCTCTCACTATGGCTACCTCTTCCTCCTTTTGTGCAAGTGAATGCCTCTTTGCCCTGGACCCCACACATTAGGGTTTCTTCCAAAAATAATATTCCTCCCTCTCAAACTGCATTGTCTTCTCATGCAAGCTACACCTCTTAGGCAGCATTGTTGACTTGGTCAAACTTGACCTTGTCCTCATGCAATTGCCCCTTTTCACACTGGAAGGTGCAAAATTAAGCTGCTCCATTGATCCTTTTCACACTATGAAGGATCTTATTCCTACTCATGGGCCTTTTACCCATTTTATTCACCTCCTAGATGAAATAAGAAAAAATTAATATTCCAATTTGCTGCTTGCAAATTTTTGAATATTACAATATCATCTGCATAATACTACAAATTCAAAGAGAAATGTTTTTGGATCTTCACTTTTTATTCCATGAAAATTATGGAGGATAGTAGGTGAAATATTTTTCATTGTATATGATGTATCCTCATCGTGGATTGGGAATCCAAAAGGTTCTGGATCTCCTCTACCTCTACCTCTACCTCTTCCACCTCCTCCTCCTCCTCAAATACTAGTTTGTTCACCATTGATATTTTGTACTCCTTCTCCTTCTTCAACCATGATGGATTCCTCAGAACTAATGTAAGTATCTAGTTCTAGAACAAGACTTTCTACTTCTTCTAGTTCCTCTATCAATGGAGAATTTGAAGGAGTTTCTTGTTCTTCTTCTTCTTCTTCTTCACTAAGGACTTCTAATTCTTGTCCTAGAAGTTGTTCTCCTGTTGAAGATAAGAAAATCACTCCTATAGTTCGAGATGGGAGATTTTCTTCTTAAATTAAAGCTTTAGTAGATGAAGTAGGTGAATTAGGTTGGATTTCAGATCTTAGGATTTTAAGAAGTCTATGTGGACCACCTACGTATGGAATTCTAGTTTGAGTGGTTGGTGTAGAACTTTGAGGTTGGAGTGGAGTGAGTGATGACGTAGGAATCAAACTTCTTCCTCATCCTGTAAACATACCTTTAGAATTTCTCTCTCTATGCATATCATGTTTTATTTCTAAGACTTCTATTTAGAATTCCCTAGCAATAGCGCCAAAATTTTTAGTCAATTTAATGTTCTTAAAGTGCAAGCATAAATTATCGACCAGAGTCAGTAAACTGATGAAGTGAAAGTGCACTATATGTTCTAGAAGTCTTTGTCGTTAGAGTGAGGAATTAAGAGCTTTGTTAATTTTTTGAATTTATGGATCAATTTTAAAGTCCTATGGATCATTGATGTTTTTATAGAAATTTATCATCTATGTTAGATGTTAATTCTATGGTTAATTTCAATTGAATTGAGTTCAAAAATAGTTTGTGAGATGACTCATTTCAAAAGATATGATTAAATTAATTATTACTGTTCTTTTTTTTTGGAATTTTTATGTTGTAGAAAAAAGTGAACTAATTCTAAATTCTAAAAACATCAGATATGATACAGTTCTGGTTTTATGAAAACATGAACATTGAGAGCTAACAAGAGACTTAAATCAAAATACTATGAAAACCGAGTTTTTATCTACTGCAAATTTTAATCTGGAATGTAAATGAAAAGGAAATAAACTAAACTATATAAAATAGGGACGAATGAATTCAAGAAATTAATCTACGAAATAAACATAATCAAGGCACTGAACTATTTAAACTAAACTTTAAAATAAATCAGAAATCAAAGAATTTACCAAATTCAAACTACAAAATAGCAATGCGGTTGATATGAATTAAAAAATGAAAGAAAAAATGACCTGATATGATTGTAGGGGCCCTCTGCAAAGCAGTAGGTTCTTAACATTATCAAGACATGAAATGAACAAAAGAGGAACTTGAAATTAACATAAAAATATTCAAACAAAATGTTAGGGAAATTTAAGATGGCATGCCCCGAATACACAAAGTTTATATGGTTTTATAGAGTGCATTCAATAATACGCGAGATATAAGCCTATATATCTCTATTAGAATCCTTTTACAATTTAAAAAAATAAACTAAATATCTCTTGTCTGTCAATTTGACATTAGGAAAGCAAATCGACACAGTCATGACATTTCTGGACTCTGTTCCTGAGTGCTACAACGTGTTGACTGCTATCTTTGAAAGTGTAAATGCATGATCTCCTTGGTGAATTGGCTCAGATAAGTAGGAGGAAATCCATGAGGGGATAATCCTCTATCTACCCATATACTCCTTTGCTAAGTTGGTGCACCAGAACCCTGTTATCAATGAAGGTAACTTTGGACCAATGGAATAGTTGCGGAATTGTGTCAATTATGTAGCTGAATGTAATATTTAACAAAACAATAGGGTATATTAACAAGTATGAAAAGTAGGACACACAAATATTTTACCTTGTCAAAATCATGTGATTGTTGCCTTATTAGGTTGATAGTGATAGGAAAATAAGGAAAATATGGATGCAAAAAGGGTGTCAAAACAAAACAAAAAAATATGCATACATCCCTCATTTCCTCTTGCACTCAATAACGGACATGAGAAAAAAGGTGAGGGAAAGGAAGTACCAGCATTTTGCTCATCATGGCCTCATAAAAATTATAGTGAGTGATGCTCTGAGTAGATTAAACCTCTCTTTGCATTGGTCCTCATTCATATACATGGATAGGGAAGCCTTCATAACCACCCAAACTAGAAAAACACCTACCTATAGTCTTGGAGAGAGGGGAATAGATGAAGAATAAAAGGGGTAGGATGAAGAGACAAAAGGGGAAGATGAGGAAGAGGAAGAGATGGAGGTTGGGACAGAAAAGACAGACAGGGGCATTAGAAATAGAGGAGGAAAAAGAAGAAGAAGAAGAGGAAGATGAAACAAATAAGGAAGAGACTGAGGAGAAGAGAGAACAAAATATAGAGGAGGAAATATTGAACCCTATGCTAGACATGGATACCTCTACTCAGTGGACCAACATATCACATGAGATAATAGAGAAAGAAGTGGTTGCTACATTAGCCAATTTGAGCACACCAGTGAAATAAAAAAGGAAGAGAAAAAAACCCAGTACTTCAGGACTGGGAAGAGTCAAAGGGTAAAGAAAGGGAAACCACAGACTCCAACTAAAATCACTATTACCATTGAGGAGTCACCCAAAAAGGATGATGAAATAAGGTTATAATAAGGAAAGGTTCAAGATGTCACCTCACCTGTGGGGACCCCTGTGACCTACATAAGGAAACATTCGTCAAGGTTGGCATCCCCTACCCATATACCAACCCCCAAAAACCCTCAAAAGATGGAAAAACAAGCAAGAAAGGGTTTTCCACAAGAAAAATAGTTTTTTCTACAAGAAACTCTGTCTTTGCTACAGGAAACTCAAACAGGGCCAGAATCAGAGAAGGAAGGCTTGGGGGAGGGAGATAAGACATGCATGGGTGGGAAAGAGGCCCAAGAATTTTAGTAAGAAGCACAAGATGAAGGGAAATATGCAAAAGGGGAGGAAGAGAAAGAGAAAAAGGAGGAGCCTACCTCCCCAAAACCTGCCCCTAAAGACATATCAATAGTGTCAAACCCTAGCCCTGAGCCAAATCTCATTTCATACTACACATTTACTAAAGGGGAAAGATTGATTCCTCAAAAGTTTGTAGTCCCCTTATTTTATTAGTTAGGAAAAGAAAGGGCACACACCCATCATTGGATGACAATTGCTACAGGAAAAGGTGTTCATGACATAGGAATCGTGGAGGAAAAGGAAATTGAGATGGGAGGGGATTTGTCTGATGTTAGGCTCAGAGAATCCATGTTGAAATAATAGCTTCAGGAATCCTAAGCAGAGAATGAAATATTGCAAAGTCAACTTTAGAAAAAAGACAAATAAATGGCCACTATGGCAGATTTTTGCATGAAATCCATTCAACACAGATCCATGTCAGACTCCTATGAAATCTAGCTCAAATAAAAATGGCTCAAAATTCAAATCAAGAAAATAGCCTCTCATGGGTCCTTACCTTTTCATAACTGCAGAAAATTCATTGAATTTTGCAACCAGTCAAGCATGGAAGACAAGGGAAATATGGTAGAATTGTACATGCACAATCTTGTGTTGACAGACATGAACATTTGGGACCCTAACCCTAGAATGGGAGACATGCAGTTGATGGAATTAGCCTCTTGGATGGTTAATGAGGAAGCAAGATCACAAGAAGTAAAGAGGGTAATGAGGAGAGAAAACAGAGAGCCTCTACACATTAAGACATAACTATTCATCCCTAGGGGAGTCATCAACAACCATCTCAAGATAGAAAAAGATGTCACACTTGTAGACAAGTACCTCAACACACAAGCAAAAGTCATTTCCCATTTTGATGATGTTTCTAGGTTGTTGGGGGATAAATTTATAATGGCTAGTCAAAGGAAATGGAATGGCCTCCCATTCAGTCTCAGAAACATGGAATACAACACCCCAGAGAGATTGAGGAGTGCTTTAGAAAGGTAAATACTATAAAAAAGCACTATGCAAGCAATGAAAATATAGTGGCTTGGCTTGAAACTCAATCCAGCTTTGCTTCTGGGACTCGGTGATGGGAAAGCTTGAGAGGAGGAAAATGGAAAATGGGAAGAGGAAGAAAATAATTTTGGATTCTACACTCCTAAAGGAACTCCTTCACTTCTTCCTTGGGAGGTAAAAGGGGCAACTAAAGCACTAAAAGATATGGATAAGGTGGAATAAGTTGCTCAGAGGATGAGCAACCATTTGGTAGGTGGGTGATGATGAGCTCCATCATTAGGTATAATTGTAGGGGTTAGTTGTCACCTTTTTAGCCTTATTATTCTCTCTTTCTCGCATTTAATTATATTATGGTCATGTGTTGCTAGTGCAGATGGTGATTAAGGCTTTTCATACTTTGAATGCCTAATATGGTTTAAATGTAGGATAATCAAAAAGATATTCCACTTTTGTTGAATATTTTGTAATTAAATTTCAGAGTAGACAACAAAGAGATATTCTAGGAGGGTTTTCCACCTCCTTAACTCCCAAAGGCAGCCAAGGGATCCTCGAGATTCCCTCCAAAAACTCAAAATCAAAGGCAACCAAGCAAGTGGGAGATCAAGTGCACCAAAGCTCCACTTCTCTTGCAATCAAAAGAGATACATCACCACTTTTTTAGAGAAATGTTGGTAGCTACCCTTTAGGTTAAATAGGGTAGAGCAAGAGCTCATTAGGATTCAAACTTTGAAGGAAGCTAGTAGACTCTTAGCACTTGTAATAGGTTTTGGAGACTTTTATGGTTATGTAATGAGACTTTTTTCTACAATAAGATGAGTATTTAAATTGTCCTTCACTAATTTAGTTTTAGAGAGCTAGGCTTGTGGGTTAGGGCCCAATCCATTGGCCCTAGTCTCTCTCTTGTGTATTCATATTTATCTTTATGTCATTGTAGCTAATTTACTCTATGTGTTTAAGCTAGTTTTTTTACATTTCAATTTATTGTATTTAGTGTTCTTCATTTTATCTTTTTTGTAGTTATGCTTGCATAGCTCTTGGTACAGTAGCATATACACTAAGAAATTTTTGTGTCAAAGCCTCCCTCTCTCATCTCTTCCATTGGGGTTTGAGGAGGGAAAATCTTCACCACATGCCCAAATTTTCTCTTTATTTTATGATTTCTTGGAGAGAATAGATAGGTTTTTGTAGTGTCATGAACATGTTGAGAATAGTGAATGAGATTTATGTTTGAATGCTTAAGTAGGTTTTCTTATCAAATTCAACTCATCTTTTCCATATTATTCATCGTATATTTTCCAATGTTGGTTGCATGAATAGGTATTTTTATTGTAGGTTTAAGTAGCATAATAGAGAAGGACTTCGCCAACACCCCTAGCTTCATTTCTCACCTTTCATCAACCTTCTTTCAACCAAATCGCCTTCAGCCCTGTTTTCAATATTTTCACCTTCACATCATGAGAAAACATAGAATGAAAGATGGAATTTGAAAGATGTTATAAGCTTGGAAAAGGTATTTTCCACCTTCCATCCATCCAATTACATCTTCATTCCACCTCCCCTACAATTTTCTCCATCATTTTTGGCATCGTATTTCCCTCGGCCCATTTTTGTAGCAATTTAGGACTTTCCTATAGCACTACAAGAAACCGGTAGCAGACCCTGTGGTAGTACCATTTAACTTCACCTTCAGCCTAGAAACCATCATCAACCTCATATGGACCTGCCATAACCATCAAGACACCTTCAACCTACATCCATCAATTCAATACCTCCATAAGCCACCTTAGTGCCTTCTCCTCCTTGCTACAAAATAATGCATTTACAAGCATAATTAGGTCATTATTAGATGCATGATATTTAAATCATGAAGTATTCTAAGTGTGTTTATCCATTTGTCCCAACAATTTCTGATTAGATTAGTCTTCTTTATGCAATTTCAATTCAGCAATTTACTTCATGAAGATGCCTAGTTTGATTCCATTGCTTGACATAACTTAAATTCTAGACTCTTTCCTTGCGGAATAGCTATATGTATCTTATTTATTTTGAATAATTATTTTATTGTTGATAGAGTAACGGTTTTGAGTTACTTTTAGTTATAGGTATAATTAAGAAGTGTGACAAACTTCGCTCAGAAACCCTAGAAATAGCACCCTTTCGTAGGACTCAGAAGAGGATTACATGAGTATAATGCATCGGTTGTGTATATAGCACTATCACCTCCAATTTTGTATGAACCCCGGGTTGATAATTTAAAGTCGAGTAGGCTCTGAGACTTGCAGCACTCTTGGTTCAATACTAGGGCTCACCACCCTGTGGGGGGAGCCAAGGTGAAAAAATCCTTTGCTCATACAATCAGGGTGTATATATAACCAAGAGGTGATGTTTCATCTTCCTTGTGACTCTCTGACTACCCTCATGATTTTTTGACTTCTTATGAATTTTCAACTTTACATGACTCTTCATATTCTGAATGTGTCCTTTGGACTTCCACTTTACAATACATTTTGAATAGGTAATTACATAATCCACAATAATGATGTGGCATCTGATGACTTGTGATAGGACATGACATGACACTGATGACATGGACTGCATGATATTGTGGTAGTGCCAAGCTATCCTTCTTGTTGCTTCTTTCTTTATGACTTCTTGAAAATATGGCACATGTTCTTCTTCTTCCTCATCATTATGACTTGAAGATGGTGAGTCTTCCATGTGATCTTGATCTACATCTTCTGTTAGAGTTTGGTGTTCCTTCATCTTCTTGCCCGATGATCATCTTATCTCTTCAACTCCATATGTATCTCCTACCATGTCCTCCTTCTCCATATCCTTTTGCATCATATTTCCATAACATGATATAATACCTGCATTTTCAATCCACTCACGACAAGGTGAAATCAGTCCGATAAACCCCTAATCTAAGATGGTGCATATAGATCCACTAACTGAGATGAAACTTGGTAAAATGCTAGGAAAGAGGCTCAACAACTATTCAATTGCACAGCTCAGGTATTCAGGGGGGAAGCTTTAGTCTTGATACTATGCAATGCATAGTTCAGGCTAGACTAAGGTAGAATATTTCATAGTTTAGGAGCTCAATGAGCCAGGCTAAGGGGTTTGGAACAGTTTCAGTAAACTGCACGGTTATGGGAGGAAAAGAATACCTATTAATTGCACAAATTTGCAGCTAAGAAGATCAAGATTTTGTCTTTAGGTTTGATATTGTGCGATGTGTTGTCTAGGCCTAGCTACAGGGCATGATTATGTAATTTTGGAGGCCAAGGCCTAGGCTTGAGCACTGAAATTATGAAATCCATAGTACTAGAATGAAAATAGACCATGTGATTTTATAGTTGTGCATTTAGGAGCTCAATACTGAGGCTTGAGGATTAATATTGCATAATGAGAAGTGTTGGCTTGGTTGGGGAGAAAGATTGTACAGTTCTAGGACTCGGGGGCTGGGCTTGAGCAGTGAGGTAGTGAAATGCACAGTTATGGGAGGCAGAGATTGCGCATTACGAAATGCCAAGAAACAAGGATGTTTCTTGAGGGTTGAGACTATGTATTTCAGGATGGTTGGATGAGTCTAGGTTGTCGAGTAGGGAATTTTTCTAAATTTGACTAAGTGTGAGATATGTGCAATTGATGTGAACAGTGAAAAGACTTGATTATGATCACACACTTGAAACACTTTGAGAAAAAAAAATATATATCATCTAAAAAACATTAAAAACATATTCCCCTCAATGCGACAACATTGGAATGACTTTACGACAAGTGCAACATGAAAGGTATACATTGCGACAATCGTGACGACACTTGTGCGACAATGCTTAAAACCTTGGGAATGAGTGTGACTAATTTTTACATGGTTATACCAACTCATTCACATAAATATAACCCCTTGAAACGACCATGACAAGAATACATACATTTTTCGACAACTAACATGCGAAAAGATGACAGTTGATCAAACACGAACATTTCTTGTCAAATGTGAATGATAGTGAGAGTAACACATGTCATAGAAAAAATAACCTGGAAATGACACCAGTTAGAGTGAAAGCAAGTGAAAGCAACAACCGAAAACATGAAAATTACACTTTCAAAAAAAAATGTGTGTGGAAGTGATACTTTTCAAAACTCACCGAAATGGAAGTACAAATGCGGCTAGAATGTGAGAAATTGTCATTGTCAGTGTGCACTGACTGTCGACATGGATTGCCCATCACCGAGGAATATATGTTATGGAACTTTGTATGCTTGTCCAAGCTTTCATAAAATAATGCGTACATGCACTTGTTACGGACTGATCATGTGTAAGAAAGTGACTCAACACTTCCAATCTAGGAACAAAGCTCAAAAGCATCAGCTGACAAAGAAGTGACTATGGAATGACCGATCACAATATCTACAGTAGGCTCCAAAATTTGAGTGTAAACAAAATTTTGGAGGGTCTTTGTCGCAGCAATAAAAAATATGTAATAAATTATTATCTCAAAATGTATTGATTAACTTTTATTCACGGTGAGTTTGTTAGTCATCCAATTTGTATAAATTCAAGCTCCTTTAAGGTTGTCATTTTTGTTCAACATTTTCCAGAACATGGGACTATGTCATAGACTTTTGTACCATTTCTAGTATAATATATTATGAAAATTTCTCTTTTCTGAAGTCTTAGCCGTGTGAGTAATTTCATGGCAATGGATGCTGAAAGGACCCCCTTCATTGATCAGGTGATGTGATTTTGTTAATATTTAAATGAATGAGATATATGTTAGTGGAACTATGTTTTGATTATATAATATTTTCCATTTATATAAATTGGTGTATGTGCTTATTTTTTTTAGGAGAATATGAATTCTTGGAATGGTGTGAGCTTATATTTGTATTATAACTAGGTTTATTCTTTATTCCTCTTGATGTTATTTCTTATTTCTTGTAACTCAACATTAGCTTCTAGTTTATTGAAGATTTGTTTCTTGTTTTGAATGACTCATTTAGTGTTGATTATGCACTCTTGTTACTCATATAATGGTTGATAATCATTGTAGCTTGTCAAGATAATACTTGAATCCTTATGTGGTGATTTTGTTGTTACTTCCTCAACATGGAGTTTGTGGTGTTGCATTAGTTATTTAAATTCATTTCTTTTAATTACTTCCATGTGATTGGATTTGTGTCTGATTTATTAACAACATGAAAATTTAACCAAAATTATAATAATCCCTTGCCTGCATATACTTTGCACACAACCTTGAAACAACAAGATAATCCCTTGTTTGACAGAGTAAATGTGAAGTGTTATAGTTGCATCAAGAAGACAATTGTAGTGGTCGAAAGTTTCCCAACAATGTAGCTATACCTTAACACAAAAGGTTAAATTTTGAATACTCTTAGGTATTTGGAATGAAAAAAAGAGTTTTATTCAAGACTATAAGTAACTTACTAGTTTGGTCATCTTGTTGATCTCTAACATCAATGTCCTCTTTCTCCTTATTATTTTCTTATTTCATAGGGATGAAGTGTTTTATTCTTCAATCTAAAGCCTTCTCAATGATGTCCAATGATATTTGTGTTTTATTTTTTTTCAATGGCCCTTCTTCTACAATTCTAGATCCTTCTATCTCTTCTACCCTTGGATCTAATGATTTCTTTGCCTCTTCTTGAGGTCGTGTTTTCTTTAGCTGGACCTTTTGAGAAGATAAAACTACATATATTTGCAACATGCTTGTATATGTGGGACCTTACAGATTTGAATCGACTCCACATATATTACAAATTTTTTCTATGGGTGTGAGAACCCATGCCTACTTTAATATTATATACAGGACCCCTATTCTAATGTTCATATTCAATAAGACCTTTGTCATTATCTTTAAAGGAATTATCTTATAGTAGGTTCAAAAATGAGTTCTAATTCACTGAATCCAAAAATAATTATCACTATACTATTGCTTCTCTAAACTCACCCCTACATCCACTTTTGTCTTCAACTCAAACCCTAATGAGCCTCTGGTTATCACATGATATGAGGAAATATAATATACTAAAGGAAACCACCATATTCATAGCCATAATAATAAATATTCTTCTTCCATCTCTCTACCATCAATATTACCTATCATTGTAAGCCTCTAAAATTATATTATTGGCTGAATGTATAATTTTTATTTGACTACTACTTTATCTCCTTCCTTTCCTTTTTTAGGAAATGCTTAAAACTCTTCGTTAACGTTAAAAATTTTCTTTCTTTTCCCCAAAAAGTGCTTCAATTTATTTATTTATTGTAGTTGTACCTTTAAGACCCAAACATTTTTCTCTCATAATACCTCGTCTGAAAGTAGCAAAAACTTCCTTATCTCCATTATCCTTGATTTTTTCCCCTACTACTACTATAAACTAATGATCCTATCGATACTATTAAATGAAAATTAAAAGTCATAAATGAATATAGCATCCTCAATATCCATAGCATAAAAATCCTTTGAAACCACTTTTCTATAGTCTTAAGACTCTTTTGAAATTACCCCCCCGTCCTCCAAATTCCTAGACATTTTTTATTTAAAGTAAAATTTACAAGTAATAAAATGTGTATCCTCGTTAACCTTAATCATTATATTTCCATCATGTCAACCACCCATGAGAAACATAATTGTTATGAATAAAATAATGAGCAATTCTATAGAAATTTACAAACTTGTATTCTTACAAAGGTTTATATTTAGGAAGATGTTAGTGTTAATTGTTATAAGACATTATTTTTTTAATTATAATTTATTTGCAAGTAACTTTTAAATTAATAAATCTATAAAAAAAAAGTTTTGTGGTTCAATGAAATTTATTTTCATTTTGGATAATATCTAAATAATATGCAAATCACAATAAAAAATTGAATAATTTAGGTAACTTAGTTCAAAATGTTTTAAAATAAATAAATTTCCTCCTTCCCACGCCTTGAGCCCTCATTAATCTCCCTTACACTCAAGGAGACACTGACCTTATATCTAGAATTCTATCCAAAGGGAACATTAAGAGACACTCTACACCTTGTAAAACTCTTAGGAAAATTACCCAGGACAAGTCCAACCTTATGTTGGGATCAGGAATGTACCAAATTATTTGTTTTTATAGTAGGTCTTACATTAGCCAAATTTGATGATAATTTAAAGCCCACCTAAACTATTGTATTACTAACACTATTCAAATTTGTTCTTCCAATTTTTCCATGGCTAAGCATTATTTTAATACTAAGCATATCATTCATTCAACCAAAATGAAAATATTAGCCTCAACCTCTCATTACACTTTTGAATTATTTGCAAAGATATTTAAATTTAGAAGCAATAAAATAAATTTAATGGAAAAGATGACTATAAATTGAGTCACTCTTGGAAACTATTTTATTCAATATCTAAACCATTAGACCCCTTCCTCTTACCTTTTTTCCCCCATATTCCTCTTCTTTTTTGTTATTCTTTATCCCTTATTCACACTAGAAATGTCCTTAATCTTATAGCATATGTGTTTGTTAACACTAGAAAAGTGTACAGCAAAAGACATTAGAAAATGTCAAGAAAAAGGTACAAATAAAGATTTTCTAGTAAAAACACATCATGAGGGACAAAATTTTTAAAATTCCTATGGTTATGTGAGATTTTTTCGGACCACCTGCACAACAAAGACCATGCACCTATTTCTTTGATAGTCACGTGGTCCTAGAGATGGCGAAAAGTCACTATCCGGTACCACTTCCCACACTTGGAGGGTTTATTATCTGTCATGGATAGTCAAGTACAACCGACTTGAGGTTTCCCTAAAGATATGAAACCCTCAAAGTTATCTCTTTTCCTACTCTTCGGTCACCATCACTCTTGGGCCAAGAGAGGGAATAGGAGTTCAAAATTTTCTATATAAACAGCCCATGGGAAGAGAAAACGTAGGATACATTGTTATGCTTCCAAAATTTCTATCAAGTAACACCATCATTTAGTTGTTGAATCAAGAGGAATGAGAGAACTATCATGTTGGCCACATTTCTCCTAAGAAATCCAACATCCTAGTGATGGAAGAGGACACCACCAGTGGAGAGTCTTCACACTCATTTTGAGAGAGAGAGAAACACGAAAGAAGCTTGCACGTAGGCATTGGTACCATAACCTTTCAGAGGGAGTCAGGTAAAATCATTCTTTTACAAGATGTATTGCATGTACCAGGTTTAACAAAGAATTTGATCTCAGTCGCAATGTTATAGGATAAAGGGTATGAAGTTGTCTTCAGAGAAGGAAAAGTTTTCCTTCGGCACAAGGCAACGGGACAAGTCAAGAAGGTTGGGATTCGGGCAAAGAATCTCTACAGACTTGAAGTAGATGGGATGTCTACGGAGCTTCCTATTGTTGGGAAGCGGGAGAAAGACATGCAACTGATGCTTGAGAGGGAGCAAGTTTTGCATGTAGGTGAAAGTGAACCTCGGGGTGTGGAGCAGCCACAAGAGGATCATGGAGTGGGAGAAACCACTCATGCAGAGAAATTTCATGCCAGATGGGCAGAGGGAGTGCATGCAGCTATACCACTAGGTGAGAGGTGGGGCGACATGCATGAGTAATCCCAAGAGGAGATTTCTGGGCAGGATTCATTGAGATAGTGTGGATCTCATGAATTGAACCTGGCTACGAGGTGCCCATAGTGCAGTAGTAGCATGATCAGTTGGATTGATGCAGGAAGATAAAAGTGACAGTGTTGGATACTGGAGCGTGGATCAGAGTTGACAGCAAGTGCAGAGTGCATGGGTGCAAGAGATCAACAGCGCAGTGGTTCCTGATGACATGTGCAATTGGCCAAGCAGAAGTCGAAGACTTTGATGATAGATGCATCAGATTGATTGAGTTGTTTGGAGCCTATTCAATTTCAGAGGAGTTGCAGAGCAGATGCATGGAGTTGCATGGCGCTTGCAAAGGGTGCATGGCACATGCATGGAGTTGCATGGTGCATGCATGAGTTTGCATGGCGCATGCAAAGGGTGCATGGCGAATGCATGGAGTTTCATGTCGCATGCATGGAGTTGCATGGCGCTTGTGAAGGTTGCAGGGCGAATGCATGGAGTTGCATGTCGCATGCAATGACAGTCCTTTCTTGTTGAGAGGGAGTGTTGAAAATGGCAACAAGAAATAGTGAAGGAGGCCTCCTAAAACATCTTTCCCGATCCTAGTTGGAAAGTGATCACCTAAACTAGGTGGGGACCACACATGTGATTTTTGTCGAAAAGTCTATTTTTAGACTATGTCTATTTTTAGACATATGGAGCATGGTCTAGGAGTTGCGGGATGCTATTCTTGGATGATTGGTCATGTTGCTAAAAATAGATGGACCTCTATTTTTAGACATTAGGTGGTTTCTATTTTTAGACTGCCGGGCTAAAAATAGAACAGTCAAATATTATTTACCCTTAATAATATTTGGACTCTAAACTTCAGTTTACTCTCCTGGAGCACTTCAGTTTGACCCCCGGAGGTGGGGCATGCAGATGACATGAGGATTTATGCTATTCCCATGGGTTTGGTGAGCTCATGCATGATAGACTTCAGTTAGACTCATGTGGCAGAGTTTTGGTGGAGTTGATTGAGGAGTTAATGGAGATTGTGTTCCGGTTAACTAGTTGAACTAGTTGTGATCAGTTTAACTCGCGATTACACTAGAGATGAGTTGGGTGAATTAAATATTATTTAATTCATTGATATTAACTCATTATTCAACTAAATAACACATCATTTAACTCAGTGCATGGACAGTTCAGTGGAGATCAGTGAAAGAGGTAGATGAAAGGGTGAGATCGACAGCAGTTGTACATTAGTTGTGCATGAGATTTGCACAATCAGTGGGATGAGTATGCCAATGATGATTGCGCTGTTCAAGAAAGAGGAATTCGAATTGGTTCAGCCCATTCTCTCCTTTTGGATTGCGCAGTAGAGGCAGGCAGCTAGTGGAGGAGTTTTGAACCCGTGATCGGTTCAAACTGAGCTAGTTTTGTGTGTAGCTTTTGGAGACAGTACTGAGTACTTGTGAGGAGTATTGTATTGTGTAAAGTTACATGTTCTCATCCATTTATATGATACATATAGCTGGGGTTTTTCAGCTATAAGCTTTCCCCATACATGCTGCGTTCTATGTGTGCGAATTGATGTTCTACCACTTGTTTTATTTTCCGCATGTGATGATTAATTTGTAGAAGAGATTATGTGTTATGCAGAAAATCGAATTTTTTTATGATCAGGTTAATCTCGGTGAATAAATCTTCATTATTCAGCAAATTTCTACACTAAGTAAACCTGGACTTGCATATGAACGCTTTCTCAAATAATTTTGAATTTCCATCTTCCATTTAGTTTCACATAGTCTAAATAGGAGAATTGTAAGCAGCCCATTATCCACAAATCATTTCAAATTTTGCAAGGAACAATCAAAACACATAGTGTAGTTAGAGGCATAGAGTAAATATCATCGTGTATCCACATCTTATCACACTTTCGTTTGTTCACATAAACCACACACTAAGCATTGGTAAGCTTTGCATTAAAAGGAATCAATTTTTGGGGGCTTTTATTCTTAGCTTATGTTTTCTTACCATTTCACACCCTAAAGAAAATTAAGACTCCTAAAACAATCATAACTTGAACCCACTAAACTCTCCCCATAGGGTTCACAAAAGAAATAACAGTTCAGTTTAAGACCATTGGGGGTAGGCATCCAATAAACCACCATGGTCATGTTACATTTTGAAACATATAACTTGACTGTTTAGGGAGCTTAAAATCCTTCAATCATCATGTTAAGTCCCTATATTAATAGTGTAGTCCCTTATTATGTTAGTGTAGCCCCCCTTATTGTTATTTTTGTACCCCTGTAACCCCCATATTGTTATTATTGTGCCCTTACATTATTATTGTTAGGTCGGCTAGGATTACATTGTGACCCCACTAGGATTACATGGTGGCCCCATGGACTCCTATATATAGAAAAGAGGTGTTGTCATTTGTATCATCCAAGAATTTTTCATTCATGTAATGTATTGGAGGTTGCCCCCTCGAAGTGGCTTATTTATAAGGCGTTGATATCCCTTTTCTTCTATTTTTGGAGCTGGTTTCACAACATTTGGTATTAGAGGTTTGGATTCTAGAGTTTTCGCTGCTCCAAACAAGTCATCGTGACATTATCGCTATAATTTTTTTTGATACGAAGGTTCAGAAGCTGAAATTTTTAGGCTGCGAAGCCGAAATCCCAAGAAACATTGTCGCAAAATTTTAGAGCTTGGTTCACAACATTTTCAAAGATATGAGTTGTGGAAGTTAGGTCTTTTTGTAGGCTCCTCAATTTAATCTAAACAGGTCATCACGGAATTCTCGCTATAACTTTTTTTCTACAAAGGTTCAGAAGCTGAAATTTTTAGAGTGCGAATCTGAGATCTTGAGGAACATTTTTGCACAATTTCAGAGCTTCGGTTGCAATATTTTCGGATATATGATCTGTGGAAGTTAGGGCTTTTTGTAGGCTCTTGAATTTCACTTAAAAAGGTCATCGCCAAATTTTCATTATAACTTTTTTTCTACGAAGGCTTAGAAGATGAAATTTTTAGAGCGCGAAGCCGAAAGCTGGAGGAAAATAATTGCAAAATTTCAGAGCTTGGTTCGCAATATTTTCGGAGATATGATCTGTGGACTTTAGGTCTTTTTCAGGCTCCCGAATTTCATCTGAAAGAGGTGATCGTGCGAAAATATTCATAACTCTCTCTATGAGCATCGGATTGAGATTCTGTACAAGTGGATTCAAGTGCATGGATGATAGTTTCCTATCTATAAATTTCAGAGCTAAAGGAGGAAACAGTGACACGTGGCAAGTCGTACAATTTTGCTCTACTGAACTAGTACATAATTAGGTCAGTGTGGCAGATTAGACATAACTTAGGCTTGAAGAGTCCAAATCAATTCAGACCTATGGAATTCAAAAGAGGATTCAGAGGGCTACTCCAGGACCAAATTTCAGTTATTGAGGATCCAAAATCACATAGATAATTCAGTTTCAATATCAAGATTCTCAAAAGCAAGAAAAAGGTGTGTATTTGGTTTTTAAAATTGCATAAGGTTTGTTTGAAAAAGCAGTTTAAAGTGATTCCAAAGACATATTTTAGAATTTTTATTAGTATTGGGTTTTATAATGCCTCCAAAAAATAATTCCATACCCATTAAGCCCTCAAAAAGCTATACTATGACGCATGAAGAGGAAGAATTGCAGTATGAGATATCAAAGTTACGGTACCAAGTGCAACAAATTTTGATCTTATGAAGAGCAACCAAAGATGACATAGATGGTTTTAAAGCATAAATGGAAGCTAATTTGAATGGTTTGAAGGATCAAATAATAGCTAATATGGATGATAAATTAGTGGAAGATCACATCGAACATAAATAACAAGTTCTCCAACTCTCAAAGGATAACCTAACTTTGGTGCAGAATCTAATGAAACAACAGGAACATCAACATCACATCGAAAGAAGTTCTAAAGCAGTCACAGAAACAAGAACTCGAGAAGTAAGATCAATTTCAGAGTATCTCAGCAAGTGGAAGAACTTTTCTGTATAATATTCCACATGGGAGGATGAGAATTTTATACAGAAGCATCAAGAAATAATCAAGCATTGAGGAAAACACTTGTTTCAAGGAGAGGGGCATATTAAGTCCTTATATTAATAGTGTAGTCCCTTATTATGTTAGTGCAACCCCCCTTACTATTATTGTTGTACCCCTGTAGCCCCCATATTGTTATTATTGTGCCCTTACATTATTATTGTTAGGTCAGCTAGGATTACATTATGGCCCCACTAGGATTACATGGTGGCCCCATGGACTCCTATATATAGAAAGGAGGTTTTGTCATTTGTATTATCCAAGAATTGTTCATTCATGTAATGTATTGGAGGTTTCCCGCTTGAATTGGCTTATTTCTAAGGCGTTCATATCTCTTTTCTTCTATTTTTGGAGTTGGTTTCACAACACATCCCACGGAAAATATTTCCCGAGCATTACATAGACTTGATTCAGATTGGGTTCAGCTTAGGTCCAGTGTGTACGGTACTCTTTGGGGCTACCTAACCCATCTAGTGCTCAATAATGGTAACTGACTAACAATAAGCTAAAGACTTGAATGCTCACGTGGGATGAAGGTACTTTCGTGGCAAAATTTATGGCATCTTTTGCCTATAGGTGACAATGTCGGCACCACTAGATCCTCATTTCCATTGCCTTGGTTGATTCATCGGCTGCTGGAAGGCATCACCAATTATTTCAGGACGTTGGCCCCCAGTACCCATCAGAAGATATCTTTGCAAGTCCTAGTTACTTTTAGATTGGTAAGGATGATCATGTATTCATATGATTTTTATCATACGTAAAAAAAAATAAAAATAAAAAAAGAAAAAAAAAATAAAAAAAATTCTTGCTTGATTGATCACATAGCTTAATATAAAGGAAAATCACCTTTCCATTTTCACTTTGTTTTATATATGTGATTATATTTCATTGACAAAAATATTCTTCTCTCCAAATTTACAAATAAATTCATACTAATCTACACCATAGGGGAACACAAGGCACCTCGTCAATCTAGGTGTTTCTTAGACCTCCCCCCATTACTGGGAGGTGTGCTAGGACTCCCATCATTCAGGCATAAATGATGATATGCAACCACCATTATAAGATCTTCCTTTATCGAGGAAACTTTGCTTGGGATCCCTCCCCAAAAAACTATACCTTTCATGACCCCACAGGGGTCACCCATAGCTACCCCTTTGGGGTTCCCACATACCACACCTCTGGATAGCCCCAAGAGCACCCACTAGGGTATTCTTCCACTAGCCTCCCCATAGAGGACCCCTTTGAATACAGTTGTCCAAAATTGTTTTGTGATGATGGATAACTCGTAATTACCTTTATTAGTATCTTTAAATCTACCAGATCTAAGTAAGCTAACAAATTACCCAATATCACATGGCCTTGATTGGCCATCTATTCCCACTAAGGTCCCTTCTAATATTCCAAAATATAAAGGAAAGCAAGCGAAAGAGCCACGAAACCATGTCATGACTTTTCACCTATGGTGTTCGTCGAACAGTGTCATAGATGATACCATTCGACTACAACTATTTCAACACACCCTTACATGGCCTACAATGAAATGGTATGTTCATCAGCCTTCTATGTCACATGGAACATTTAGGGCCCTTCCGACAAAATTCCTCACTTCATTCCATCTCTTGATTCATCATGACTCATGAATGGAACTCATAACCCATTTCAGAAAAACACCCGCCATACGCATATTAGACCATATCCATGAATGGTGAAAACATCATAGCTTGTGCAAAGCTAATTTTGACGATAGATTTCTCTTGGATTTTTTTTTTAAATCACTCACAGCCGAAATTTCAAAATATGTGGCAATGCAATCACCATGTAACGAGGAGGAATCCATTAATAAATTCCATCAACTAGAACTCATATACACCTAGTATGGATATATCTATCATATCCTTCCAAATGCCCTGTGCCTGTAAATTTATCAAGGGATACCAGGTGCATTAAATGTTGTTAATGGATTGATAGGGTATTTAACCCAAATCAACCTAAAAACGGTTACTAGTATCATGTGTGTTCGTCTCCTAGTTAAATATTCAATCCTACTTAGGATGTATCACATCCAAGGTACTACCCTAATTAGCCTACACCATTACAAAGTGTGACTAATAGGATCAACCAATATAATCCCCCACAAGGAGGACCATACCCTCCCCCTCAGGGAACCCAATACTCATATAGAAAGATCGACGTAAGAGAGTCATCCTAGAATACATGAGAAAATCAAGGACAAGGAAACCAATACTCTCCTTTCCCCGCACAATAACAAAATATCCCTCCAACACAAAATAAATCAGGGGTTAATTTAGTGAAACCCTCCCAAGCTTAATATCAACTACCATATGACCAGGAGAAAAATAACAACCCTCTAAATATTGCTAGGAAAAAACCAAAGAACAGACCAAAGGGAGACCTTGGAAAGGGGGGAAACAATCAACAATTCCCCCTACAATCAAAGTTTGGGGGAAACCCCAACTGAAATCGGAACTAGGAACCAAAACATAACTCTCAAAGGAAAAACAAGGAAACTAGTCTAAGGACTAATCATTCATGTTCCATATGTGGTGATTATGGTCATTAAACCCACCATTGTCCCAAGCTCCCTGAGTTGAAGAGACTCCAGGGCAATAGGGGAAAAGGGGGGAAGAACCAACAACCTGTTGTAATGTAGAAACTTTTCCCCCATTAAGGAGTGGTTAACACTCAACAACATGAACCACCCCAACAAAACAATTCTAGAGGGAATGCTCAAAATAATCATGACATATACATGGCAAGAGAAGACTTGTTCTTGTAAACGTGAAACATAAATTATGAATCTCCCCCAGATACCAACCGAGCAGGCTCGAGCATGAGCGCACCAATAGCGCCATTAACCTTCTATAAGGTACCTATTGAGCCAATTCCAAAAATAGTAAAAGGTACCATGAAGAGCATAGGACATAATTCAAAATTTTCTCACATATACAACATAATGGATGACTTGGCTCAATCTCCCTCAGTTACGTCTGCATTAGAATTCCTGCAATCTTTCCCAGCCCAAAGGAAAGCCTTACTTTCTACGTTAGGCACGATCGACCCCTTTGATTCCGCCTTAATGGTCTTGGACCTAGACAAAGTAGACCCTTGTCTTCCTTATCTAATCGCTTTTGAAATTATGGTTTCAATCCAGAACATCACCATTCATCATTGCATCATGGATGAAGGAGCATCCACATGCATCATGTTAAAAATAATTTGGCAACAGTTAGGATCACCGGAACTAAAACCATATGACATAATTCTCAGAGCATATGACGAGCACCCATCTGCATGAGTACGTCTTTTTTAAGACATACTAGTACATCTCACTGACAAGACTGTGTTGATTGACATTGAAGTCTTAGATGCACAACTAGACTATAACATCCTTCTTGGACAGAGTTATATGTATGCAATGATCATGCTAGAATTCTCTTTATTCAAAGTAATGATGTTTCCCCATGACAAAAAAGTCATTACTATATACCAACTCATGTATTATGAAAAAACACCTCTAACCTACCTTGATGGAATTCTACCATATGTAGATTCGTATGCAGATTTGGTCACCACATACATGTATTTTTCTCCTGGTCAATTAAAAATAGCCACTCTCCTCGAAACTTATCCTAGATAACCTCCTATTTTATGAGGAGAATCTCTAGTACCTATATAAGTTGCGGTGTGCATGATTAGTTCATCAAACATCGAACTAACTGGAGACTGATACCACAAATATCGTCACCACCAACTTAGCATTTCTTCCATATGCCATCAACGGGACCCCCTTCTTACAGCCCCCACCTGGTTTTATATCACACTAGGTCATGGAAACCATTACATTACCAAACAAGGCTCTTGTGATGCCTATCTGGTATTTGGCCCCACTGGCCATGTTAGGAAACTTAGTTACTACCTCTAAAGGTATCATCCCTATCACCTCTACTGAGGCCATCATAACTCAAAAACTCTCATAGTGACACCAGCTGACACCACCAAAAAGAGAAAGAGAAAATAGAAGAAGGTGGACATTCCCAAAGTCCCTAGGACATCTCCACCATGTGCACTGTGCAACTTCGTTGGAAATCCTACCAACATTTTCGCAGAGTTAGATGGGTTAAAATATCTTTTACAAGCTAAAATAATAACTGTGACTCCAACTCCAAACAAATGAAAAAATATCACAAACATCCAAGATAAGGAATTATGTACTAATCATGCATGCGCCATATGTGAATAATACGGGAATCATACCCATCATTTCCCTGAAGTCCCTTGATATAGGGATGGGGTACACGCAATGATCCAGTCCAATTCCCAGGATCCATCCATAACACCAATCCACATAGGGGAGGATGGATCCAAAACCATATTATCCATATGAGAAGAACCAGCATCATGCTCATACCTAGCAAGCCCAACTACACAGACACCAAGAAGGTCTATGCATTATGCGAAGAACCTAATCATTTGATCACTCCATGCCCTGAATTAATGGAATTTAATCGTTGGTACCCAATACCCTATTTTTCCCAAAGCAACCTATGCAGACACAAATTACACATGTGTTAGATATGTAGAGGTAACCATCATGTGCGTCATTCTCCTCACATCCCTCGATTTCACTCTAGGTTAGATTTCATTTGTTGGTTCATCACTAAAAATTATGACGTAGTTAGTTCGGACTTAGAATCTTTGGATAGTACCACAACTTAAAGGAATGAAGCATCTAGGACCATTTTCTCCATGTTTGAAGAGAGAAAGCCAACAGAAATACTGCTACCCTCTGTTCACCATCACCAGCCTAGATATGGGAGGAGTACAAAACACCCCAATCAGTCATGGTCTAAACTTAACCCCCCATGTGCCCTATGCGATAAACCCAACCAGTTGGTCAACCAATGTCAGGAACTGACTAAGTTCGCTGATATTTTTGGTATATTAACCCCTATCCCCCAAATACACCTCTATAATCAAGATAAAATAACTCGGTTCTATTTTCTCATATGCTCCCAATTTCATAGTACGAAGAATTTCCAATATCTTCCACAATTGCGAGCATCCAAAGTAGCCTTAAACCAAAACCACATAAGGAAGCCACATCATACTAATAATAAGACCCATAGATGGAAAAAATGCATAAACACACCATCTTACGACTCCAACCAAGCATCTTGGTCTTACATCGTGAGCAGTACTGGCTTGCATACCATTTACTCAGTGAGTACCTGCCTTGTGTGTGACATTTTCACCAGACACTCTAATGGTACAAAAATGGCTTTTGTTACAAACATTTTATAATTTTAGGATTCAGCGCTAGTTTCCTATAGAGGAGGGTTCCTTTGCCCCTTGTACACTGACAAGGTCACACGAACTTCCACTCATCCAATACAAACCAACCATCATGGAAATTCTTTTGTCACCTAATGTTGACGACACGCAACATCACATAAGATTATTCTCATCATCCGTGGGAACGATGATTCGTATTTTTTTCTCATCATTTTTTGTTTTCAAGAGCTCTACAACTACAATTCTAGTAGTATTATCATCGATTGGGAAGAACCAATCTATTTGTTCCTTTCCAACCTCATCTGGTTCTATGGCATCAACCACCAAATCATATTCTTGTTTTTCAACCAGCACTGCTAGGCTCGAATTCCCTCCTCAAGGTCTTGCACAAACCAATACCACCCTAGATCTCCTTTTTCACTCTAAAAAAGATATTTTGGAGGCCATGAAGGAACCTGAGTTTCCACGAGACACCATGCACCATCAATCAATTTTTCTACCAGAAAAATCAGTCGTTCCTAGCAAGACACCAACCCATGATATCTACGCCATTGAAACCAAACATTTCCTACCATCAGCAAAATTATATTGGTTCAAAAATCCTATCCCTGCACCTGATTCATTTTAGGAAGGTAACATGGCGAATATTTCACCTAATTTTAAGGCAAATATTGCGAAAAAACCAGGAAAATTGGAAGAAATCTCCATGGGGTAAACATGCTCTCCAAAATAAGTAGCCTCGTACACTTCCCTATTACAATAATACAGGGATATATTTGTGTGGGATTAATCGGAGATGCCAGGCATATGTCCCACCATCGTGCAACATAATATTTACACGTGGCACAAACCCTCCCCATCTGCCAAAAACAACATCAATTACACCCATCCAATATTGAAGCAATCAAGAAGGAGATAGATAAACTCCACAAAGCTAGGTTTATCTACCACATCACTTACATATCCTAGGTTTGTAACCCTGTATCCATCATGAAAAAAATAGGGAACTATCTACGTTTGTACTGACTTTCAACATCTGAACAAATATTTTCAAAAAGATAATTACCCCACCCCATTCATCAACCAAGTCATAGATTGTTGCACCAGTCATGAGGCCTTGTTTTTCATGTATGTGTTCTGAGTGTATAATCAGATCCAGATTTGACATACAGATTGGTACAAAACCACATTCACCACTCCTTGGGGTACCTTTGCATACCAAATTATGCCATTCGGCCTTAAAAACATTGGCACCACCTTCGAACAGGCCATAAACTACATCTTTCATGGCCTAGCTCATCTCATCCTTGCCTATTTGGATGACCTAATTGTGTGGTCCAAGACGCATGCTAACCATTTGGAATATTTTCTCTTGGTTTTTCATAGATACCAACATATAACCTACGCTTGAACCCTCTCAAGTGTGTATTCTACGTCAATGCCAAAATATTGCTAGGATTCATCATTTACCAACAATGTATTAGAGTCGACCCTATCAAAGTCTAGGCGATCAAAGAAGTACCACCTCCCAAAATACTAAAGCAGTTACAAAGCTTACAGGGTAAGGCAAACTTCATACGACACTTTTTCTCCGACTATGCCACTTACATGCAAGGCTTCCTATGTCTCCTTCGTCAATAAATTCCCTTCCAATGGGATGAACAAGCACATAAATCATTTGAAGCATTAAAAGACACTTTTTCTTTAGCCCCTTTAATCATCCCACCCAACAAAAGTAAATATTAAACCCTATATCTATCTACATCAGATGTATCCATTGTGGGGGTGCTAGTCTATAATGGACCAGACAACAAGGAACACATGATCTATTACATAGGAAAGAACTTAACCAAGCTTCCATTGAAGTATGAGCCAGAAGAGAAAACAACCTTAGCCCCAATACATGCAGTACAAAAAGCGTCAACACTATATCATCATGTGAACCACCACCGTTGTAGTGGCTATTAACCCCATGTGATATTTCTCACTCGCCGCATGATGAACCATAAATACGCTCGATGGGTGGTTATACTGCAGGAATTTGATATATAATTTAGCTCCCGTGAGAGAAAAAAGGCACTCATCCTTGCTGAATTCATCATTGATCTCCCAACGGGAGCCTAAGGATCCATTGTGAACAATGCACTACCTAATGAACATTTTTTCTTAGTGTCAAAAGAGGACCCTTGGTACAACGATATCCTCCTTTTCTTGTGAACTCAGAAATTCAAACCCCATCTCACTCGTGAATACCGGAGGTGCATACACCATCAGGCCCAACACTACCTCCTATTAGGGTATTTCCTTTACTGGAGAGGCATCGACACCATATTACATTGATGCCCCACTCATGAGCAAGAATAGCAAGTCCTAAATGGCTGTCATAGTGAGGCTTGTAGCGGCCACCTATCAAGAATCACCACTGCTCAAAATTTCCTACATGTCAGTTACTTTTGGCCGACGCTTTTTTTCACGATTACATCCAAGTAGTCAAGAGATGTGAGCTATGCCAGCACTATGGTCACAAGGCATGATCCCCTCCAACTCCCCTACACATGGTCATCATATCCTGCCCCTTTTTTAAAATGGGGCATAGACTTCATGACGTGCAACCCCACATCATCCGAAAACCACAAGTACATAGTTGTGGCTGTCGATTATTTCACCAAATGGGTAGAAGCCTTGCCCACATACAATAACACAACGAAAATTGTTGCATGTTTTTTCTTTAACCATGTCATCACATGGTTCGGTGTCCCAAGGAATTGGTGTTAGACCATGGAAAATATTTTTACAATGAAATATTCCAAGAGCTATCCCAACACCTCAGTTTTTCACATGAGTTTGTGTCAACATACTATACCTAGTGTAATGGTCAGGTAGAAGTTGTCAACAATTCCTCGAAACAATGTTGCAGAGTATTGTGAACAACCACAAAACCAATTGGCACCACATGGATTTTTTATCCTTATTTGCGTACTGCACATCCATCAAATCCTCAACCGGATTCACACCCTTCTATTTGTTTTACGGGATGGAGGTTGTGATTTCCATCAAATGTGAAATCCCCATCCTGCATTCAGCCATTAAACTTCTCACCGATACTAATCCCTTAGAGAAAAGTTTAGTTTAGCTAGAACTCGTCAACGATAGTCGAAGAGATTCTCTCAAACATAATGAATCCCACAATAAGAGGGTCAAAGCATCGTTTGATCGCAACATCACCCCTCGCTCATTCACCGAGGGAGAACTATTCTTACGCTATGATTTTGCACAAGAAACTTTAGGAACTAGGAAGTTTGAAACATTATGGAAGGGTCCATGCATCGTTAAACATTGTCTCCTCAAAAGAGCATTCATTTTTTCATAGCCTGATGAAACATGCCTAAAAAACCTTGTCAATGGGCTTTATCTCAAAAAAATTCACCCATAAAGGAAGGGCTTCAATACCCTAGAATGAATATGTATGCACCATAATTTTGTATGATGATCTCATCATCATGGACTTATTCTAAAAAACACACTCTTGTGTGGCATATGGATCATTCGCCAACAAGATTTTTTGGATTCGTTGATGGGGCCTCTTGATGGTCACAAAATTTAGCTATTTCCACCTAGGCCATATGTTCCCCTAACCAATCACCATTCCTAGCTAATGTATTGTGTATCAAGTTAGCCACAAACAATCAATCAAAATATGACGTTGTCGTAGGACTTTTAAGCAACGCCTCCCTCAAAGGCATTTGTCATTTGCATGTCTTCCTTGATTCCCAATTGATGGTATCTCATTTAAACCAAACCTTTCAAGTACATGATTCATGCCTTTTTAGGAAATACCTACATGGGAAAATATTAGCCCACACTTTTGATCAACATTACATTTACACATATACCAAGAGATAAAAATCATGTATTCAATCACATAGATAACCATATCCTAGATTGGAATGCATCATATATATACCATCGAGTATAAGAAGCATAAAAAAACCATCATAAATAAAGAATCCATCATAAAAGTACAAAACATCACAAAAATAGCCATAAGAACATCATCAGAGCCATTAAAATACACCTCGCATATATATATATATATATATATATATATATATCAAAAAATATATGTGTGTCCTAGTATACAGAAAATGAGTTCACTAGCTCATCTTCAGGCACAACTATGTCGTCAAAAAAATAGGGGAGAATCCTCATAATGGGTGCTCACCTTGGTACATACATAAGGAAATCTGGGGCTGAGCCCCTCCAGGTGGATCATGTGGACCCATGTCCACACCAGAAGAAACAATTGAAGCAACAACAGCCACAGCAAGGGATACTCAGCATAACGTCGGGTGATGAGCCCTCTAATGGCCCATCATTGTCTTCATCACCATCTCCGCCAAATCATCAAACCCCCTAGTGGGCATCCCACGGGTGAGACTCTCAAGCCTTCCCCACGAGTCTCCAAAATATTTTAACCGAGCCTCCATAGCATCTGCATGGGCCCCAACTGCCAGTCTAGGCTAACGAGGAGGCCCGCCATCTCGGGGCCTCCGTGGGGCCTGTGCTCTCCGTGGAATTCCCATCCCCCTCAGATCATGGCCTACTAAGTAAGCCAATGGTTAGGCTATCAGACCTGCATCTGTAAGTAAAAAAACTTGGTATAAACATCATCATAATAAACACATCCATATATACATGAAAACAATACTAAAATGCAGAAAACATAAAGGTCATACATGTGCGCCCCCAAGCATAACCTTGGGGAAGACCCATATCCGGATCACCTTGGAAGTCCACTCCAGAATATCGAAACTCTAGGATCAGCTGGGGGTTGTATTAGAACCACTCCTCCAAAGTATCATTCCAATACCTACCTGCAGCACCCCCTCCCCGGCGGGGCATAACAGGCACCCATCTCCAAATCTAAGGGTATCTCGGAGGACCAAGTGGCACCATAAGAAAATTTTGTAGCATGATGACCCACTCATGCATATTGTTGCATAAAATTTTGGCATAGAAAAAGGGCCCAGTTAAAAAATTTCCCCACTTGCAGGTGATGCAGAACCGCTATATGTGGCCCTGATACTCTATGGGGTGAAGATGACCCCACCAACCAGAAAATCATGGACACAACAGCATGCTTTGTCAAGCTCAAACTTGAGAAAAATCAACGCACCCCTCAGTAATAGCGCGAGGACCCTAATGTTGCTCCTCCTCAGCCAAGTGATGGATGGTCACCACCCCAGGTGGAAATGGATAAGATATGCCTCCCCATGAGGCAAAAGGCAAATCACAACATATACATCTAGCTGATATGATATCGCTAGCTCATCTTTGTGCACAAATATAATCTGTTTATCCCGGTCCCATCACCCAACAGGGAACCATAAAAACTGATCATGCAATCTAAGAATAGGGTTCTTAAGAAATTTGAGTAACCCCCATCTCACCAAAGTCTCGTGAGCATCTGAATCCTGTGCCACCTCAGTATGGAGGGTGTGTCAGCCTTTGCATCTTTCCTTCAGTGATCAAACATGCTCTTACAAAGTGATTTTAAGGTGTCAAGGTCAAATTTTTTCATTTCAATGAGTCTTCAAGCAAAATTTGGTCACTAGGCATTAGGTCTAGGGGTTGCTTTTACTCCTGTCAAAGTTGTCCAAATGTCGGTCCATGTCACCATTCAGCTGAGTGTGCCATCATTCAGAGGGTTGTCATCATCATGTCAAGTTCCATTGGGTCATTTTACAGCTTGTTCATGCTTCAGTTGTGCCTAGGTAAGGTCCATTTCCCTCTCCTAGGGTTTTGGAGGTAATTTCTCTTGGACGGTCAAATCATCGAAAAAACTTGTATCCTGATGTTCACACACCTTCCCCTATCCTTAATATACATTATTAAACACTTCCCATCACTGAGATCCCCCAAATTCCTCATTTTTGCACAAACCCTAGTTTCTTGCCACAACTTGGCAATTTTCTAGGCTAGGCCTGTGTTTTGCCCTTTTGGACCCCTTCCCCTCACTCAATCTCTACGATTCCACTTTCCCCTGCTTCCTAACATCCCTCCCTACTTCCCAAAATTTCCCCAAGAATTTAGAAGCCCCTTATCCCCTTCATTTCGCTTCATTTCGACAAAATCCCTTGTTTCACACATCGGGATAGGTTTCACTCAAATGATGTTTCAGAGAAATAAAAGATGAATTTGGGAAAACTGAGAGAGGTTTTTGTCCAAAACATCCCAATAAAGAAAAAAATATTTCAATTTTTACACAAGTATCATGGTTTTAGAGAAATGTCAAAAATACCGTTGCCTCAGGAGAATTGAATGTACCTCTGAAGTGACCTTGGGAACATCAAGATTTCTCCTAGCATGGTTGGCTAAATGACTTGCTTGATGAGTCAAAGGATAACTAGACACAAAGATATTTCCAATGAGCTATCATGAGCTCAATTTGGAGTTGAGGAAGACCTTCAAAAGTTGACTGCAACAGCGCTCTGCCTTGAGGCAGCCTCATTCTGCTCATTTTGACAAGTGTTGGGAGATTTGCTTTTTGACAGGGTAAATGAAATCCAAATTGCAAAATTCCACTTTTTTTGGAAATTAGACTCCTGGAGCTTTCCAACTAGCTATCACACGCTCGATTTGGACACCAGGAAGGCCTCCAAAAGCTTCCTGCAAAATGCACTATGTAGCTGCTCATAGAAAGGTGTGCGCTACCCACTTGAGGTGCGCGCTACCCACTTGGTGCAGGCTACCCACTTGAGCGCCACGGCCAGTGTTAAATTGAACGGGTGCTACCCACTTGAGGGGCGCTACCCACTTGAGCAGGGGCGCTACCCACTTAGCAACAGAGCCCAAAAAATTGTGTTTTGCGCCCAGTTTTGATTCAAATCGACTCCAGCAGCTTCCAAACAGGTTTTAATCATTGCTCAGTAGGTTTTTAATATGGTTGTGATGTCATTGATGTTGGGAAAACAAGCCATGCTTGGAGAGAAATATATGAATCCTTCATTCACATGCAAGTTAATTCCGTAAGGGTTTTGAAATTGTATGGACAGTTTTATGAAAAATTTGAAAACCTTTGAATGGTAGATATGTTCACACCCTGGCACGTTGTATATATGATCCTCACGCCCTCAGTTATCATCTTATCACTGCTGTTTATGCCCTTTCATATTTTTTCACAGTCTTATGTGGACTAGTCTATAGCCCTCATCACCATATCACGCTATCACCATAATATTTCTAATCGGTGGTGTCCCCTGGCACTCATCATTTACCTCGACCCACACGCTCTCTCATTGCCATTACATCACTGCTCTCATTGTTATTGCCATTGTCATTTTCACACTATTCATCATTCATGTTATGACATAGTCCCATTTTCACTTGTCCACATCCTCCATTGACATTTTCAAACGTTGCAAGGGCTATTTCTATTGACCTACACTACACTCATTCCTATTCATGTGTCAAATCCCCATGTAGTCAAAGAGTGGCTATTTTCCATTCAAATTCCTTGTGACAATCCTTTTCCCATTGTGATATTTCCTATAGCACCTTGACATATATGTGACACATCTGACATTGGAGCATACACCAAACTATTTTTTTCATCATAACCATATCAGTATACTTTCATACACATTGTGACACCATGATAGAGACCGACACATACAACCGAGACAGTGTTTTCACCACAGGAACTGCATGCACCAGGAGAGCACTAAAACGGCGGAAAAGGCCTGATCCACTCCGGATTTTGGCCGAGGCTTCGTTGGCTGGGCAAGATACATGATGGAGGATCTTCGCTCCGAATTTGAGCAAATTCGGAGAAAATTTTGTCATTTTGAAATATTTTGGTCTAAAAACAGGTTTTTCAGTTAAGCGGGTAGCGCACCCATATGCTCACTTTTTTTTCAGGACACTTGCTGAAGGAAATCTTTACATTTTTGGATTTTTCATGGTAATTTATGCATCCTCAGGCATTTCCGAAGCATTTCATCAGATTCTGGATGGTCAAAAAGCTCAAAAACACCATGAAAACCACCTTGCTGCCACCTTTTGCACCAGCAGGAAGTACTTCTGGGAGAATGAAGTTTTGGAGGGGAAAATGAGCTCCAAATTGAGAAATTCCACTTGGGTTGGATAGCCAACATCCAGGGATTTCCAACGCGCTATCATGAGCTCAATTTGGATGCCGAGAAGTGCCTCAAAATCAGGCTGAAAGGTGCGCTACCCACTCAGTTCAGGGGCACTACCCACTTAAATTTTTGGCTGAATTTTCAACTTCCAGCTCAGAATTTCGGCCAGTTGGGAACAGTTTTGCTTGTGGATGAAATTTTTGGGTTTTCATGATGTAAATTGATGGTTGAAATGTAACTTTGGCTCATTTTTACCTATTCTAGAAGATTCACTCTCAAAAAAGTGAAAATCATGTAAATGAATCAGTTTCCACTCTTTTAGAGGCAAGTTGTTAGCTGCCTAGATTTTAGTTCCTTGATTAGAATTTGGTTGGAACTGCTCCTAGAAGGAGGAATTCGACCCCTAGAGGCATGGGAAGGGGTTAGGATGCTCTATATGATGTAATTTCTCAATCATTTTCAGAGGTTGGAGAGGTTGGACTCTTGGGAAACTTTTGGCACACATTGTAAATATTTTTCATATTTTGGCTAAGGAAAGATCAGAGGTTTTGCGGCACCTGTTGGGATTCTTGTGGTGTTCTGTTCTTGATGGTGTTTTCTCTCTGTTTACTGTAAGTTCTTCATGTTTAATGTATGCCATTCCTTTCATATGCTTCTGAAACTAAAATGAATGAGTAGATGAGGTTGAAACCATTGTTTACAGTGCTCTGCCTTTGAATTCATTTAGTTTTACATGTTTTCAACTGTTTGAAGAGGATCCAAGTTCTTCTTTGCCCTCTTCAGCTCCTTTTTGTTCGGATCCGTCCATATATCCAATCAAAAGCATCAAGACAATCGCCTACCTCGCCCCAACTCGAAATCTGCAAAGATCTGACCTTATCCCCGGACCCAAAATTTGTTTTTCCCATTTCTCCAACGAAAACCCAAAAAATCCAAATCAAACATACCTATCTCTTTACTAGCCTAAAATCAGTTCCCATTTTAAGTCATCTCGCACCCTATTGCTCATTTTATCGAGATAGACCCGGAGAGAGCCCTCTCCTGTCCTCGTAGGGCTAGCTACGAGGCTGAGCGTGGTTTGATGTAGCCTTGAGTTTTACCTTATTTCAGCCTAAGGTAGATTTGAGCGCTAACATAGTGGCAACCATACTGGGGAAGAACATGGTTTGCTTGTGGGTGTTATTTGATTTATAGCTACAGACGGAGCCTGAAGTCACGCCAGGTAGCTTTCGAACTGCTCTTGCTCTGCGAGTGCATAGTAGATAAACGTTGCTTCAGTCGATCTCCGGTCTAGCTTGTAATCGTAACACTTAACTTATAAATTGCCCCAGTACATGTATCGAGTTCAGATCTGATGGTTGATGGTGGACAATGATCAGACATAAGAAGGCTGAAATCTTTCACCTGGTGACTCCAATTCAAAGTAGAGACTCCACTGGAGGACTGACTCTTTCTCTGAGAAAATGGAAGGATCTTACACAAAGTTCAGGTATCTAAAGTGGAATGGTATTCAGGATCTAGTCTGCTTTCTTGTAAACTATTTCTTTGTTGTTCTTGAAGCTGCCCTGAAAGTTTTTCAAAATTTGTTGTATGAGAAAGGTGATCAAAATCTTCACTCGACCCATTCAAAAAGTGTAAATGTTGAGTTTCCCTTTGATCCTGGTCTCCTTACTTTTCCCACATATTATGATGACTTTCTTCAGAGTGATGAGCCAGAAAACAAAACTGATCCCACAGCTCTTGTACATGCCCCTACACCTTGTAAAATTCCAGATCGGTATAAACCTCTTGTTTTGCCTTCTGTTCTTCATGCTTTTCCTGCAAATTATGACCTATATCTACCAAGATTTGATGGTAAATGTAACAATGTCAACGCTGAGCAACATGTGCAGAATGTTGAGACTTTTCTAGATCTTTTTGAAGTTGATGATGAAGATGTTAGTATCAGGCTTTTTTCTCTTTCTTTGCAAGGCCAAGTGAAGAGTTGCTTCAAAGCCCTGCCTGATGCGAGCATTTCAGATTTTCAGAAGTTTGTTAAAGTTTTCTTTGACAAGTGGATGATCAGACAGAATTTTTTATTGATTATAGAAGAGTATAATCAGCTGAAAAGAATGCCAGGGGAGACAGTACAACAATTTTCTGCTAGATTTAACCAAGTTTATTATTCGATGCCAGTTGATATAAGACCTTCTCCTAGATCTGCTCTCTTGCACTACCCGGGTGCCTTTGATCCGGAAATGGAGTTTCAGTTGAGAGAAAAGAATATTGCAATGCTTCACGAAATGCAAAACAAGGCAGTAAATGTAGAGGCTCATTTGCTGATCTTGAGGGCAAGGTTGAAGGAAGAAGAAAAGAAGAATGTTTCAGAGCAGCTGACACCTTCAGAGGAAAAGCTTGATCTTTTCGTAAACGCAGTAGAAGAGATGGTGCGGAAAATGACTGCAAAAAATGAAAATGACATTCAAGAACAAGTTGCTGATCCAAAACATTTTGTTTCTGATCCCAGTAGTCATAGTGATTGTTTTATAGATCATTGTGAAGAAGAGAGAGCTGTTGATATGATGTGTATGTTTGATGATGAATTGCCTCAGTTTGATCGGTATGATGATGATTATGTTCTCCAAACAGAAGCTAATCTTGCAGACAAATCAGTAGCTAGTTTGTGCGAGGAGGAAGTTCACTTTCAGCAGCTCGAGTACAGTGATCAACCGATGCATATCAGCTATGGCAATGATGAGGAAAGTGCAGAAAATTTTGATGTAAGTGAAGGATCTTTGCCTTTTTGTTTTGACTCGTTTCAGTTCATCAGAGACAATTTCCATGCAATCAGAAATCAACTGCCAAAAAGTCTTGATTTGGACCATCTTGAGGGAAATGAAAGCCTTGTTCAAGACTTCTCATATTCATATTTTCAGCCCTTGAAAGTCATTGATTTTCAAGTTGCAGATGAGGACATGGAAGCTAGTACATGTGATCAAATGATACAAGGTGACTCCGTACCATTTTGTTTTGAATCATTTCAGCTTTTGAAAGATAAATTGCATAGTAAATCTTCAGATGAGCAGCTTGTAGCATCAGATTTGCAGCCATCCAATGCAATTGAAGGTCAGATTATAGATGAAGGTGTGGAAGATGAAATACATGATTTGATGATGCAAGAAAATTCTATACCCTTTTGTTTCAAATCATTTCAGTTTATAAGGCAGAACATTCGTAATATGTCTCAAGGAAAGGAGGAACAACAAGTAGGATGTCATACAGTTTCAAGGGATACAGTGCAGCAGTCTTCTCAAGTTTTTGATGATCCTATTGCTAGTGTGTTGGATGATGTTTGTTATAAAAATTCTGCTCCATTAGCTAACCATGTGCCCGAAAAGAATGTTGATGATAATCTTATTCAAAGGTCACCTTCATTGTCTTGTTTAACAGATTTTTCATTGCATAGCACATGTCAAGATTTCCATTCATATGAGGAGATTGATGAAGGAGACTTTTGTTCTGTCTGGAATCAGCAACAGAGTTTGATTTTTCATGAATTTTAGGATCCTTTTGATAGCTTGCTGCAATCACCAAAGAAAAGCACCGCAGATGTGAGGAAAATTTTAAGATCAAGGTATGGAGATTATCTGGACCAGAGCTATGTTTATGAAGATCCATTCGCAGTATTCTTGATGTCTTCCAGTCAATTTATGCTTTGCAAGTTTATCAGCGGTCCACTTGGTTCAAAGTTTCCATGGGAGTTGCCTTTCGATTCTTTCCTTTTCCTGTGCATCAGTAAGCATGTGGGAAGAAATCAAACAGCAGCCAGCATGCTTACATGGTTGCATTGGCTATTCCATTTTACTTGATCAGGTGGTGAAATGAAATTGTTAGAGTAGGTTGTATTGAATAAGCTCTACTTTGAGCATATTTCCAGTTTGTCGGTTTTCTTTAAGTATCGAGTTAGTTTTTAGTTGAGTGAGATTCAATTTGTGTCGTCAAGTCATCAGTTTTCAGTCATGCATTTCAGTTTGAGTTTTTGATTCCATGGCCCAATGGATAAAGCACTGGTCTGCTCTCCCAAAGATCTGCCGTTCTTGGCACCTCCAAGGAGCTACCATCCCCATTGGAGCCAATGTTAGATTCAGCCTTTGCAGCCTTCCTCCAGTGATCAAACATGCTCTTACAAAGTGATTTTAAGGTGTCAAGGTCAAATTTTGTCATTTCAATGAGTCTTCAAGCAAAATTTGGTCACTAGGCATTAGGTCTAGGGGTTTCTTTTACTCCTGTCAAAGTTGTCCAAATGTCGGTCCATGTCACCATTTAGCTGAGTGTACCATCATTCAGAGGGTTTTCATCATCATGTCAAGTTCCGTTGGGTCATTTTACACCTTGTTCATGCTTCAGTTGTGCCTAGGTAAGGTCCATTTCCCTCTCCTAGGGTTTTGGAGGTAATTTCTCTTGGATGGTAAAATCATTGGAAAAAATTGTATCCTGATGTTCACACACCTTCCCCTATCCTTAATATGCCTTATTAAACACTTCCCATCACTGAGATCCCCCAAATTCCTCATTTTTCCACAAACCCTAGTTTCTAGCTACAACTTGGCAATTTTCTAGGCTAGGCCTGTGTTTTGCCCTTTTGGACCCCTTCCCCTCACTCAATCTCTGAGATTCCACTTTCCCCTGCTTCCTAACATCCCTCCCTACTTCCAAAAATTTTCCCAAGAATTTAGAAGCCCCTTATCCCCTTCATTTCGCTTCATTTCGACAAAATCCCTTGTTCCACACATCGGGATCGGTTTCACTCAAAAGATGTTTCAGAGCAATAAAAGATGAATTTTGGAAACCTGAGAGAGGTTTTTGTTCAAAAAGTTCCAAGGAAGAAAAACCTCTTTCAATTTTTACACAGGTATCATGGTTTTAGATAAATATCAAAAATACCGTTGCCTCAGGAGAATTGAATGCACCTCTGAAGTGACCTTGGGAAAATCAAGTTTTCTCCTAGCATGTTTGGCCAAATGACTTTCTTGATGATTCAAAGGATAACTAGACAGAAATACCTTTCCAATGAGCTATCATGAGCTCAATTTGGAGTTGAGGAAGACCTTCAAAAGTTGACTGCAACAGCGCTCTGCCTTGAGGCAGCCTCATTCTGCTCATTTTGACTAGTGTTGGGAGATTTGATTTTTGACAGGGTAAATGAAATCCAAATTGCATAATTCCACTTTTTTTGGAATTTAGACTCCAAGAGCGTTCCAACGAGCTATCACATGACCAATTTGGACACCGAGAAGGCCTCCAAAAGCTTCCTACAAAATGCACTATGTAGCTACTCATAGAAAAGTGCGCGCGACCCACTTGAGCGGGCGCTACCCACTTGAGGGGCGCGACCCACTTGAGCGCCACAGCCAGTGTAAAATTGAACGGGCGCTACCCACTTGGGGGGCGCGACCTACTTGAGAGGGCGCTACCCACTTAAACAACAGAGCCCAGAAAATTGTGTTTTGCGCCCAGTTTTGATTCAAGTCGACTCCAACAACTTGCAAGTATGTTTTTAAACATTGCTCAGTGATTTTTAGACATGATTATGGTGTTTTGAAAATGGAGAAACAAATGTTTGATTTGGAGAAACGTGAAACCTATGTTCATTGCAAATTCATTTCTTAGGGTTTTGAGAGACATGTTGATAGTCTTGTGAAGGATTTCCAAGGTTGTGTTGTTGATATATATGCTCATGCCTCTACTGTCTGTGGTGTCCCTGCTCATTATTTACCTAAGCCTCATGCTCTCTCATTGCCATACACTACACTCATTCCTATTCATGTGTCAAATCCCCATGTAGTCAAAGAGTGGCTATTTTCCATTCAAATTCCTTGTGACAGTCCTTTTCCCATAGCACCTTGACATATATGTGACACATTTGACATTGGAGTATACACCAAACTCTTGTTTTCATCATAACCATATCAGTATACTTTCATACACATTGTGACACCATGATAGAGACCGACACATACAACCGAGACAGTGTTTTCACCACAGGAACTGCATGCACCAGGAGAGCACTAAAACGGCGGAAAAGGCCTGATCCACTCCGGATTTTGGCCAAGGCTTCGTTGGCTGGGCATGATACATGACGGAGGATCTTCACTCCGAATTTGAGCAAATTCGGAAAATTTTTTGTCATTTTGAAATATTTTGGTCTAAAAACAGGTTTTTCAGTTAAGCGGGTAGCGCACCCATATGCTCACTTTTTTTTGGCACACTTGCTGAAGGAAATTTTTGCATTTTTGGATTTGTCATGATAATTTATGCATCCTCAGGCATTTCCGAAGCATTTCATCAGATTCTGGATGGTCAAAAAGCTCAAAAACACCATGAAAACCACCTTTTGCACCAGCAGGAAGTACTTCTGGGAGAAAGAATTTTTGGAGGGGTAAATGAGCTCCAAATTGATAAATTCCACTTGGGTTGGATAGCCAACATCCAGGGACTTCCAACGAGCTATCATGAGCTCAATTTTGATGCCAGAAAGTACTTCAAAATCAGGTTGAAAGGCACGCGACCCACTTGTTTCAAGGGCGCGACCCACTTAAATTTTTGGCTGAATTTTCAACTTCCAGCTCAGATTTTCGGCCAGTTTGGACCAGTTTTGCTTGTGGATGAAATTTTTGGGTTTTCATGATGTAAATTGATGGTTGGCATGTAACTTTGGCTTATTTTTACCTATTCTAGAAGATTCACTCTCAAAAAAGTGAAAATCATGTAAATGAATCAGTTTCCACCCTTTTAGAGGCAAGTTGTTTAGATGCCTAGATTCTAGTTCCTTGTTTAGAATTTGTTGAAACTGATCCCTGAAGAAGGAATTCGACCCCTAGAGGCATGGGAAGGGGTTAGAGTGATCTATATGATGTAATTTATCAATCATTTTCAGAGGTTGGAGAGGTTGGACTCTTGGGAAACTTTTGGCACCATTGTACATATTTTTTTTCATATTTTGGCTAAGGAAAGATCAGAGGTTTTGCGGCACTTGTTGGGATTCTTGTGGTGTTCTGCTCTTGATGGTGTCTTCTCTCTGTTTACTGTAAGTTCTTCATGTTTAATGTATGCCATTTCTCACTGATGCCTCTTAAATTAAATGAATGAGTAGATGAGGTTGAATCCATTGTTCACAGTGCTTTGCCTTTGAATTCATTGAGTTCTATATGTTTTTGACTGTTTGGAGAGGATCCAAGTTCTTCTTTGCCCTCTTCAGCTCCTCGTCGGTCTAATCTGTCCGTATATCTAATCAAAAGCATCAAGACATTCACCTACCTCGCCCCAACTCAAATTCTGCAAAGATCTGACCTTATCCCCGGACCCAAAATTTGTTTTTCCCATTTCTCCAATGAAAACCCAAAAATCAAAACCAAAAATTTCTATCTCTTTACTAGCCTAAAATCAGTATTCATTGTTCATTATAAGTCATCTCAGCCCCTCTGAAAACCTTTTGCCGAGATAGACCCGGAGAGAGCCCTCTCCTATCCTCGTAGGGCTAGCTACGAGGCTGAGCGTGGTTTGATGTAGCCTTGAGTTTTACCTTATTTCAGCCTAAGGTAGATTTGAGCGCTAACAGACGGTTATTAATGGAACAACAAAGCAATGATGTAAAAGAGGTCGTTATAAGAATTAAATTTCCAACAGGTTTTGCTTCAAACATAAATAATATCTTAACAAAGAAAGGTGACTTCAATGGGGTGAAAACACATGATTGGCATACCTTTGTTAAGGTAATTTTTTTGGTATACGTTTTTGTATGTTATTGCTTGAATAAATATTTTAAATTTTCCTTTTTTCTGTTTAATTTGGAAACCAATAACGATTCATTTTTTATTGTTATAGCATGTTCTACCTGTATCTCTCCCAAACGACTTCGACAACAATGTCAAACAAGTTATATATGGTCTTAGTAAATACATGAGGTAAGTAGTTTTGATTTATAAGCAAAATCTAATTGCTACAATTTATTTTCATAATTAATGAAATGATGTATTAATTTACTTGTAATGAAATATATATTATGTTTCATTGAAATAACCTTACGTAATGATTTGCAGATGGTTGTCATTGAGAGAAATCCATCAAGATGAAATAAAGTATTGGAATAGAGAAATTCCTCGGCTAATGTGTGAAATGCAAAAGTATCTACCTCCAACATTTCTCAATGCACAAGAACACTACTTGATACACCAAGTTGAGGAGATTGAAATGTGTGGACCAGTACACACAAGGTCAATGTGGATGGTCGAGAGGCACCTGAAATCCTTGAAGGTTTTGGTTAGACAAAGAGCACGACCTGAGGGTTCTATGGTGGAGGGATATGTGGTATATCAATCCATGGTGTATATTAGTCATTATCTTCCTATATTAGCTACGCCAGCCATGAAGGCGGTGGATTGCATTTGGGATGTGAACTCCATCAAAAAATTTGAAGTGGAGCACCTGTTGGGAAAAGGTAGAATGAAGAAAGTGAGAGGTAAAAGATTTGTTATGTATAATAAATATAATGTTTCATTTTTTTACATCATGTATATGATCATTATATTCATTAAGGTCTTATTATTTCATAGTGTATTAATTAATATAATTTACCATGGTTATAAGTAATATTTATTAATATTGGTGAGTTATTGTTTTTTTATTTAGGTGCTCAAGATTATGAGGCACTAATTTTATACATTGGAAACAATCTTGAGTGGATGAGTGAATGGATTGAAACATGCAAAGCACGTAACGATGGTAGGTTATCATGGCAACTACTATCTGAATTGATTAGAGAAGTGTATCGTAGTGGAGATGGAAACGTTACAGGCAGGAAAATCGATTTAGCATATGGTTTGAAAGATAGAAAGGTAAGCAATTGATTCACCTATTTATTCATTACTTATTTTATACTATATTTATAATGTGACAACAAGTTTGATTTTTCAGATAATTTTCATGCTGTGTAAATTACATGATTAATTATTAATTGAGAATGCATCTTTTTCATGTTTGGCATATTGCAATTGAAACACCACAAGGCTGTGTGGTGTAATGGTCGTAAATTTCGCGTTAAACAATTAGATGATAAAAGGAAAAATTTTGATAGTGGGATAACTGCAGTATTCCAGGTCACTAATGTTTCCTCCAGGAGTGACAGACATCCTCGAGAATCTGAAAATAGATATTATGGGTTTTTAGATGATATAGTTGAGTGTGACTTTAATTCCTTCAAAATAGTTTTGTTCGAAATAAAATGGTATAGGCTACGAATGAATGTACATGATGATGATAGAACACTTATTTAACATGACAATGGATTTCCAATGGTTAAAACATCGTAGTTTGAAGCAGGGAAAGATCGCTATGTTTTTCCAAGCCAATGCAAACAAGTCTTTTACTCAGAGGTTCCAAGTGAGAAAGAATGGTCATTTTCTATTAGATATGATCCAAGAGGAAGGCCAGTAGAGTATACTATAGAGGAAGAAGATGATATTGATCAAGAAGAAGATGATGCAGTGGCAGATGAGCAGGAAGATGCATTGACAGACGAAGAAGATATATTAGAAGATGAACCAGGCATAGGAGATGAGGCAATAATTATTGATGATGATGTCGATGAGGATATTATTGAAAATGAAATAATTGATGATGATGATGACATGGTCGATCATTTCAACACCGTTTCTGAATCAGATGTTGGTATATATGTTGATTAGTTGGATGAAGATCAAGAAAATACAAAAGAAGAATATTAATACAGATGTTATGTTCGAGTATGAGCTGGTATGTTATAACATTATATTTTAATATGTAAGAATTATTGTCTTTAAATAATTTACTAATTATGTGAGTTTGTTGCATGTTGTTTATTATTTCAAACCAATAAATAATGGCCTTACTATTGTACAAGCTAAACTAAAATTATATGCCATTTTTGAATCAAACCTAAGTTGGAATTTGAAAGGTTTTAATACCTATTTATATGGTCGAGCATTGTTGCGATAAACTATGGTTTTAATAGGAATTTGAAATGAATTACAAAGGTTTCGGATTAATCATGGTGGGCCTTTCAAAATTTTACATTAATCACTATATCTACCCTGCATGTAATCAGTACTACAGCTCCTTGTCTTTTCTAATCGACTCAAAACCTACTGGATATATGCCTTTATAGATCAGTACTACAGCTCCTTGCCTTTTCTAATCGACTCAAACCCTACTGGATATATGCCTCCTACTACAAAGAACCGCCTGTCATGCAAGAAACTCCAAAAAGTAGGCCCTTGCTGCAAAGAACCGCCCGTCGTGAAAGAAACTCCAGAAAGCAAGCCCTTGCTGCAAAGAACCGCCCGTCACGCAAGAAACTCCATAAAGTAGGCCCTTCCTCCATCAACGGCCAAAATGGTATGGCCAAACAGAATTTTGCTAGATTTTGAAAAGTGATTTTACCATTTAGAATGCCCATGATTTGAAACATAGCAATAAATTGTGCTGCTCATTTTCCTTGAATAGGGCATGCCTGCATATTTAGTTTTGTTTTTATTAAAATTAAATGTAAGACATAACGAATTCCCCAAACCTCAGTCTCCAGCATTCTTTCCATAAAATTTGGTAGTTGATTTCCATCATCACAATTTGGTCTTTACAAGAAGAAAATTTGATCACCATTTCCTACCATTTTCCTTCAAACAATATTAAGCACATGCAATCATCATCCGAATTTGATAGATCCATCCGACTTTGATAATACATCACAACTCACACGAATTGCATCTTCATTTTCAACCAAAAGACAATCAATAAACTCACCCCCATAGCTTTCTAGGGCTATCATGCACAATTGACTCAATCCCATATTTGGCATAGTTGTAAAAGATGAGGGAATAGTTTCCCTGTACCATGGAAAATTAACATCCCAGAGGCCTGATGTTCCTGCAGCCAGTACTTCAGAAATTTCGTTTTTCTCCATGGCCATGTTTTCAGGGTTGGTCTCTTTCTTTGCCTTGCCATTGCAGGGAAAAATCTCTGAAAAGCTCTGTACTAGTGCAGGGTGAAAATTAAACCCACATATGTTCATATTATAGTCACACATGAACATACTATTGTAATAATCAGGTGCTTGTAATTGGAAAGTATCAAGAAATCTAATCTGTGATCATTTATCAACACAATCACCACCCCAAACATTGGCACAATTTCCACGTGGCATGGATGATACATCTCCCTTGATAGGAGTTATACATTTATCATAAGGGCTAGATAAGTTAGCCATGTGGATATAATTATAGCTAATGCTAAAACTCAATCTCCAGCATGCTTAAAACTAGGATCACATCAAAATCTAGCTACAACTATCATTGAATGTAGACAAGTGTGCGAGAGAATTTCTATTTT